>CM038639.1:1894982-1997482 GCA_021554675.1 Leuciscus idus | reverse complement strand
CACATGAATTATGTTGAATATCTGTCAGCTGTTAAATTTAACTAGCCTATACAATTAGATAATACCAGTTTAGCTCAACCAATCACCAAGCAATGCTTCATTTTGTTCAGTCTGTGTGTAAAAAGAGCATTAGCAATTAAAGACAAAACACTTCAGCAAAACATGATCAGCTCAAAGTGTTGGAATCATTTTTGGTACCAAATGTTTATACATTTTACTGTATGAAGAATTATTGGGTATAATATGTCAGTTTACTTTATTTTGCTCTCCTCACTTACACAAACAAACTATAGTGTCCTGCACACACTAGTAAACATATCAAATTATATCTGGTGTCTGAATAACTTGACTGTATGTTTATTAATGTTTTGGGAGCTGTAGTGGAGAATGACATGAACATCAGGTGTGGTTGTGCACACGATCACTGAGGTGTGTGTGTGTGTGTCTCAGGGCTGATGGCGTCTGGAGATGGAGGAGGTGTGGACTCTAAAGCGGAGCTCAGTGCTTTACTGGAGCAGTGGGAGAGAGAACAGCAAGCGGGATCCAGCGAGCTCCTCAACATACTGACCAAGTGAGAAACACCTGAGACCCATAACTATAGCCTCACAGAGACCATTCTAGATGAACCCGCAGAGTCCACGACACACCTATAGCCTCACAGAGACCGTTCTAGATGAACCCGCAGAGTCCACGACACACCTATAGCCTCACAGAGACCGTTCTAGATGAACCCGCAGAGTCCACGACACACCTATAGCCTCACAGAGACCGTTCTAGATGAACCCGCAGAGTCCACGACACACCTATAGCCTCACAGAGAGCGTTCTAGATGAACCCACAGAGTCCACGACACACCTATAGCCTCACAGAGACCGTTCTAGATGAACCCGCAGAGTCCACGACACACCTATAGCCTCACAGAGACCGTTCTAGATGAACCCGCAGAGTCCACGACACGACTATAGCCTCACAGAGACCGTTCTAGATGAACCCGCAGAGTCCACGACACACCTATAGCCTCACAGAGACCGTTCTAGATGAACCCGCAGAGTCCACGACACGACTATAGCCTCACAGAGACCGTTCTAGATGAACCCGCAGAGTCCACGACACGACTATAGCCTCAGAGAGACCGTTCTAGATGAACCCGCAGAGTCCACGACACGACTATAGCCTCACAGAGACCGTTCTAGATGAACCCGCAGAGTCCACGACACGACTATAGCCTCACAGAGACCGTTCTAGATGAACCCGCAGAGTCCACGACACGACTATAGCCTCACAGAGACCGTTCTAGATGAACCCGCAGAGTCCACGACACACCTATAGCCTCACAGAGACCGTTCTAGATGAACCCGCAGAGTCCACGACACAGCTATAGCCTCACAGAGACCGTTCTAGATGAACCCGTAGAGTCCACGACACACCTATAGCCTCACAGAGACCGTTCTAGATGAACCCGCAGAATCCACGACACACCTATAGCCTCACAGAGACCGTTCTAGATGAACCCGTAGAGTCCACGACACGACTATAGCCTCACAGAGACCGTTCTAGATGAACCCGCAGAGTCCACGACACAGCTATAGCCTCACAGAGACCGTTCTAGATGAACCCGCAGAGTCCACGACACACCTATAGCCTCACAGAGACCGTTCTAGATGAACCCGCAGAGTCCACGACACAGCTATAGCCTCACAGAGACCGTTCTAGATGAACCCGTAGAGTCCACGACACGACTATAGCCTCACAGAGACCGTTCTAGATGAACCCGCAGAGTCCACGACACACCTATAGCCTCACAGAGAGCGTTCTAGATGAACCCGCAGAGTCCACGACACGACTATAGCCTTACAGAGACCGTTCTAGATGAACCCGTAGTCCACGACACACCTATAGCCTCACAGAGAGCGTTCTAGATGAACCCGCAGAGTCCATGACACACCTATAGCCTCACAGAGAGCGTTCTAGATGAACCCGTAGAGTCCACGACACGACTATAGCCTCACAGAGACCGTTCTAGATGAACCCGCAGAGTCCACGACACACCTATAGCCTCACAGAGACCGTTCTAGATGAACCCGTAGAGTCCACGACACGACTATAGCCTCACAGAGACCGTTCTAGATGAACCCGCAGAGTCCACGACACACCTATAGCCTCACAGAGACCGTTCTAGATGAACCCGTAGAGTCCACGACACGACTATAGCCTCACATAGACCGTTCTAGATGAACCCGTAGAGTCCACGACACACTTATAGCCTCACAGAGACCGTTCTAGATGAACCCGCAGAGTCCACGACACACCTATAGCCTCACAGAGACCGTTCTAGATGAACCTGCAGAGTCCACGACACGACTATAGCCTCACAGAGACCGTTCTAGATGAGCCTGTAGAGTGCACGACACGACTATAGCCTCACAGAGACCGTTCTAGATGAGCCCGCAGAGTCCACGACACGACTATAGCCTCACAGAGACCGTTCTAGATGAACCCGTAGAGTCCACGACACGACTATAGCCTCACAGAGACCGTTCTAGATGAACCCGTAGAGTCCACGACACGACTATAGCCTCACAGAGACCGTTCTAGATGAACCCGTAGAGTCCACGACACGACTATAGCCTCACAGAGACCGTTCTAGATGAACCCGCAGTCCACGACACACCTATAGCCTCACAGAGACCGTTCTAGATGAACCCGCAGAGTCCACGACACGACTATAGCCTCACAGAGACCGTTCTAGATGAACCCGCAGAGTCCACGACACACTTATAGCCTCACAGAGACCGTTCTAGATGAACCCGCAGTCCACGACACACCTATAGCCTCACAGAGACCGTTCTAGATGAACCCGCAGAGTCCACGACACGACTATAGCCTCACAGAGACCGTTCTAGATGAACCCGCAGAGTCCACGACACGACTATAGCCTCACAGAGACCGTTCTAGATGAACCCGCAGAGTCCACGACACACCTATAGCCTCACAGAGACCGTTCTAGATGAACCCGCAGAGTCCACGACACGACTATAGCCTCACAGAGACCGTTCTAGATGAACCCGCAGAGTCCACGACACGACTATAGCCTCACAGAGACCGTTCTAGATGAACCCGCAGAGTCCACGACACGACTATAGCCTCACAGAGACCGTTCTAGATGAACCCGCAGAGTCCACGACACACCTATAGCCTCACAGAGACCGTTCTAGATGAACCCGCAGAGTCCACGACACGACTATAGCCTCACAGAGACCGTTCTAGATGAACCCGCAGTCCACGACACACCTATAGCCTCACAGAGACCGTTCTAGATGAACCCGCAGAGTCCACGACACGACTATAGCCTCACAGAGACCGTTCTAGATGAACCCGCAGAGTCCACGACACGACTATAGCCTCACAGAGACCGTTCTAGATGAACCCGCAGAGTCCACGACACACTTATAGCCTCACAGAGACCGTTCTAGATGAACCCGCAGAGTCCACGACACGACTATAGCCTCACAGAGACCGTTCTAGATGAACCCGCAGAGTCCACGACACGACTATAGCCTCACAGAGAGCGTTCTAGATGAACCCGCAGAGTCCACGACACGACTATAGCCTCACAGAGAGCGTTCTAGATGAACCCGCAGAGTCCACGACACACCTATAGCCTCACAGAGAGCGTTCTAGATGAACCCGCAGAGTCCACGACACACCTATAGCCTCACAGAGAGCGTTCTAGATGAACCCGCAGAGTCCACGGCACACCTATAGCCTCACAGAGAGCGTTCTAGATGAACCCGCAGAGTCCACGACACGACTATAGCCTCACAGAGACCGTTCTAGATGAACCCGCAGAGTCCACGACACACCTATAGCCTCACAGAGACCGTTCTAGATGAACCCGCAGAGTCCACGACACGACTATAGCCTCACAGAGACCGTTCTAGATGAACCCGCAGAGTCCACGACACGACTATAGCCTCACAGAGACCGTTCTAGATGAACCCGCAGAGTCCACGACACGACTATAGCCTCACAGAGACCGTTCTAGATGAACCCGCAGAGTCCACGACACGACTATAGCCTCACAGAGACCGTTCTAGATGAACCCGCAGAGTCCACGACACGACTATAGCCTCACAGAGACCGTTCTAGATGAACCCGCAGAGTCCACGACACGACTATAGCCTCACAGAGACCGTTCTAGATGAACCCGCAGAGTCCACGACACGACTATAGCCTCACAGAGACCGTTCTAGATGAACCCGCAGAGTCCACGACACGACTATAGCCTCACAGAGACCGTTCTAGATGAACCCGCAGAGTCCACGACACGACTATAGCCTCACAGAGACCGTTCTAGATGAACCCGCAGAGTCCACGACACAACTATAGCCTCACAGAGAGCGTTCTAGATGAACCCGCAGAGTCCACGACACGACTATAGCCTCACAGAGACCGTTCTAGATGAACCCGCAGAGTCCACGACACGACTATAGCCTCACAGAGACCGTTCTAGATGAACCCGCAGAGTCCACGACACGACTATAGCCTCACAGAGACCGTTCTAGATGAACCCGCAGAGTCCAATAATGAATCAACTTTAAATGTTCAATAACTAATCGATTTAGAGCAAAAACATAATGTGTTCCTGAATTCCACTCCAGTGTTAATGTGTTCATATTTGTGTATCTCTCAGGATCTCGGATCTGGTGGAGCGGGAGACGGAGGAGTATCATAAAGCCGATCCGGACCCGTTCGATGACCGTCATCCAGGTGATCCCACACCTCACGCATCATCAGGGCTCCACATTAGGCCTTCTCTTGCACTTGACCGGAATTTTTTTTGTTTGTGTTTTAAATATAATTTAGTCTGAAGCTCTTCTCATCAGTGTTCACTCAGCTTTGATATATTTAAATCTGCATATTGTAATATCTGCACTTTTAAAGGGCACCCCCCTTTAAAATGTGTAAAAATGATCTAAAATGTAAGTTGAACTGTTGAATGAAATGTCACATTTTGACTCATGATGGTGTTCAGGTGTTCATAGTGTCTCACTCGTCGTGAGAGATCGCTAAACACATGTTAAACATATAAAAACTCCACATTTTGTATTTTTATAGGCCGAATGTTGTTAACTGAGTTTCTTTTGTGATGTTTAGATGTCTCCTCGAGAGGCTGAGAGCCTCAACTGCACAACACTGTTACAGTAGTACATTTATCATCCACTGTCGAATACATGTAATAAAATCAGAATCATTCTCTCGTTTTACTGATTCCATGGTTATTGTTTATTGACGTTGTTGTAAAGTTTTCTTTTATCGAAGCAGAGACCAGGAGACAGTTGGGATCACGTTCAAACAGAAGAGTTTCTTTATTTGAGCGCGGCTGCTTTTTCGTCCAACATAATCTAAAGTATATACATTTACATGGTGTCTTTATAGGCATTTTAGGAGGAGGGACTTTTGAAGGTGGAGACAAATTCAAACAAAGCATGTAAATGAGTATACAGGTTAAGGAACCGCCCCAGACCGGCAGTCTCAATTTAATCAGCATACCTATTCAAATGCTGATATTGGCCAGGAACTCCGGTTCCAAGGGCCATCCCAGAGCCATTAAAGACAAAGGTGAACGATTCAATGTCTAGGCTCCGAAACGTGAGAATCTCAGTGATCTGACTCATTTAAAACACAATAGAGATTGCAACTTTGCTGACATCTTAACCTTAAAAGCTAAAATCAGTATTCTTCACCGTGATGTTATGTAAGGAAGCATATCTGAAATAGATTCTTAAATTTGTAACCCTTCAGTCCCCTCTTTGAGAGTTCTTAAAAACTCTCACAAAATACAAATTTAGACACATAAAGTTCATTCTTGTAACTGGTGTAAGTTACAGGCACATATACTTGCTCTGTGTTGTTCATCTGTAATTGCATGCTGACACAGAAACAAAACATGCAATTTAGGGTCCGTGAATTTCTCTGCGTTGTGTATTTTTCATTTTCTTTTGTGATAGTTTGTTCAGCAGTGGGTCTGGTTGTCTTCTTGAGGTTGGGGCTTCATACGCAGATGAGACGGTCGTTGCATATGGATCTCGAAAAAGCCATCAAGTTTTATCTGCACACTGTAAGACAGAAAACAGAAAAACAGAGAGCAGTATTTCTTCAAAACACTAAGGTTGTAGCAGTTTAAACACTATGGTTCTATCGTTTTCAGGGTCTACTGTGGTCGTTTCATTCTTTCCCTGTTTCTTAATTGATTTGAGACACCTAAAAGGAACAGTGAGGTGAGGATGGACTATGGTTGGGAAGGGCCTATAAGGGAATCTTCACCACAGGGTTGGCCCCCGAAAGCCTGTTGCTTCCAGTTCTTCCTGGGCTCCTCACTGGTCCATGTGTCCTATCCTATCCCTGTTGGCACTTCCCATTCTCCAGTGAAACATCAGTCTTAAAAGACATCATATAGAACATGGGGGTCTGACTGGAATATTTCTGTGGTATAACATTTAAGGCTGTGAGTTTTCTAAATGTCCCCCAAACAAAGACTGTGACAGTCACTTTCCTTTTGTTCTATTAAACAAAAATAAGTCTTTCATCTTTGTTGTAAGTTACTGGGGAGATTAAGCAATCACAGCCTAAATGGTTAACACCATATCAAGTTGCCCCACGAGTTTAACGAGGAGGGGAGGGGCTGCTTCAGAATATCAAGCAGGCTAAGCAGAAGCTGGTTAACCTTGTTAACTTGTCTTAAGTTATTTTTGTTTTTTCTACATTCTTTTCCAAAATGTCCGTGCTTGCCACAGTAAGAACAACTGGCTTCTCTAGGACTTTTGCGTTTCTTTGGCTTCTCTGAGTTGACCTTAACAGAAACTGCTGCAATTCTTACTCTCTCTTTGACATCCGAATCTCTTTCCCAAATAGCTAAACTTTCTAGGTTACTTCTGAGAGTTGTTTTAGCCCACGTAATATCTAGGAATGGCAAGGCTGTTCTGTACTCAGCTACAAGACCATCTGCCCAAATTCGGATTAGAGCTCCTTTGTCAGCTAACACACTTTCGGAATCATCCACTATTCCACTGTACGTTACCGCTACCTGACAGAACCTCTCAGTATATTCACTCACAGTTTCTTCTTTCTCTTGTACACAGCTAGTAACTCTCGACCAATCGATTTTGGGTCCTAAGATATTCTTTAGGATTTTCAAAACACCTTCTCTTAAATCGCCTTTACTGACATTTTGCAGTTCGGAAGTAACAGCAGACTCAAAATTGTTGAATTCAGATTCAGTTAGAATTTGTGACATCAGCTGTGTGACTTCCAGCAACGACATGTCGTAAAGATGCATTTTACTGATCAATGCTCTTCTAAATTCAGAAAAATTTGTGCGTGCTGAGGGTAAACTCTGGGAGAGTCTATCTATATCCTTAGGACCTAAAGATGTTTTGGCAACCGTTTGTATTTGGACAACAGAAGAGTTCGGAGTAACACTTTTAGTTCCCTGAGATCTTCTCCTAGCCCCACAAACCTGCACTGAATCTACAGGCTGATCAGTTACTGATTGGATGGCTACATTTGTTTCAAAGAAAGCTTTTAAGTCAGGATAATTGTTATCAGGCTGACTTACTTCTTCCACATCAGTTTTTTCTGCATCTTTGTTGCGGTTTACTTTCTTAGTCAACGAAGAGATTCTAGCACGGAGCTCTTTGATCTGTTTCTCTAGCTCTGAGTTGCGCTTAGACTGTTCTGTAGCTAGGGTTAAACCAAATTCTCTGTGACAACAGATAAAACTTTTCACACTGTTCTTGCGAATACTTTCTCCTAGTACCTTCTTACAATCTTCAATTGACCACACTTTCTCTGGATCAATGCCAAATTTCTTTGTTAAATTCAATCTGACTGGCTCAGTCACGATGGAGTCCATGTGCTCTGATAACAAAGACTTGAATTCACTATCTGTCCAAAAAGGTGTAATCTGCCTAGTACTTTTCCTAAACATTTTGTGAATTTCTATGTTACCACACAAACAAACACTAAACTTCTCTCTACTGTCTTACAAACAGAGGGTACAATCTTATTAGCACATGATGCTAATCTTCTCTAGCTTACAAAGGACAGGCCTTCTCTAGCAAGAGGATACACACAATATTAACATGTAACTGTTAAACTTCCCTGCCTGAACAACAAAGGATAAATTTCATCTCTAAAAGACAACTTTAGAGGATAACTTAGTTAACAAAACCCTGCAGCTGTTTGTTAACTTCTTCTCTGTCGTCGCAGAGGAAAACTATTTTGTACTGGTCTGCAAAGGTTCTTTAGATGGAGTGAAAACTCACCAAGTCTTTCGTTTGTAGAGAAAGATTCCGTCTGGAAAAATTCAGTCTTTGAGATCTTTTTGGAGCTTGAAGTTTTCAATCTGGATTCAGAAGATTCAGTCTGGAACTTAGTCAGGCTTTGTTGAGATCTTTGAGCTTGAAGTTTCAAGATTCAGTTTCCTTTTTCTCCATCCGGGTCACACGGCACCATCTGTTGTAAAGTTTTCTTTTATCGAAGCAGAGACCAGGAGACAGTTGGGATCACGTTCAAACAGAAGAGTTTCTTTATTTGAGCGCGGCTGCGGTTTCGTCCAACATAATCTAAAGTATATACATTTACATGGTGTCTTTATAGGCATTTTAGGAGGAGGGACTTTTGAAGGTGGAGACAAATTCAAACAAAGCATGTAAATGAGTATACAGGTTAAGGAACCGCCCCAGACCGGCAGTCTCAATTTAATCAGCATACCTATTCAAATGCTGATATTGGCCAGGAACTCCGGTTCCAAGGGCCATCCCAGAGCCATTAAAGACAAAGGTGAACGATTCAATGTCTAGGCTCCGAAAGGTGAGAATCTCAGTGATCTGACTCATTTAAAACACAATAGAGATTGCAACTTTGCTGACATCTTAACCTTAAAAGCTAAAATCAGTATTCTTCACCGTGATGTTATGTAAGGAAGCATATCTGAAATAGATTCTTAAATTTGTAACCCTTCAACGTGTTAATCCGGCTAGTGGATCAGTCGGGCAAGTACAATTCTCTTTTACTCGTCCCGGACAAGCGCTAATGTGGAGCCCTGCTTTAATCATCAGTGTCTGATGGAACATTATAATATTGAATAAAACTTCTTGTTTTGCTCTAAGGACGGGCAGATCCAGAGTGCATGCTGGGACACCTGTTGAAAATCCTGTTCAAGAACGATGATTTCATGAATGCGGTAAGACTGGATGCATAATCACAAGCACAACTGCATTAGTTTAATTAATATTGTTAATAAAATTTAGTTTAAAAATATTGTCACTGATTGCATACTTGTTTCCCTAAAATCCAGCTATATAAGATTGGATGCATAATCACAAGCACAATTGCATTGTGAATTGAATTGATACACAGCATAATGCTTGCACATGGCCCTGGCTACACATTTCACATTAGTTTAATTAATATTGTTAATAGAATTTAGTTTCAAAATGATATTGTCACTGATTGCAAGTGCTGGCTTATCTAGCACAATGAGACATGCCTATTAACTGGGTGTGGTGACGATATCAAGTGTTAATCAATAGAGATGCACACACACAGACAACAGACCAAAGATGTAACGGATATAACGAATAAACTATATCTAATGAACAGCCCATAGGGGTGTAAAGCAAAAGTTCAAAGACCAAATAGTCTAAATGATAAAGGAGAGATGTTTTGAGAGTCCACATGTCCCTATAGCGCCCCCTACTGACGGGGCCTTGCAGGCTCAGCCTGGTCATACGCTGCTGTCATCTGTAGGTGAACATTTCTGCAAGTAATTTGAATATATTTAGTTTGAGTAATATTGTAACACTGGCATTTTGACAGTTCTGTGTGTATTTGACCGTTGAAGGGCAATGAGTCACAGAAGAGGACATTTTAATAACTCTTTAATGTCAAGCACATCACACTCTTTATTAAGTCACTCACTGTGTCAATAACTGTGCAGTCGTACCAGCAGATATACTTACTCATGATCAACACTTCATATCGTCATGCCGTGCTGCTGTACGCATATATCCTGATGTAATACATCTTTAAACCCCTGTAAATAAGCCTGGTAGTTACTCAGTGTTAACCCAGAAGTGGGACATAAAAGTGTCTAAAAAAAGAAATACAAAGTTTCAATCAAAATACACATTTATTTTTTTCAGATTTCTTAATTATTTTTTGAGAGCTTTAACCATTTAAACTAAGTTGTTACACATTTTGCATTTTGGGTCGGAAATAAAAGGGCCTGTGTTTGTGTTCTGATGTTGTGTGTGTTGTGCTTCTCCAGCTGGTGAACACGTACGTGATGAGCAGTCGTGAGGGCTCTGTGAACACGGCGGCCTGCAGACTCCTGCTGAACATCATGCCTGGCCTCGAGACCGCCGTGGTCTTCCAGGAGAAGGTACTGGGAGCCTCACACGCCCCTGTTCACACCGGTCGGATAGCCATCTCATTTATCATTTTACACCTGATCACCTGATCACCTCATGCGTTTCCACTGGTCGGATAGCTATCTCATTTATCATTTTACACCTGATCACCTGATCACCTCATGCGTTTCCACTGGTCGGATAGCTATCTCATTTATCATTTTACACCTGATCACCTCATGCGTTTCCACTGGTCGGATAGCCATCTCATTTATCATTTTACACCTGATCACCTGATCACCTCATGCGTTTCCACTGGTCGGATAGCTATCTCATTTATCATTTTACACCTGATCACCTGATCACCTCATGTGTTTCCACTGGTCGGATAGCTATCTCGTTTATCATTTTACACCTGATCACCTGATCACCTCATGCGTTTCCACTGGTCGGATAGCTATCTCGTTTATCATTTTACACCTGATCACCTCATGCGTTTCCACTGGTCGGATAGCTATCTCGTTTATCATTTTACACCTGATCACCTCATGCGTTTCCACTGGTCGGATAGCTATCTCGTTTATCATTTTACACCTGATCACCTCATGCGTTTCCACTGGTCGGATAGCTATCTCGTTTATCATTTTACACCTGATCACATAAATGTGTTTTCGCAAAACGGATATAAATCCAATCTTCGATTCCCGCACTATATGCAAATTTAATGGACTTCACGTCACCGAAAGCATCCGATATGAGCTGTGTTTTATTGATCATCAGCTAATCTCAAAATCAAAGAGCGCAATAGGAGACAGCGGCAACATCACTGCTAAGATCATCTCGTTTCTTTACTTTTAATGAAGATTGTGAATGTTAAGCATCTGTGACTGATGTTCTCTTTCATTTGCGATAGTTTTGCGCGTTGGCTTGATGAACTGATGCTCATCTGTGGTGCCATATCTGGCTATAACATGACATATAGCCTATAACACACTCTCACATGTTTATTTTTAGCATTGTTGGGAGGAGGAAAGTTTACATATGTGGTTTCAACAGCCAGATGTGTTTACACTTGTCCAGTTTCGTCTGGCCTCCTCCAGATGTGGTTTGAGCGATCGGATTCAAATCATCTCGAATGCGTTTCGGAGGGTGTTCACACATGGTCTACTCACGATCGGAAAGCCATCCAATCACAGAACACGCATGAAGTGGCCAGGTGTAAACAGCCCTACGGCTTCTGCTTCCTCGCGTCTCAAGTGTGTGTGTGTGTGTGTGTGTGTGACAGGAGGGTATTGTGGAGCGCTTGTTTAAATGGGCCCAGGAGGCAGATCAGCCGCTCAGGATCTACGCCACAGGCCTGCTAGCCGGAGCCATGGAGAACCAGGACATCGCCGCTAACTATCGCGAGGAGAACTCTGTGCTGGTGAGGCCACAAATAATATTATCATAATAATGATAATATGTTTAATTTATATAGTGGCTTTCCCAAGCTCAAGGATGCTTCACAATAACAGTAAAGAACAAACAATCAGTTCATGCATAATAAATGGACGGTAGACATTTGCCCAGTCCAGGAAGTGAGCGGTTGCAGTCGCATCAGATGCAAACAGAAACACCTGTGCTTGTCAGTCAGTACTTCATTATCCATGTCTAAACACTGAATCACACACACTGCTGTTCAAAAGTTTAGGATCGGTAAGATTTATGTTTTTAACAGAATTCTCTTCTGCTCACCAAGACTGCATTTATTTGATTAAAAATACAACAACAACAAAAAAAAAACAGTAATATTGTTTGACAATTTTAAAACAGCTGTTTTCTATGTGAATATATAGTAAAGTGTAATTTCAGCATCATTACTCCAGTCTTCAGTGTACAATTTTTTTTTTTTCAGGATTCTTTGATGAAGAGAAAGTTTCATTTATTTGAAATAGAATCTTTTGTAACATTATAAATGTCTTTACTGTAACTTTTGATCAGTTTAATGCATCCTTACTGAATACAAGTACTGATTTATTTTATCCCCCCCCCCCCCCCGCCAAAAAACAATTCTTACTGACTCCAAACTTGTGAATGATAGTTTAATGTTACAAAAGACTCTATTTCAGATAATGCTGTTCTTTTCAACTTTCTATTCATCAAAGAATCCTGAAAAATAATTGTACACACCTGTTTTCAACATTGATATTAATCATTAATGTTTCTTGATCATCAAATCATCATATTAGAGTGATTTCTGAAGGATCATGTGACACTGAAAACTGGAGTAATGATGCTGAAAATTCAGCTTTGATCACAGGAATAAATTACACTTTACTGTATATTCACATAGAAAACGGTTATTTAAAATTGTAATATTATGTTACAATATTACTGTTTTTTTTATTTATTTTTATTTATTTTTTATTATTTATTTTTTTTATCAAATAAATGCAGTCTTGGTGAGCAGAAGAGACTTCTTTTAAAAACATAAAAAATCGTACCGATCCCAAACTTTTGAACGGCAGTGTATATGTTAAATAAGGGTCCCTTATTTGCGAATCAAATTTAAGGCCTTATAAAGTCTTAAAGGCGGCCGCACACCGGACGCGCAGCTCAGCGCCGCGCCGCGCCACGTCTAGGACAAACTGTCACCTGAAAATCCGATAACATCAGCAATTTTCTGATTTCTGTAAATAAATATAAAACTAAATGTATATTGCAGCACAGGGTGAAGTCCGTATATACATTAACTACGATTTGAGACACACACATGTAAATTTTATATAAAACTATGTAAATGGCGCTCTGTGGCGCGGCAGGATTTTGAACACGGTCCTGAGCCGCCGCCGAAAGGCGCCGCCAGTGTGTGTACTCTCATAGAGAATAGTGTGTTCGAATTTAAAAGACGTGGCGCTGCGCGGCGCGCCGCCGAGCTGCGCGTCCGGTGTGCGACCCCCTTAAAGGTGCATTGTGTAATATTTAGGAGGATCTGTTGACAGAAATGCAATATCATAAACATAACTATGTTTTTAGTGGTGTATAAAGACCTTACATAATGAACCGTTATGTGTTCATTAGCTTAGAATGAGGCGTTTCTCTCTACACACACCACGGGTCCGCTTACATCCACATGTTTCTACGGTGGCCCTGAGCGGACAAACGCGTTTCGTCACTATGTTGTTCTTCATGCAAAGAAGCTTTAGCTAAAGCCAGCGAATAAACACTGACACGATGATGAACAAGTCACAATAATATTCGCAATAACATCGATTTACTGAATTATTAGGAAAACATAATTTCTTCATTTATCTTTGTAAAGAAACCTCATTGCTTAACTGGCTACTCTCTGCTGTCTCAGACGACATCACTTTCCTGTCGGCCACTGTAACTTCTGTTGGGTGCAGTTCACAACCTCACCACTAGATGCCTAAACTTTACACACTGCACCTTTAAATGGTACAAGAAAATAGAGATTGACCGATATCGGTTGCCCCACCCTCGTCATCAGAGAGAAGAGATGCTGCAAGAGGGAGGGGAAGTTACTCTGATTCAAGAATTTAAAACAGCGATGTGCATAGTTAGAGAATATATATTATACGCAGCAATACTGTCCATTTTGACTCGGTGACTTTTAAAAAGCATGTTTGTGTGTTAGGTTCCTCTAATGCTGCAGAGACTGAGGGAGCTTCAGGAGAAGGAGTTGGAGAGCCGGAGAGACAGCAAGCGTCCGAGCAAGAGTCTGGCTCCTCTGCTCCCACTGGACGAGGAGACCGTGGACGGAGAGTTCACTCCCAGCGTTCCCAGTGCTCTCCCGGAGAACCCTGACGCCGAGCCCGTGTGTGCGCTGAGGAGCATGGGCCGGTCCAACACTGGCATGAAAGGCCTGATGAAGCCGGCGTCGGCTGTGCCGCCGGAGCTGGAGGAGAATGAGGGACCGGTGGAGGGCTTGAGGAGCTGGAGGAAGAGGGAGAACGGAGGGAAGGTGAAGCAGAAGCTGAACTTCTCCATGCCGGAGCCGGAGCGCAACTTCAGCGAGCTGTCCAATAGCAGCTGGTCTGAGATGAGCCCGTGGGTCATCGGGAATAACTACCACCTGTTCCCGCTCACGCCGGGGATCGAGCAGAGACTGATCCTGCAGTATCTCACCCCGCTGGGAGAGTACCAGGAGGTAATGCCACACACACACTCACTGAATCTCACCCCGCTGGGGGAGTACCAGGAGGTAATGCCACACACACTCACTGAATCTCACCCCGCTGGGGGAGTACCAGGAGGTAATGCCACACAGACTCACTGAATCTCACCCCGCTGGGAGAGTACCAGGAGGTAATGCCACACAAACTCACACCCCGCTGGGGGAGTACCATGAAGTAATGCCACACACACTCACTGAATCTCACCCCGCTGGGAGAGTACCAGGAGGTAATGCCTCACACACTCACTGAATCTCACCCCGCTGGGGGAGTACCAGGAGGTAATGCCTCACACACTCACTGAATCTCACCCCGCTAGGGGAGTACCAGGAGGTAATGCCTCACACACTCACTGAATCTCACTCCGCTGGGAGAGTATCAGGAGGTAATGCCACACACACTCACACCCCGCTGGGGGAGTACCAGGAGGTAATGCCGCACACACACTCACTGAATCTCACCCCGCTGGGAGAGTACCAGGAGGTAATGCTACACACACTCACTGAATCTCACCCCGCTGGGAGAGTACCAGGAGGTAATGCCACACAAACTCACACCCCGCTGGGGGAGTACCATGAAGTAATGCCACACACACTCACTGAATCTCACCCCGCTGGGGGAGTACCAGGAGGTAATGCCACACACACTCACTGAATCTCACCCCGCTGGGGGAGTACCAGGAGGTAATGCCACACACACTCGCTAAATCTCACCCCGCTGGGAGAGTACCAGGAGGTAATGCTACACACACTCACTGAATCTCACCCCGCTGGGAGAGTACCAGGAGGTAATGCCTCACACACTCACTGAATCTCACCCCGCTGGGGGAGTACCAGGAGGTAATGCCTAAACACACTCACTGAATCTCACCCCGCTGGGAGAGTACCAGGAGGTAATGCCACACACACTCACTGAATCTCACCCCGCTGGAAGAGTACCAGGAGGTAATGCCACACACACTCACTTCCTGGTAATGCCACACACAGTCACTGAATCTCACCCCGCTGGGAGAGTACCAGGAGGTAATGCCTCACACACTCACTGAATCTCACCCCGCTGGGAGAGTACCAGGAGGTAATGCCGCACACACTCACTGAATCTCACCCCGCTGGGAGAGTACCAGGAGGTAATGCCGCTCACACTCACTGAATCTCACCCCGCTGGGAGAGTACCAGGAGGTAATGCCACACACACTCACTGCCTGGTAATGCCACACACACTCACTGAATCTCACCCCGCTGGGAGAGTACAAGGAGGTAATGCCGCACACACTCACTGAATCTCACCCTGCTGGGAGAGTACCAGGAGGTGATGCCACACACACTCGCTGAATCTCACCCCGCTGGGAGAGTACCAGGAGGTAATGCCACACACACTCACTGATGGAGGATAGGTCTCCCTTTCTTACTCCAAATCTTTTTATTGGTTTTCAGAGACTTTACAGAATCTCGTAAAAACAGTAGAGTGTAAAACATTGTCCATTATTAAGGTAGAAGGATAATTAAGAAGGATAGTCTGTCTGGCCAAGATTGTAGTAAAATCAATGACTTTACGAACTCGGGGCGCCGAATCAGGCCAAGGGGAGACCCCAAACAGGGCCATAAATGGGTCAGGGTCAATATTAGTGTTGAGTAGGGTTGGGTACCGAAACCGGTTCCAATAGGGAACCGGTTCCGACGAAAACGGTAGTAACCAGACCGAATAAGAACGAAACTTTCGGTGCCTGACTTTTTTCACCGCCCCCTATAAAACATCTCGCGGCACGAATGATCCAATAACAAAACATCTCCAGTTAACCAGCAGAGCATTCATTTCGTTCGTTTGTTAAATAAGAGCCGATCTAGCGCTGAGCTGTGTTTTTTAAATCAAGTGATCAAAGTGCTCGTTGCCGCTGCGATCAGTGGCGCAGATACAGTGTTTTCTCTTGTGGCTCGCGCACACCGCACTTTCTTCACTCGGACGCGCGCTTCAATACGTTGCAGAGATCGATCTATTTATGAGGCGCCGTCTATATGAGTATGTGCGCGGAGAGTTTGTGTGTGCGTGCTCGCGTCTCAGATGAGTATGTGCGCGAGTTTGTGTGTGTGTGTGTGCTCGCGTCTCAGATGAGTATGTGCGCGAGTTTGTGTGTGTGTGTGTGCTCGCGTCTCAGATGAGTATGTGCGCGAGTTTGTGTGTGTGTGTGTGCTCGCGTCTCAGATGAGTATGTGCGCGAGTTTATGTGTGTGTGTGTGCTCGCCTCTCAGATGAGTATGTGCGCGGAGAGTTCCGCGCGTCTCGTGTGTGTGTGTGTGTGTGTGTGTGTGTGCGTGAGCGACTTTAGATGTGACGTTGTGCATTTCATATAGTTGGAGCATTCAGCAGTATGCATGTGTGACTACTTAGTATATGTGTATGCATGCGTTTTATGTGTGTGTGAATGAAGTTCGATTTAGGCCCTAGACGGCGCCTCATATCTATTCGTTCTGGTGAAATCACAAAATATAATGCACACAAAGTGTCCCTGCTTGAACCACTGATGAGCATAATCGGTGTAAAAAAATTTAAACTACGCATGCGGATTAGAACCCAAAACCTCTGACACTCTTGACTAAAGTTCAAGTTCAGCTGCAGTGTTCCTCTTCGGGTAAGTCTAGTATTTTAATACCAACTGCAAATCTTGCATATCAAGTATGAAGTATATCAAGTATATTTATATGAGGCTATACTATGTGTGTTAAATATTTCTGCTCAGTGTCAGATATTTCTCTGTTTTGTAAAAGTCTATAATATATAATATGTAATATAATTGATATATAATATATATATAATATATATAAATAATATTAGAAGACGAAATTTTGATCTTAACTTAAGTGTTTTCGGCTACATCAGCACAATTTTTTATTTAATCAGAAATCAGAAAATCTTTTTCAGAAAACACACACAGATATTATTTGTTTGATAAAGTGTGTGCGGTTTCGTTTTCTTAAGTACCGGTTTAAGAACCGTTTAAGCACCGGAACCGTTTGAAAAAACCGAGTAGGTACTGGTATCGGATAAAACCCAACCAATACCCAACCCTAGTGTTGAGAGCTTTTGGAAGCGTCTCAAGTACGTTGGACCGAAAGGTTACCAGCTGTGGACATGTCCAAAACACATGCAGATGGTTGGCAGGAGAATGTTTGCAACGGTTGCAGGCGGCACTCTTGTCTGGGACCATTTTAGCCAATTGGGCTTTGGTTGAGTGAGCTGAATAGTATTTTGCATTGTATTAAGCCATGCCTGACACGCATGGAAGAGGAGTGTACCTGATTCAAGATGTTAACCCTGACTCTGTAATAATAACTCAGAAGTCTGGCTCCAAGGTATCTTTAAGCGTGTTAGTAGGGACTGGAATAATATAATTTATTAATTCTATTAATTAATTAAAGTGTCTGATTTGAAAGAACCAAAATAAGTGATGACTGGGTGGTCTACCTTTTTTAAAGGCATTTTCACCCAAAAATAAAGGCATATTTGCACCCCAAGTTGAGTGAAAGTGCTGTGTTTGTGTGTGCAGTTGTTGGCCGTGTTCATGCAGCTCGGTGCTCGTGAGCTGCTGATGCACTACATGGACCTGAAACAGACCAACGATGTCCAGCTCACGTTTGAAGCCCTGAAGGTACCAGACACACATCACACCCTCCACAGCTCAACTGTGTGTTTCTCATGATCAGAAAAACCTTTTGATCTCAAGACTTATGCTGCTTATTAGTTTTGAGATGTTTACTCATTCTTGCTCCTCTCTCTGTGTTTCAGTATCTCGCATCTCTTCTCCTCCATAAGAAGTTTGCTGCCGAGTTTGTTGCACACGGAGGAGTGCCGAAGCTGCTGGAGATCCCTCGGCCCTCGATGGCTGCCACCGGCGTCTCTCTGTGCCTCTATTACCTCGCGTACAACCAGGACGCCATGGAGCGGGTAAGATGGTGTCACGATCGCAGGCTTTAACCAGGGCTCCACATTAACGCTTGTCCGGGACAAGTGGAGGTTTTGAAGGGACGAGTAAAAGAGAATTTTACTTGCCCAAATGATCAACTAGCCGGATTAAAACGTCAATAACAAAAAATAACCATGGAATCACTAAAACGAGAGAATGATTCTGATTTTATTACATTTATTGTAAGTTGCGATCAATAGTTTTATATTTGATATATTTACATATTAAATTGTCACTTACATTTTAGATGCAATATTGACTGTTTTTGTTCTGTTTCAGCCCTTTAAAGGTGCAGATATGACAATATGCTGATTGAACACTGATGAGAATATTGCTTCACAATAAATTATATTTACAACACAATTTTCTATAAATTTTTTCGGTCAAGCAACTTTTTTACTCTGACGAGAATGACAGATTTACTTGTGCGAAGGACAAGCACATGAAAAGGCTTAATGTGGAGCCCTGTTCTAACTGGTATAGTTGTCCTCCTCTGATTCCTCTTCCTGCCTCAGGTGAACGCACCGTTTTTGTGTGTCCCTTTAAATGCAAATGAGCTGCTGCTCCCAGCACAGGGGGCGGAGCTACATCAGCTTGTGTCCTTTTACGTCACACAGACATGCACTGAAATTTTCAAAAACTTTTAGCCTTTTATGTTCAAACCGGAGTCAGGCAATGATGGAGAGACTCAAGAAGAAGTGACAACATGTAGAAGCAACAGGACATTTCTGAATGTTTAGTTGATGAATTTATGTTGCTGATGTGTAGTTATCTTCTAGCCAGTGATTAACATATTCTGTCTTGATAATCTATTGTGTTCAGGGGGCAGGGTTTATGTAAATTCTAGGGTTGGTGATGTCACTAACCCGGGAGGAATGTGGTGTAGTCTCTACCAGCCGTTTGTTGTAGTCCTTAAAAAGCGATTTCTGTAAAAGCAAATATCTCCCTTTGCTCTGAACTTTGAGCGTTGTAACTTTGCAGATGTTGTTTATGCTCAAACAGCAACATTACACACTAACTAAAGTTAGAAAAGTAAAATCATAATCAACCACCCCTTTAAAGGCGCTATAAGAAATAGTGTATTATTATTGCAGGTGTGTATGCTCTGGTGTCTCAGGTGTGTATGCTCTTCTGTCGCAGGTGTGTATGCTGCCGCACTCGCTGCTGGCGGAGGTGGTGAGCTACACGCTGTGGCTGCTCGAGTGCTCCCACGCCTCCGGCTGCTGCCACGCCACCATGTTCTTCTCCATCTGCTTCTCCTTCAGGGCCGTGCTCGACCTCTTCGACAAGCAGGACGGCCTGCGCCGGCTCGTCAACCTGGTGAGCTGCTCTTACGGCGTAGGGATCAATCAATCAAACTCTCAATCAATCAAACTCTCAACCAATCAGTGGAGCGTGTGGGCGGAGTCTCATCTAGCGCACTGCGCTCACAACCAAATCAATCAAAAATCCCAGCCAATCAGAAGAGCGTGTGGGTGGAGTCTCTGCTCAAGCGCACTGCACTCACAACCAAATGAATAAGCACATAATCAAATTCATAAATGTTACCCATTTTTTAACATGATTAAGTGACTGAAACAAGCATATCCTACGGAAGCCCTGAAACGCAATGTAAAAAAAAAAAAAAAAACGTAAAAAAAAACTTATTTTCGGCGCAGTATATTTTGTAACGTCCTATAGCCTAATGCCATGTTGGTAGACCTGTAGAATTTCCTTTTGTTGAAAGCCCAGATAAAAGTAAAAAGCTATTATTTTGTGTAGATCCAGTTTACACACGCATGAATGCCTGTGCGGCAATGTGAAATAACGGCAAGCACACACGCAACTTCTACGGAAGATTTTATTCTCAAAATATATCAACTTTAATCTCGAAATATATCAACTTTAATCTCGAAATATTTCGACTTTAATCTCGAAATGCTAGATTATTATTTTTTTTTTTATGGATTTTTTTTTCTTTTCTTTACGTTGCGGTTCAGGGCTTCCGTAATATCCACTCTCAGTACAGCTATAAATGATATTCAAACTATCACTAATTTCTTTTAACATTCAATAAAGCTCATAATTAGTACCTGAGATTATCATTGTCATACTTCAGTATGTTGTAGAAACCATTTCTAATGTATAATCTGCGAGGCTCATCGTGCTCGTCGACTGATTTGGACAAAAACTCTGGAAATTATGCCTTTATTATGCATAAATAGCGAAAACTATGACTTTTTTTTTTTCTGTGGAACATAAACAAAAACGGAGATATTTCTCAAAATAAATATATTTTTGTCCATACAATGGAAGTCAATGGGCTTTAATGTAATTTGATTTGCAACGTTCTTCAAAATATCTTCTGAATATCTTACAGAATTGTAGTTTTTGGGTGGGGTGTCCCTATAAAGAGAAATGGGTGTGGTCAGAGAGGAGCGAGGCCTGTGTGCAGATTGAGGCCTGGTGGCCTTCGATGATAATGAGATTAGGGGAGGAGAGTCCTTTGCTAACAAGTTGATATTTCTACTACAACATAAACATGCCCTGCTGAAAACAACAAGCCAGTCTGTTTGCTGGTCTGAGCTGGCCATCAAGCTGCTATACTGGTCAGGCTAGTCTAGTTTGATGGTTTTAGAAGGGTTTTGTCAGCTGGCCTGGGAAACTAGTTTCTTTTTCTCACAATTGCATGTTTACATCTCGCAATTCTGACTTTATAACAAGCGATTGAGAGATATAAAGTCAAATTTGCAAGAAATAAACATGCAGTTTGAGAATTTTTCTTTATATATCGCAAGTCTGACTATCACACGCAATTGCGACTTTATATCTTGCAATTCTGAGAAATAAAGTCAGATTTGCGAGATGTAAACTTGCAATTGTGAGAGAAAAATTCACAGTTATCTTTTAAAATGTTGCCGCCACAGAATAAAACATTCTTCCATACCCTCATGGCATTCAAACCCTGTTTTAATATTATTTTCATCAGACAATGAAATTGGTTTGTCATTTATAAAACAGACCTTATTCAGACTTATAAGAACTAGAGTTTTCAGTTTTGTGCCACAATAAAGGCTCAGGGTTTTACAGCAGAAGTGTATTATACTGGTATAAGCAGTATGAGTATGCTCCTCTTACAGTGTTAGCCTGTGCTGTGTGTTGCAGATCAGCACGCTGGAGATCCTGAACCCGGAGGACCAGGGCGCGCTGTTGAGCGACGACGAGATCTTCTCCAGCCGGCAGACGGCGAAGCACACCTGCATGGCCCTGCGCAGGTACTTCGAGGCGCACCTGAGCATTAAAGTGGAGCAGGTCAAGCAGTCGCTGCAGAGGACCGAGGGCGGAGCGCTCATACACCCACAGCCTTACTACAAGGTACGTCTGTTCAACACAGCAGCGCTGACGGACGGGTCGTCACACTGCCATGTGACTTCAGTGATGTCACTGTCCTGCTGCGTCTGCACTAGATTTGAAACCTTGAGCTCTGGTGGACTGTTTTGAAATGTACATAACTGGTCAAACGTTAATGATTTTTTGAAAGAGTCTCTTCTGCTCACCAGGTATTTTTTAAACGGCTGTTTTCTATGTGAATATGCAGGTATATAGTAAACTGTTATTTATTCCTGTGATCAAAGACAAATTAGAAAAATCAGCTTTGATCACAGGAATTAATTACACTTTACCAGAGAATGTCTAATAAGGGGAGAAGTTCCACTCTCAGTAAACTTCCGGCTTCTGAACTGGTTGCAGTTCCACTCTGGCTCCACATGAGGGCGCTCACAGGACGAGTGCAGAATGAATAAAGGTCTATGGCGCTTTACTACTCAAAATCCACTTTTCTCAGGATATAATTTTTTGTCTAGTAATTGGAATGTTGTATTCGAAAGGAGATGCAAAGAAATTACACGTTGCTGGGTGTTAGATTTTTTTAGAGTCACTTTTTTGCTTTAAAAAGTCTCATTCTGGTCCCGCTTCGGTTGCCACAATGCCATCAAGCGGTATCTCTGGTCGTAATCAGTTCTTCACTGAACAATCAGCGTTCATTAGCAGAATGCTAGCGTGTTATGGGCAACAAAAACTTAACCTGTAAGAAATCGAAAGGACATAAGTACTCGTTCATTCAACTTTCGACCTTTGCAAAACCTACAATCAGATCTGAGATTTCTCAACGGCAGTCGGGTGAAAGAGACAAATTTAGCCGTCTGGTCCGTGTACTTGGCGGCCAACGGATTTTCGTTTTGAAAGGAAAAAAACAAAAATGAAAAACGGCCGGTTTCCCAATTACCATTAGTAAATAGGAAAACGAAAAACGGAAAACAACCCATTATTCGTTTTTTGTTTTGATATTAAAAAACGGAAAACGAAAAACAATCTCGTTATCCGATTGTCCTTGATGTGTTTATAGATGGAAATCGGAAATCAAAATAGGTATGTATAAAGTCGTAATCCTTAATTCTGCATTGGTATTTTTTCGTGACCCGGAAGCGATCGAAGTATATATAAATGAGCAAAACTTGGCCACTAAATATTTAATATTCAATTAATTTAATGATCACAATTAAAGTTAATTTTATTAAATTGAACAAGTAAACGTTGCCTTCATATTCTGGGCTCATCTGATTTTTTTTGTACATAGCATAGCCTACTTTGTTATGATTTTAGTATCATAATGATTAATAAATGCACGCACAATTATCCGTGAACTTGATTTGAACAAATGCCTTTCAACTTGTGTGTGCAAAATTCAGAATTAAATGAATGTGCAGCTATTAGTACAAATAGAGAGTCTGTGCCTACTATACTGTTGTAGCCATTAAATAAGCGCATTTAGTTTCATATTTGTTAAAGTATTATAATGTTATTTTTTTCCATTTATGCTGATTTATGAAAAGTGAACAGCAAGTGTAAGATGCGCAATATATCAAGAGACATGGAGCGGGTCAGACATGATTTTGACCACTTCATTAAGTTTTGTTTTGTAGAAAGCCTTTCTTTAAAGTGAATTTCGTTTTGTATAAATTGTATCTTAATTTTAATAAATTTTTCATCAACCAATTGCCTGGATTTAATAAATATGAAGCAAATATAACAGACAATATAATCATGGAGGCACCCGCGCGGTCACTTTGCACGTTAACTGGAGCGCATCTCATCCTGACTTAACGAAACTCAGTGTATGCTTCACACAGACATGAGAAATACATCAAATACACAAAGCTTGAAATGTCTTTAAACGAAATAATTCAAAACGAAAAGAAAAAGGCTACTCTCTGATTATGTACTCCATTATGTGCATTTCTCTCTATGGGCGCGTTCACTATATGGCGATCGTCAACTTCATCTTTGCAGTCGACACTGTCAGAAAACACTAGTTTATTAATAAAAATCAATGCATGCGTCACCGGATTTACAAATGCACATCTTGCTTGTTGCACGCACACATATTATGTCGAAATAACGAGATATTATGTAATACATCTTTTAGAATATTTGATTGAATGCTGAATATTGCGCTTGTTCAATTTAATAAAATTAAAACTTTAATTGTGATCATTAAAATATATATACGCATTCCTTCCAATCTTCCAATGAACTGCCGTAGCCAAGGCGACATCTAGCATACAACCACAGTGTATCTATGACAACTGCTTACTACTTACGATCGCTTCCGGGTCACGAAAAAATACCAATGCAGAAATTAAGGATTACGACTTTATACATGCGTATTTTGATTTCCGATTTCCATCTATAAACACATCAAGGACAATCGGATAACGAGATTGTTTTTCGTTTTCAGTTTTTTTTTATATCAAAACAAAAAACGAATAATGGGTTGTTTTTCGTTTTCCTATTTACTAATGGTAATTGGGAAACCGGCCGTTTTTCGTTTTTGTTTTTTTCCTTTAAAAAAGCGAAAATCCGTTGGCCGCCAAGTACACGGACCCCGTCTAGCCCCATAGACCCATTCATTTTGCACTCATGGGCGATCGCCCCCAGTGGAACTCTGGTGGAACTACAACCAAAATTTGGTACAATAGGACTTAATAGGGAGTGGCCAGGCTCTCCGTAGACGGGCTCTGACTTTACTATATATTAGGGATTCACTGATATGAACATTTTGTCCGATACCGATAATTCTGTGTATTTGAAAGCCGATAACCGATATATTTGCTGATATATCTAAATCCAAATTTTTATATCATTTGAGAGCCTGATTACAAAAAAAGTCTCACCATTACAATCCATGTCCCAAACACACAATTATGATGTTCTCATTATGTTATGTAGCCGATATGGCGGACTTGAGCTGCACATGTTGCACTTTAGTGTATTTTCCTTTTCTGAAGTGATTACAATCATATTTCAAGCAGTTCAGAACCATCATGTTGAACAGTGCACATCTGAAGTGTCTCAGCTGAAGGAAATACATTATTCATCGGCTTTAATATATCGGACACATTTTCTTATCGGGCCGATAGCGCTAACAATAAAATGAACGATTTGTGCTGTCAGCTGATAATGAGTTGAATCAGTTGTAGATAGGGCTGGAACGGGTCTCAGGTGATTGTGATGCTTACAGATCTGCTTCCCGGCACGCGTGTAATTCGGCGGATTAACTGCTAAATTTAACCATCATAGAGTGAAAGTTTATCATTTGGACGTGTTTTGTCTTGCAAACCATTTTAAATGCAGACGAAGAAGCGAAAATCGGGACTCACTCGAACAGCGAATTGATTCCTCTTTCGCGTTTCCTTGCCCGGACACACAACACACACACACACACACACACACACACACACACACACACACACACTTATGTCTAAACAGCCATCTCTGCGAGTGTTCTCTCGGTTCTGTCGTCAGTGAACAGTTGAGGAAGAAACCGGATGTGTGTCGGTTTATTCAGTCTTAAAGTGACAGTAGCCTAATATTCCTGCTGTCGTCTGTCATTAATGTTAATAAAACAACAAAATACAGCTTTAACAAAGATGAACCTATGTTTCATTTCTACAGTGAACAAATAGTGTTATTTTACATTTAGGCTTAATTATTCATTTCTGTACCTGAACACTGTTAGACTGTAACTTTATTATTTAGTATTCATCTCTGCTTGAGTATTTGTGTATTTGTTCTTATTTTATTATGGACTGTTCACTTGTTTTTAATAATGTGTGAACTTCATCAGTTAGACTAGCAGTGTTTGATGTGGTATCGAAGAACTTCAAGTGAGTTTTAAGTAATAACTGAAAAGCAAAGTTTAATTTTTTATATATAAAAAAATATATTTTTATTTATTTCTGATACGAAAAATGATCCGATCCGTGGCTCAAAACCCGTAAATGATCGGAACCGTGCACTCTGATCCGCTGCACCACTAGTAGACGGTGATGTGATGTTTCTCCTGTGTGGATGTTGCAGGCGTGCTCCTACACACATGAGCAGGTGGTGGAGATGGTGGAGTTCCTGATCGAGTTCGGACCGGCGCGCCTGTACTGGGAGCCGGCCGAGGTCTTCCACATCCTCTCCTGTGTGCAGCTCCTCCTGCAGCTCATCTCCATCGCCTGCGACTGGAGGACCTACTACGGCAGGTGAGGAACCAGGGAATGCTGGGAACCAGTAAACGGAGTCTGGCTTGCTTTGTTTGAGGTTTTTGTGTACGTTTCATCAAAGGTGCAAACAGTTATTTTGTTTGATGTATCGCAGTAAACTTTCTGATGGCAGTCATCTTGGACTCTCTATCGGTGTGAATGGAGCTTCATCCAAAAAGCAAAGGTTTTGGGCTGTAGATGCAATAGTAGAAATACAAGCTGTTTGCACAAATTCCATGAGTAAAAGTGTCAATGATGATAAAATGAGGCGAGTTCGGCCGGTTCTGTGATCGCACCCCTACACTGATGTAGGGGTGGCAAATATAAGCAAAAATCACAACATCCTTAAGTTTGGTTGATTATGAAGTGTATCAATGTACACCTTTTTATCTCTTATGATACTATTACAACAAGTGTACAACAATACAAAGTAGTCTTGCAATACTACTCATATTGTTTGTAAGTGTTATTGCTTGTGGTTGACCGATATATCGACATATATATATATATATATATATATATATATGTTTACCACTAGGTAGGTGTGCATGTATAGATATACACACGCACACACACATACTGCTAGTGGTAGACTGATATATCGGCCGATATTTTATATATACAGTATATATATATAAAACATACACACACATTTTATTATTATTTGTATCAGGCGATAACTCTTTCTGTTTGCAGAGTCATTTGTTTGTGAATCAAGTTATATTTATTTCTACAGTGCTTTTTTTTATTTTTGTGGAAAAATGTTCAGCATATTGCCCACCCCTATACACAAGTATACTATACTGACCCCTATACACAAGTATACTATACTAACCCCTATACCACCCCTATACACAAGTATACTATACAAACCCCTATACCACCCCTATACACAAGTATACTATACTGACCCCTATACCACCCCATACACAAGTATACTATACTGACCCCTATACCACCCCATACACAAGTATACTATACTGACCCCTATACCACCCCTATACACAAGTATACTATACTAACCCCTATACACAAGTATACTATACCACCCCTATACACAAGTATACTATACTAACCCCTATACCACCCCTATACACAAGTATACTATACTAACCCCTATACCACCCCTATACACAAGTATACTATACTGACCCCTATACCACCCCTATACACAAGTATACTATACTGACCCCTATACCACCCCTATGCACAAGTATACTATACTGACCCCTATACCACCTCTATACACAAGTATAGTATACTGACCCCTATACCACCCCTATACACAAGTATACTATACTGACCCCTATACCACCCCTATACACAAGTATACTATACTAACCCCTATACACAGGTACAATATACTAACCCCTGTACCACCCCTATACACAAGTATACTATACTAACCCCTATACCACCCCTGTACCACCCCTATACACAAGTATACTATACTGACCCCATACCACCCCTATACACAAGTATACTATACTAACCCCTATACCACCCCTATACACAAGTATACTTTACTGACCCCTATACCACCCCATACACAAGTATACTATACTAACCCCTATACCACCCCTATACACAAGTATACTATACTAACCCCTATACCACCCCTATACACAAGTATACTATACTAACCCCTATACAACCCCTATACACAAGTATACTATACTGACCCCTATACCACCCCTATACACAAGTATACTATACTGACCCCTATACCACCCCTATACACAAGTATACTATACTGACCCCTATACCACCCCTATACACAAGTATACTATACTAACCCCTATACCACCCCTATATGCAAGTATACTATACTAACCCCTGTACCACCCCATACACAAGTATACTATACTGACCCCTATACCACCCCTATACAACCCCTATACACAAGTATACTATACTGACTCCTATACCACCCCTATACACAAGTATACTATACTGACCCCTATACCACCATACCACCCCTATACACAAGTATACTATACTGACCCCTATACCACCCCTATACACAAGTATACTATACTGACCCCTATACCACCCCTATACACAAGTATACTATACTGACCCCTATACCACCCCTATACACAAGTTTACTATACTGACCCCTATACCACCCCTATACACAAGTATACTATACTAACCCCTATACCACCCCTATACGCAAGTATACTATACTAACCCCTGTACCACCCCATACACAAGTATACTATACTGACCCCTATACCACCCCTATACACAAGTATACTATACTAACCCCTATACACAAGTATACTATACTGACCCCTATACGACCCCTATACAACCCCTATACACAAGTATACTATACTGACCCCTATACCACCCCTATACACAAGTATACTATACTGACCCCTATACTGACCCCTATACCACCCCTATACACAAGTATACTATACTGACCCCTATACCACCCCTACACACAAGTATACTATACTAACCCCTATACCACCCCTATACGCAAGTATACTATACTGACCCCTATACCACCCCTATACACAAGTATACTATACTAACCCCTGTACCACCCCATACACAAGTATTTAAAAAAAACAACCTTATTTTGTTTTTCTGATTATGAACATCAGTCAGAAAAAAAAGAAAATTGTAACAGTGACATGTTTGGGTTTTTACCCCTTACCCCAACTTAATCCACAGACTCCGGAAAAAAAAACCAATACATACAAAAAAAATACATAATAATAATAATAATAATAATAGATTGATGTGCACCTGATTTTAACCATTTTTCAAAAGAACTGTGTGTATGTGTTTCAGGGCTGACACTGTGAGGTACGCGCTGGACATCTTGAGCATTCTGACGGTCATCCCCAAAACTCAGGTTCTGCTGTCGGAGAACGTGGCGGTGCTGGACGAGAGCGGCTCCTCCATCTCCACTGTCGGTGAGGTGTTCTCCAAACACACGTGGACGTCAGGGCTTGTGCCTACTAAAGCCCGAGGCTTAAAGCATCTGCATGAATAATAACATGTCGTTTAACGGCACAGACATTTCAAGTAGAGATGCACCGAAATGAAAATTTTGTCCGATACCGATAATTGTTTATTTTGAAAGCCGATAACGTATATATTGGCTGATAAATCTAAATCCAAATATTTATATAATTTTTGAGATCCTGAATACAAAAACAAAGTCTCACCATTAAATCCATGTCCCAAACACACAATTATGATTTTCTCATTATAATGTTATGTAGATATGACCGACTTGCACTGAACGTGTTGCACTGAACGTGTTGCACTGAACTGTGTTTTCCTTTTCTGAAGTGATTGCAATCATATTTCAAGCAATTCATATCCATCATGTTGAACAGTGGCATCTGAAGCGTCTCAGCTGAAGGAATACATTATTTATCGGCTTTAATATAATGGCATAATTTTCTCATCGGGGCGATAACAATATCATTAAAAATGAACATATATCGGCCGATACCGATGTGGTGGCTGATATATCGTACTTCCCTAATTTAAAGGTAACTTTACACTGTGCTTGGGTCAGTTTTTAAGGCCATAAAAAGTATTAAATGGTAAAAAATAACATTTTAAGAGGTCTGTGATTTGAATTAAATCAATGTAAGTGCTGCATGTTTCAAAAAAGGAAAAGTTCCTCTTTATGCATATATTTTAAAAAAAATTATAATTGCCAATTGATATTTTTATTACACACTAAACTATATCTGGCATTTAATTCAACAAACTCTTGTAGTTTCTGTCTAGGCCTGTCAAAAGAAGGAAAGACTTAAGAACATTAAAGGTTGTATCAGTGATTTCAGGCCCAAAAAAAAAAGATCACATTCATCTAATCTTTCCTAACGATCCGCTAGCTGCCCACCCCATAAGCAGGCCGTCAACACACCGCGTCTCTGTAGGCAGCCTAGGCTCTGAGATCTGCACACAAAAACAATTGGTTTCACCAATCACTCAAAACCAAAACAAATAGTGTTCCAACCAATCACCGACAGGGGGGGGTGTTGTGAGGTTTTGAGCCAGCTGCTGCTGCTGCTTCAGCTCCGACTTCGCGTACATCCGTACATTGATTTTTCTCACAATTTTAGAGTAAAACATGTTTTTGAAAATATTTCATATAAAAATTGAAAATAGTATTTTTGCAAATTTTTCATAATAAACGTAAAATTCTGTAAGTTTGTTTTTTTCTGCAGTTTAAGTTCACTTTTATAAACTTTTTTTTACTTCTTAAAAGTCTGTTGCTCTAAAGAATTCAAGATTTACAACAGTTTAAGTTTAAAATGTAATGTTCAGGTCTATGCTCAAAAAGTGAATACATGGATTATAAATACAGCGTAAATATACTTTAGTACCATAAAATCCCCTAAAAACGCAAAATATTAAATAAAAACATTATCAAACTAAAATATAGTACATTCATTTCATTGAAATAAAAAAAATAATTTCGGTAATTTGACTGACACGCGAAGAGCACCAGAGGGTTAAACAATAATGATGTGCACTGATCATGTACAATAAACACTGCAATATTCCATTAAAAACTTTGGTTTGATTTCATGCCGACTTCAGCAGAATCTGAGATGCATGATACATTTTGAGATTGCATGTGTTTGTTCTGTATGGACATCCAGTGTTAATCTAGTTTAAGCAAGTATTAAGTGTGATGTCTGTGTTCTGCAGGGATGAGCATCGTGCTGGTCGTCGCAGAGGGGGAAGTGTTCGTAAACGACGCCGAAATCCAGAAGTCGGCCCTGCAGGTGATCATAAACTGTGTCTGCGCTCCAGACAAGCGCGTCTCCAGCATCGGCAAGTTCATCTCGGGAACGCCACGCCGGCGTCTGCCGCAGAGCCACCGCGCTAGCGAGAGCGTGCTAGCCAAGATGTGGAACGTGGTTCAGTCCAACAACGGGATCAAAGTCCTGCTGTCCCTGCTGACCATCAAGATGCCCATCACCGATGCTGATCAGATCCGCGCGCTAGCGTGCAAAGCCTTGGTTGGATTAGCACGTAGCGCCGCGGTACGGCAAATCATTAGCAAGCTTCCGCTATTCAGCAGCGGTCAGATCCAGCAGCTCATGAAGGAGCCGGTGCTTCAGGACAAGCGTAGCGAACACGTGCGGTTCTGCAAGTTTGCAGCAGAGCTAATCGAGCGAGTGTCCGGGAAGCCTTTGTTGATCGGCACTGACGTGTCGTTAGCGCGGCTGCAGAGAGCTAATGTTGTGGCGCAGTCGCGCATCTCGTTTCCCGAGAAGGAACTACTTCTGCTAATTCGGAATCATCTTTTATCTAAAGGTCTCTCGGACACGGCTACGGCTTTAACGAAGGAAGCTGAGCTTCCCATGGGGCTACATGCGCTAGCACATGCTAGCGTGCCGCCGTTCACTCCCGTTTCTGTGGCCACGTCTCCTTCTCCTGCCGCCGGCATCCCTCGGACTCCTCGGCTCACTAACGGAGTTGCGGCTCGTTTGGGTGGCCACACCCCTCATCACCCGCAGCCCCGCCCCTCGACCTCACAAGCTCTGCCCCCACCGCCGCCTGCCGTTTCTCACCACAGCAACGGCTCTCCGCTAATTGGGCGAATCTTGTTCTCGCGGGAACGACCGTCACCGTGTCCCGCCGCTGGAGGGAAGAGGCCGAAAGTGTTGAGGCAGAAATCAGATCATGGCGCTTTTATTCAGAGTCCGGCTATGAAGAAGCAGCTGGACAGACATCTGCCCTCTCCACCTTCTCTAGACAGGTGTGCTAGTCTGTGTTTATATACCTAGCATCCGGTGCTCTTCGGTCATTTCTGACCGAAAGATTGTATTTTTTTTTTTTCTTTTCTTTTTTTTTTACTTCATTGGAATGGTACGAAACTTGGCAAACGTTTTAGCACTTGCTGTGTAAACACACACACACACACACACAAAAAAAATCATGGACATGATTCGAAAAGGTTTAATGGTCCTGAAAAAAATAGTCCCACTTGTGCTCCTCGCCGTCAGAAATGAGCGAATTAGAAATGAATGAGACGAATTTCATCTAGTGGAAACTTTTGGTACTGCAGCCGAACACAATCTCACTGAAAGCTCGTTTTTTGAGATATCAACCTCAAATTTAGAACGCAACTTGTTTAGGTTATGGCTTTGATGGTTTTTGCAGTTTTAGAGTAAAATTTGATTTTAAAAATATATATTTCATATAAAAATAGTATTTTTGTGCATTTTTCATAACAATAACCATAAAATTCTGTTACTTTAAGTTCACTTTTATAAACTTTTTTTCACTTCAGCAATAATCTGCCAAGTGTCGTCTTTGAAAAGAGACCAAACTTAAAAGTCTGTTGCTCTAAACTAAAGCATTCAAGATTTATGACAATTTAAGTTGGAAATGTAAGTTTCAGGTCTATGCTCAAAAAGTGAATAAATGGATTATAAATATAATTTAGTACCATAAAATCCCCTAAAAACAAAATATTAAATAAAAAAACATTATCAAACTAAAATATAGTACATTCATTTAATTGACAAAAAAAAAAAGCCGACACGTGAAGAACACCAGAGTATTAGTCCCCCTGTAGTCCATAATTATATCCCTTAAAACTCATCTTTGATCACCAAAATGAAAAAGTGTCTTCATGCCTTAAAATATCTTGAATGTAACTCGACACCCTTGCCTCATTTAGTATGTGCGGTTCTATGAATATGCAAATGAGCCCCGCCTCCACTCACTCACTCAGCTCAGAGATCCACTGGTTGACGATCACACGTTGATCTGATTGGTTACAAGGCAGAGTCCTGCACGGGTCCATTTTTGGAGACCCACCCCCGCCCGTACCCGCAAAGTTCAGCACTAGATCCGACCCGTCACCCGTGATAATATCAAAATTAAATCCGCACCCGCCCAGACCCGTTAATATTTGGCCCGTTACCCGACCCGTGCCCGCGATAAACCACACAGGTGACGCGTTCATGTAACATGTAAGGGTGCGCTGCCAATAACGCACCTAAAAGCTGTCACAAAGAACTGGGAAAAGTAATGATTATTAATAGGCCTATGTCAAATATATCAATGAGACATTTCAATTGTTTATTAATAAGCAAGTGTTTTCTGTGTCAAAGATGACGATGCTGACTCGCGATCTTCACAGTAGTGAACGCGCCAGAGAGAAATGCACATTTCATACGGATTATAAGCAGAGAACAGTCTGTTTTCTTTCATTTTGAATTGTTTTGTTTAAAAGTACACATTTCATGCTTTCTATTTCTCAGGTCTGTGAGGCAAGTAGCTTATACGCTGAGTTTCGGTTCATTTAAGAGACGATCAGTTCACGCGCGGGCGCCTCCGGCCGTGTCCTGATTATATTGCCTGCCTGCTATATTTACTTCTTATTTATTAAATCCAGGAATTTGGTAGATGAAACATTGATTCAAATTAAGATACAATTAATACAAAACGAAATTCACTTTAAAGAAAGGCTTAACAAACTTAATGAAGTGGTCAAAATCATGTCTGCCCACTCCATTTGTCTCACGATATTCGGGATCATCTTATCTTATTCATGCTTTTCACTTTTCATATAATCAACATGAAATTAAAAAAAAAAGTATATTATTTTATTTAAACATGAATATGAAACTAAATAGTTTTTTAATGACTGGGCTACAACACATAGGCCTATTAGCCTACAGTACAGAGAAATTTAATGTCGCAACTTGGTCGGACTAAAAGGGGAGAAAAAAATAAAATTGGGTCGGTCCTAAATTGACAGGGTCGGTCGGGTTACGGCAAACAAGAATATTTTTAAGGATGGCCTGACTAAAACACATATTTGCGTATGTGTAATGCTGGTAATTTAGACATACAAAATATTGCACATATTTTTCATCCGCTACCCGCCCGCAAGGAGTTCATTATCCGCCCGTGAATTTTAGGAATGTCACAATCCACCCGTTTTAGCCACTTTTAGGCGCGGGTACCCGACCCGTTGCAGGACTCTGTTACAAGGTAGTTTGTGACGTCAGAAACACCAGCGATTTCAAAGCGTGTTTTTCAGACTGTCTTTGGTTCACTGCAGTTTTAAGGAGAAAATATGAATTTTGAATCGACTTATGAATTTACGCATGCTTTGTCTTAAAGCATATTAAAAACACCATTATAAACAACATTAAAAGCTAAATTTTGACCTCAGGGGGACTTTAAATAAAAGCCCTTCTGACATCAGAAACTATTAGGTGATCAGAGTCACAAGACACTGGTATTCCTGAACACTAAAGCAATATGTGAAACGATTGGTCGATCCATGGTGTCTGTTGATTGTGGCTTAGAAATGATTTATATGTACGCATAAGGCTCGAGGCTAGTGCTGTATGGTGAATAAGTCACGGCTGAAGGGCGTTGTTCGGCACACTTATTCCCTCTATTCACTTATACACTCATTCTATATACTTATTCCTGATACAGCACTAGCCTCGAGTATCTTATTGCTTTTATAAAATGGTTACCACACAATACAAATATTAAAGCCACAAAATGTTTCAATGCAACTTTCATGAAGTAAAATCACAAAGTCTTCCTTCCTCTGGAAAAATAGTCCCTGTCCGTAAACAGCAGCAGAAGTTAAATACATGTTTTCGTCATTAGATGGCGGTGAAGACTGTCTTTATGAGTGTGTGAACACAGAGAAGCAAGACGCAACTGATATAGGACACGGGAAAACCCCTTAACTGTTAAAAGTAAAAGATATCGCTACAGACATTTAAACAGATATTACGCATATAGGACTGACCTGAAGCAAAATGCTATATCTACTGTAAATGCAGGAACACTCGCTTACTCACGACACTCTACTCTATAAGCTTATCAATGAACACTATCAATGAGATCAAACGTATGTTTACGTTGCTGAGAGTGTTGTGTAGTGATACATAGGACCGTTGGGTGAAGCGGTCATAGCCGTGAGTTATCGTGAATAAAACACAGCTATTGACCAATCAGAGTCAAGGACTGAAACCAACTGTTTTATGAGAATAACTATGTCATGTGTTGTTGTTTGCAGTATAATAACGGAGTATCTGCGAGAGCAGCACGCTCGCTGTAAGAACCCGGTGACGACGTGTCCTCCCTTCAGCCTGTTCACCCCTCATCAGTGTCCTGAGCCCAAGCAGAGACGCCAGGCGCCCACTAACTTCACCCCGCGACACACTCGCCGGGTCGTGTACCCCAAATACGGCGGAGTGGACGGAGGCTGCTTCGACAGGCATCTCATCTTCAGCAGGTGCACTTCACTGGGGGTTCTGGAGTCAGGCCAGTGGTAGAGCTGGGTATCGGTCCAGATGATTCGATTCGACTCAGTGAATATAGATTTAATACAAATCCTATATTTATAAAAAGGAACAGTGAACATAAGTTTACAAGTGCTTAAAGGTGCAGTGTGTAAAGTTTTGCGGCATCTAGTGTTGAGGTTGTGAACTGCACCCAACAGAAGTTACGGTGGCCGACAGGAAGTGATGTCGTCGTCTGAGACAGCAGAGAGTAGCCAGTTAAGCGGAGGATTCTTTACAAAGATAAATGAAGAAATTAGGTTTACTTAATTATTCAGTAAACCGATATTATTGTGAATATTATTGTCACTTGTTCATCATTGTGTCAGTGTTTTATTCGCTGGCTTTAGCTCACTTCTTTACACGAAGAACAACAGAGTGAGGAAACGCGTTTGTCCGCTCAGGGCTACTGTAGAAACATATGGATGTAAGCGGACCCGCGGTGTGTGTAGAGAGAAACGCCTCATTCTAAGCTAATAAACACACAACGGTTCATTATGTAAGGTCTTTATACACCACTGACAACATAGTTATGTTTATGATATTGCATTTCTGTCAACAGATCCTCCTAAATATCACACAATGCACCTTTAATTAATAAAAATAAAGTAAGAGCCACAAACCTGTATATTAAACTCTTTTTATTTTAGGTACACTTGGGTACTTTAAAACAGAATCCACCTCTATATTTCAAATGCATACAGTGAATAGACAGGATTTTGATGCAAGATGAAAAATTGATGCTGAAAATTGGACCAGTCAGAACAGAATCAGAGCAGTCGCACGCATTGATCAAACAGGATTAGGTTATTTTATGTTTAAGATAAAACCAGCTTAATATCTCTCAGCATTAGCTGTAACATGGAGGCTGCAAGCCGATGAGCAGTGGAGGAACACTACTGGCTTCTGGGTGATGGATAAATATGGAAAAAAAAACGATTCGTGGCCTTTGCTTTGAGAATCGATTTTGAATCGACCACATTTAAAAAAACGATTAATCGAAAAATCATTTTCTTTGCCCAGCCCTAATCAGTGGAAGATTAGACACCAAAGCAACTGTGTCCACAGGATATGCTTTTCACATCTGACACTCACTAAACGATCAAACTTGGGATTTAAGAATCAATATCGGTTTATCAAAATGAGTTAAGTCAGTATTTTAGCCCAGCTCTGGTGTCCAAGTTCTTTTCCTCTTGACTTGAAGCTCACCACTGAGAGAGTGTGTGTGTGTGTGTGCGCAGGTTTCGCCCGATCTCGGTGTTCAGGGAGGCTGAGGAGGATGAGAGTGGCTTCATGTGTTGTGCGTTCTCGGCTCGAGAGCGGTTCCTGATGTTGGGCACGTGCACCGGCCAGCTCAAACTCTACAACGTGTTCAGTGGACAAGAGGAGGCCAGCTACAGCTGCCACAGCTCAGCCATCACACACCTCGAGCCCTCCAGAGTAAACACACACACACACACACACACACACACACACAACTCAGCCATCACACACCTCGAGCCCTCCAGAGTAAACACACACACACACACAGGCCCCCATATACTCTCAGAGAAGTTCTGTTTCATTCACTTGGTGGTAAAAAGAAGTTTGAAACACCTTTACTGTAATATACTGTTAGTGAACATCTCGGCGCTGCTGAGAGCGACGTTTAGATGGATATGTAAATAAGTGCTGCACGCTTTCCTCTCAATAACAAAATAAACACTACAGAAATGAGAGAACGGCAGTTCAGAAAGCATCTGGTCATAGAGATGTGGATGTAGAGATTCACTGCAAAAAATGCTTTTCTTACTTAGTATTTTTGTCTTGTTTCCAGTCCAAATATCAAAAAATTCTTAAATCAAGATGTTCTAAATTCAAGAAATTCTTAAATCAAGATCTTTTAATAGATAAGTAAAATTAGATAAGATATTATGTCTTGTTTTCAGGGGAAATAAATGAAAATTAAGTGAGTTTTTGCTTAAAACAAGCAAATTTTTCTGTCCATGGGGTAAGAAAAATTATCTTAAAACAAGATTATTTTTCTTACCCCATGGACAGATAATTTTGCTTGTTTTAAGCAAAAACTCACTTAATTTTCATTTATTTCCCCTGAAAACAAGACATAATATCTTATGGCATTTTACTTATCTAGTAAAATATCTTGATTTAAGAATTTCTTGAATTTAGAACATCTTGATTTAAGAATTTTTAGATATTTGGACTGGAAACAAGACAAAAATACTAAGTAAGAAAAGCATTTTTTGCAGTGTTCTCTCTGGATACTCTGAGATTCAGATCTACAGTCGCGTCACGTTTATTCATACAGCACTTTATACAATAGATTTCAGATTAAACTGTTTTAAAATCTGACCTGTTTGTATCTCATAATCCAACAGTGAACAAAACAATAGTCACAAAATGTTTGTATAAAACAAGAGAGAGCGAGTCCACGATACCGGATGGCATAGTCAAATCAATATTTTGTGTACAGTTACTCAACTGAGTTTTAATATTTTATTAGCTCACCAAATGCAAAACTTCCACGAGGAAAGACCGTTTCTAGCGAGTGTGTAGACTCCAGTGACCCGGATGAGCCTGTGTTTCTGTGTTCTGCTGTTATCTGGGAATAATATACCACTGGATGTGTGATTGACCAATCAGAATCAAGTATTCCACAGAGCTGTGTAATGTTGTTTAGTTTCCTTGTTAAAATAAGGCTGATACAAAGAATTTAGGCAAATTAAATGATTCATCCACAGCTGATGGTGTTTTCCTCTTTGTGAAGATGTAAAGAAATGATGCCTCTCGTATCAAAGTACACTGTTGTGATTGTCTGAGTGTGTGTGTGTGTGTGTGTGTGTCAGGACGGCTCGCTGCTGTTGACCTCAGCATCTTGGAGTTATCCGTTATCAGCGCTGTGGGGGATGAAGTCTGTGTTCATCATGAAGTGAGTCCTCACGCCCATCAGCTCTCGACTCATACTCTTCACACGGGTTTCTAACTGATGAACTCCTCTGTTTCCAGGCATTCGTTCCTGGATGATCATTATGTGGAGTTCAGCAAACTCTCCCAGGACAGAGTCATAGGAACAAAAGAGCACATCGCACATGCAAGTCTCCTTCCTAACCAATACCTTTGTCTTTCATTCACTCAAGTCTCTCCAACATTAGGGACTCATCTCTCGTCTCTTATTCAGCGCAGTACTAAAGAAAAACATGCAGATTCTAAATGGTGTAGGGCTGCAAAACGATTAATCGTGACAAATCGTTTGCAGAATAAAAGTTGTTTACATCATATGTGTGTGTACTGTGTATAATAATTATGTATATATAAATACACAAACATGCATGTATACTTTTAAGAAAAAAATCTATATATTAAGTATTTATAATTATATATAATTTAAATTATATTTAAATGTAAAAATGTATATAAACATTTTAATATATACATGCATGTGTGTGTATTTATAAATACATAATTATTTTACACAGTACACACACACATATGATGTAAACAAAAACTTTTATTCTGCAAACGATTAGTCGCGATTAATCGTTTTGCAGCCCTAAAATGGTGTATATAATAACAACTTGTATATAATATGTGATTACATTTATGAATGCTCGAGATATCGGGCCACTATATCGGTATCGGCTGATATATGTTCATCTTTAATGTTATCATTATCGGGCCAATAAGAAATATGGGGGCCAATGTCCGATATATTAAAGCCGCTAAATAATGTATTATTTCCTCCAGCTGAGACTCTTCAGATGCGACTGCTCAACATTGGTGGATTTGAATTCCTTGAAAAATTATTGTAATCATAAAATAGGAAAAAACAGTTCAGTGCAACATATCGGCTCTTTAAATCATAAGTGTGTGTCTGGGACATGGATTTTAATGGTGATTCTTTTGTTTTTGTAATGAGGCTCTCAGAAATTATATAAAAATTTGGATTTAGATTTATCGGTTATCGGCTTTCAAATATAAAATAATTATCGGTTATAGGTATCGGACAAAATGTTCATATCGGTGCGTCCCTGATGTGAAGCTGATAACCAGCTGACAGGGAAATGTTCGCATAACCAAGAAAATACATCTGTATATAATATAAAGAATTATCGGTTATCGGTAAAATGTTACTATCTGTGCATCCCTAATCAAATGATCTCGCCGTGCATCTTTGTGTGTTTCTGCAGATATATGACATCCAGACAGGACAGAAAATCCTGACCCTCAATAACCCCGACCTGGCCAACAACTACAAGCGCAACTGTGCCACGTTTAACCCCACGGATGACCTGGTCCTGAACGACGGCGTCATGTGGGACGTGCGCACATCTCAGGCCATCCACAAGTTCGACAAGTTCAACATGAACATCAGTGGCGTTTTCCATCCCAATGGATTAGAGGTCATCATCAACACCGAGATCGTATGCTTTTCTGCTCAGTGAACCACTGTTTCATCATGATGCTTCTGTTTCTGTTAAAGTCCCCCTGTAGTCGATCATTACATCCCTTAAAACTCATCTTTGATCACCACATAAGCGCTTTTTCCTTCATGCCTTAAAATATCTTGACTGTAACTCGACACCCTTGCCTCATTTAGTATGCGCGGTTCTATGAATATGCAAATGAGCCCCGCCTCCACTCACTCACTCAGCTCAGAGATCCACTGGTTGACGATCACACGTTGATCTGATTGGTTACAAGGTAGTTTGTGACGTCAGAAACACCAGCGATTTCAAAGCGTGTGTTTGAGACTGTCTTTGGTTCACTGCAGTTTTAAGGAGGAAATACTCAGCAATGCTGTCGACTTATGAACTTACACATGGTTTGTCTTAAAGCATATTAAAAACACCATATAAACAACAATAAAAGCTGGATTTACACCACAGGGGGACTTTAACTCTTTACAATACGATTTTAAATCAAATGTTGTATCTGTTGACATTAGCTAGTGAGCTAGCATGAGCGAACACTGACTGTATTAAGGAACATTAATTAATTAATTTCTCAGTGTAACTAATGCATTAACTAATGTTAATTAATGAGACGTGTCCCACTTTATATTAGGCGCCTTTAACTACTATGTACTAAAATTTAATTGTTTGATACAATGCGCTTATGTACATTTATATTTTTAAAATACCTGCATTCTGTAATAACATCTATAATTAATCCTTTAAACGAGCAAACCCATCCTCACCTGAGGTCTACAGTACAGCATCAACACTATAAGCACAGTGTAACTAAGTATTAATTTAGTGTTTGATTGAAGTGCACAGTAGTTAAAGACACCAGTAGATCAGGGCCTGTCACTGTAGGAAAAGGGTTGATGTGGGAAAAGTGTTCCCGGGAAGCGTGTAGCTGCTTGAGTGCTGAGTTGTTTGCTTTAACTGGAGCTCCAGTGGGACTTGAGGACGTTTCATCTCCTCCACACTGTGCCAGCGCTGGATCAGTGTCGGATCGTGTTCAACAACAACGGAACCGTCATCTATGGAGGTGAGAGACGACAGTGCACCGCATGCAGATCCTCTCTGTCTTATGCTTTATCTCTCTTCAGTCTGCACTCATACCCTCTGGAAGCTTGTCTCCGCCACAGGATAAAAAATTAAAAAGCTAATTGCCTCTTTTTATCTCACAATTTTGACTTTTTATCTTGCAATTGTGACTTTATATCATAGTATTCTGACTTTTTTCCCCCACAAGTTTATATCACGCTACTCTGAGAAATAAAGTCAGAACTGCGAGATGTAAAATCACAATTTTGAGAGAAATAGTCACAATGATCTTTTGAAATGTTCTTCTGTGGCGGAAACAAGTGGCCAGAATTCCTCATGTTGACAAAGCAAGAACAGATTTTTGATGACTTGGCCAATTTATTTAAAAGAAACTGTAGATCTCACATTGACATCAGTGTTCAGACTCAGTGCTGGATGACTCTGGCTTCGGAGATTACAGGTGTTTTTAGGGCGTCTTTTGCAATCCTGGATTCTGGGATTTCTGCCGTTCTTCTTCTCTGCAGATCCTCTCTAATGACTGGATGTTCTCCAGCTTCTCCAGAGATATATCTGATAGGGATCAGGTCTGGCCTCTGATTGAGCCGGGCTCTTAGTCGTCAATAAGCCAGTGTTGTGTGTTTGAAGAGCACCTCTGATGCTTTTCTCCATCTTCATCTGTGTGTAATGTTGCTGTGTGATCATGAAGAAGCTCCAGCTCTTCTCTATATCAGAGTCAGTGTTCCTGAAGTAGTCTTGAGTTTTTTCCCGGGAACGAACGCGTCACAATATTCCTCATTATAATAATTCATGTGCAGAATAAAGGGGCGGGGCCTGGTTGAGTTAGTTAGTAGTGTGTTAAACTGGCGGTTATGGTAAGGGGCGGGACATTTCCCAAACACACTCGAAGCGCTTGACCAATCACAACACACTGCTCCAGCCGACCAATCAGAGCACAGTGTGCTTTTCAGGAGGAGGAGCTTCATAGAGACAGGAAGTAAACAGAGCGTTACTGACAGACTGGGAAGAGAGGAGCCGCAACAATGGAGAATATGAGGAGAATAATCAACATTCAAGCAGGAAAACCTGTTCTAGTAGATCCTGAAACATCATCAGGAGTGTGTGAGAGGGCAGAATAGGTCAACTTTAAGGTCATGTTCCTGTTGGAATGTGAAATTCATCACATTTGAATGCGTTGTGTTATAAGAGAGTACACACACAATCTGTGTTTATTCTGCAGATACTGAAGTGTAAAGTGCTCTGGATGAGTGTGTGTGTGTGTGTGTTCCAGTGTTTCACTGATGTTGTGGAGTGTGTTGCTGATGTTCTGAGTGTGTGTGTGTTCCAGTGTTTCACTGATGTTGTGGAGTGTGTTGCTGATGTTCTGAGTGTGTGTGTGTTCCAGTGTTTCACTGATGTTGTGGAGTGTGTTGCTGATGTTCTGTGTGTGTGTGTGTGTGTGTGTGTGTTGCAGCCATGTTACAGGCTGACGATGAGGATGACATGATGGAGCAGCAGATGAAGAGTCCCTTCGGATCCTCCTTCAGGACCTTCGATGCCACGGACTATAAACCCATCGGTATCTTCATCCTCATGAACATCCTTCAGCTTTACAGGAGAATATGATGTGAACTGTCTGATCAAAATATATATTTTGTATCTTGTTAGTGTAAAAGCATTTACAAAAGAGACAAACTGTCACATGCTGTCCATAGACATTACTTGGAAAATAACCTAGTCTTTCTGTAATGAGTTTTGGGGGTTTTTAAGCTGATGAATAATGCTAATAATTGTATTGAATAATGAAAAAAATATATATATTTTTTGTATTTGCTAAAATCTCCATGATGGTGTGTTTGCTCTCTCAGCCACCATTGATGTGAAGAGGAACATCTTTGACCTGTGTACAGACACCAAGGACTGCTATCTGGCTGTCATCGAGGTATGATGCACATTTATTCATTTATATGCTTTTATATATATATATAACTCTGGGACAAACTTTTAGGGACTTATTTACGGATCCAGATTTTATTTTATTTTTGAAACAATTTTTAGCACAAGTACATTTAAATAATCTTTTATAGAATTGCACTCATTTTGTACATGAACAATTTTTTTAAGTTTGTTTTCATTATGTTCTACTTTTATTAAACGTTTAACAACATAATATCATATGCATCTGCCATGTAATAGCCGGTGATGCTGAGATGGCAAACTCAAACTGCTCCTGTACAACTCTGAGTCTTTGTGCTTTTAAAATGAAGATTTGTCTTGATCTGTTTGATGACAGTGAACAAAATGATCTTCTTTGAAGTGGATTCTACAAAACTATATATATAATACTTATATACAATAAAATGTCTCCTATATTTATCTTGTTCGACACTAACTCTGTGTGTGTGTGTGTGTGTGTGTGTGTGTGTGTGTGTGTGTGTGTGTGTGTGTGTGTGTGTGTGTGTGTGTGTGTGTGTGTGTGTGTGTGTGTGTGTGTGCTACAGAATCAGGACTCTATAAACATGGACACTGTGTGTCGTCTGTATGAAGTGGGCCGCCAGAGACTCGCTGAGGAGGAGGAAGATGAGGAAGATCAGGTGAGGCTGATCCACAGATTTCTTGTTTTGCTTTCATGCACTGATTGTCCTGGCATGCACATTAAGGAAATAATATTTTATTTAAGAACAATTGTTTCAAAAGTTAATTTCAATAAAAGATGCAATGCTTGATTTGGTTTATATTTGTCCCTCTTGTGGGCGTAGGAGACCATGCAGAACCTTCTCCCGCTGACATTCATTATTGCCTTTGGAATTGGAATATAATTTGAATTTTGCTAATATTTAAGAAAGAAATGCGAATTCATGTTTTCAGCCACTAGTGTGTGTGTGTGTATATATATATATAAGCACATTTTCTGCTTGTGAAATGCACTAATGTAGCTTCTCATTTCGACTGAAGTGATGGAGAACTTGTTAAAAGCTTCAGCAGGTTTTGCACTGATCTCACCAGACTCGTGTGTGTGTGTGTTTCAGGAGGAGGATGATCAGGATGAAGATGATGACGATGACTCTGATGATGACATCGATGACATCGACACTGACCCGCTGCTGGCCGAGCTGAACGAGAACAACGGAGAGGAGGATGGAGAGCACGACTTCTCTCCGTCTGACGATGAGGAGGTGGCTCGCCTTCTGGACGAAGAGGCTGATGATGATGACGATGATGATGATGATGACGATGACGATGATGATGATGATGACGATGACGACGATGATGATGATTCTGATGATAATGAGCGAGATGTGGAGCTTGTGCTGGACAACAGTGAGTTTGACAACATTCATCCAGTATTATTATGATGTCAGGGTTAGGTGTACAAGCTGCTTTAAAGGGGTGGTATATATAACGCCCTTTCACAAGATGTCCCCAGAGTGTATGTGTGAAGTTTTAACTCAAAATACCCCACAGATAATTTTATTTAGCATGTTAAAGTTGTCAAAGTTGAGGGTGAGCAATTTCAAAATACATTTTTCTCACGTTGTTTCTCACAGTAAACTGCCATGCAGGCTAGAATTGCGAAACATTATTGGATAATTCTTATAATTTACATTTCTCTTGGCCAATCGGAATCTTAGCACTTGCGTCATAATCTTGAAGCACACACACCATGACACACACAGCGTCAACAACAGCTGAGCTCGCCCTTTGCCTGGCTACCGTGCGAGTCTAATGGAAACTCACGCATGAATTTTCCTGCATTGAACTTGTTTTAGCGCCCGCCAAAGTGAATTTTTGTCCCGCCAAAGTCTTATTTGATCGGTGAGTAATGTAGATGAACGGCTGCGTTTGTGACAGGGCGCATGTTTTAACTAAAAGAACGACCAGAGAGAGAGAGAGAGAGCCGGTCGCGCGCGCGCACTCTCTGTGTAAACGACTTCACCGTCTCCAAACTAGGCGCTGTGTTGCTCTCTCTCCCTCGCACATATTAATCAAAATAAATCGACACGGTGGTAAAAGGTCAGAAGACCAAAGTTTCGTGTGGAGCTTTCGGAGATTTTTTTTTCGGTCGTCTGAATCGGTGTATAACTAATCAGTAACACTTTACAATAAGGTTCTATTTATTACATACATTATATAAAAAGTACAGTTTGCTAACTCAAGCTTAAACTTTAATATAAATAAATCCACTTTTTTTTAAAAGCATTTTAAACATTTTTCCACACATTGCTATCAAGAATCGATAAGAGAATCGTTAAAGAATTGGATCGATAATCAGAATCGTCAGTGGCATTATTATTGATAAAATCTTATCAAATCCCATCCCTATGTGAAGACAGTAAAATTATAATCAAACATTAAAGAACATACATGTTTTTTAATATTTTTTTTTTTAAGAGTAAAAAGATGCTAACATGAGGTCTTATTGTGTCACTGTCAGTCTTGTTACATCAGTGCAAAACTAGGGTATGCAGATTAATTATTATTATTATTATACATCATTCATCAGCATGCATTGATTAATCCCATGGCATGTATAAAAAAAAAAAGTTAGTCTGCACCCCCCCCCCCGTCACATTTTTTAGTCTGAGGAGTTTGCAGGTCTGTATCTAAAAGATTCTGTGTAGTTGTAAGTTTATTTCTCACAATTCTGAGGAACAAAATGTCAAGCAAGTCATCACAAAAAACACGTGTAGAATGTTTTTGTTACGTTTTATTTTGATATTTTTCTGGCCTGATGAAGCAGTTCTTGATGAAACGGTTTCTGCCAGCGGTACACTTCAGGTTCAAGGGTTAAAAGCAGCATCTCTACTGTATTAAACATGAAAACAGAGTCAGAGTCTCTTTCAGTTCGAATCACAGCTTGAGTTTCTGCTATAAAGCGTCTCTCCAGTGAGTTCATGTTTTCACTCGCGTCTGAACAGAAGAAATGAACCGGAGAAGATTTACACCTTAGAGAAGGCGGAGCCTCAGAGCCACACCCACCTATTACATCATCACCACACCGACCAATGGGAGTTCAGAGGTGTTAACCAGCCAGACTGAACTCTTCCAGGGCGTCTGTGGTCAGACACATGACAGGTTTATAGTGTCAACGGCTGTTTGCTAACTATCGGCCATGACCGAATCCTACAAGGTGCTTGAGTTTGACTTTTTGAAATGTAAGTCCTGGAAAACCCTCGAAAACAGCCATATTTATGAAAAGGTACTTGAAAAGTGCATTATTGAAAGACAATATATGGGAAATTTATTTTTAATTGTATTGATAAAACAATCTTTTTACACAAAATGAATCTGCAGTCCGTCTGATATAGAGGCATTTCTCATGACTATGAGCGTGACCGTGCTCAAATGTTCAAGTTTATGATACATCTTTCATTCTTCAGCTCAGTCATATATTCACTGGAGAATAATCAGTCTGAATAAGTAAAGCCATATCTTTATCATAGGATCCTTTCAGTGGATAAAGTTAGCTCGTGTTGCTCTTTATTTCTACCATTTTGTTTTATTAGTTTATTTTGACCTTTTTTAGAATTTAAAAGATAATAAAGAAAGATATTGTTTGATAAATTAGATCTTTGATTGTAGTCCTTAAAAAATAAAAAAAAATAAAAATAAAAAAAAAGTAGTGCTTAAAAGATCCTCGAAAGTTCTGGGATTTAATTTTACAAATTAAATTAATTATTTATTTATATTTTTTAATTTTGTTTAGTTTCTTCTTCAGTTCACCTCTGAAACGTTGTTCTCCTCTTCCCGTAGCAGACAGCTCTGATAACTCGGACCTGGAAGATGACATCATCCTGGCCCTGAACGAGTGATTCTGCAGGAAGTGACATCAGACGAGCTCGCCCCGTCCTGTGCCTCAGAGAACACCTGACAGGAAGACGTCAGTCTCTTGTGCTCGTGTGAAGCGGACGTCATTGGTCGGATGTGTGTTTTTGGTAGTAGCGTTTCCTGCTTTGAGTGTCCGGTCGCTGTTAAAGAGGCCCGGCGTGTGTTAAACACCTCGCACACGTGCACGTCTGTCTTATGTGCTTCAGTTTGCGTGTGTTTCAGTGTCTGGTGGAGTTCTGGGTAGCTCTGATCCGCTGGATGACCTCTGACCTGCCCACCACTCCTCAGGTGACCTCTTTAGTTTAATCTAAACGACTGAAATCGAGTTGCTTAGACGTTTAGCTCGTGCATTTTTTGCTTTTTGAAGGGTAGTTTTGTTTGATTTTACACGTCTGACTGATTGGATTGAGACGTTGACTGAGCAATAATTTCCTTTGATGTAAACTGGTGTAAAGGACTGTGAGGCGGTGGCGCCGGGGATCTGCAGGGCTTTAAGAGGAAGTAACCCTTGCATTTCACAGGAAGTGAAACTTTTTTAAGCATCTGTGTACAGCCTTCATTTACTTTATGGTTTAATGTTTTTGTTCATGCCTTTCCAAAAGCAAACCTCTAAGGCAACGTTGTGTACAGAATGTATTAAAAATATTTTTACTATACATGTTATTACAATAAACCAGAGTACATTTGTTTGGTTTTATTTTTAATTGACTTACCTAAGTGTTATCAAACTCTCAGTTCCCTGTGTGTATTAAAGTAAAATACTGACCTTGAAATGGCATGTTCAGAACAGCATAACCACACTGGGTTCTTACAGTATTTCCACTTTTTATTTCCATGGAATTACTTTTTATAAAGGACAAATATAATGTACTCACTGAATAAGGTTTTCTGATGCAGAGACTGACAGATCCGTCTGTGTCAGTGGGTATGAAGTCTACACACACCTGTTGAAAACCCTGTCACACTTGTGGTGTTCCTGGTCAAAAATGACCTGTCTACAAAAAATAGCTTATAAATCCCTCGTTACACTATTTTATCACCAATTATTGGATTTAATATTTTTGTCAGCTTGTTTTTTGTCCGATCAGGACAAGTTTTGTATTTATTTTTGAAAGTGATTGATTGTAGTCATTGATCTGAGCCTCAGTGACTTGAGGATAACGTTCATCTCTGTGAAAAAGAAATCCTGTAATGCTCAAAATATTGTGTGTGCGGATGCACGAGTTTGCATGTATCCACACACATGCACAGGTCCCAGGCCTTTACTTCTGCAAGCCCACATGTGAACATGGACATGATGAACACACTCCTACTTGTTTCTCTGATTTTCTACATTTTTGACCAATATAAGCTCAGATCAATGAGGCCTACGATCAATCAGTTTCAAAAATAAATACAAACCTGTCCTAATTTAAAGAAAACAAGTTAATAAAAAGATTAAATCCTTTAAATCTCCTTTGTAAAGGCTTAAATAGTCCTCACTTTAGATGAGCTCACTAAAATAGATAACTGACAACTACTAAATGTTTTATAACTACCTGAATTACAGATACATGATGATAAAGCATTTATAAACAGAGTAACTATTACTATGTCTAAATATAATGATACATAAATGTACATTTAAATAGTTTATTAATCATTTACTTGCACTTTCTAAATGATCTTATGAACCACTGACAACTCCTAAACTGCTTTGTAAATAATGTAATGCTTAATTTAGAAATAAAGTATGAAAATACAATTATTGAACATTATAGATATGCTTAAAAATCAAGAATAAATCATTTATAGCTATATGTATTTATAAACTGCTTATTAATGCTTTATAAATGATGAATTGATTCATAGCATGCAGTTATTATAAAGTGTTACTGCAATTGTTTTGTAGGCTGGTCATCTTTGACTGGGAATACCACAAGTGTTACAATGTGGGGGGAAAAAACACAAAATAATTTTTTTACAAATTGGAAAGTTGTTAGATTATGGGTGAGTAAAGTCAGTCAATTTTAGTCCAATGCAATAACATTAACTATCATTTTCGGGTACGGGAAAATCATGAACACAACATGATTGTAAAAAAAACATATATATATATATAATGTAAATGCATGCCTCATATGTCCAAAACCGTTTCAGGAAATGGCTAATTTTTAAATAAACAATGTTATGAAAGATGTGGCTTTATACAGTCAGACACGTACATGTGTAGTTATATTATTAGCATTCTACCAAAATCAGGCTCAAATGGTGGTTTTGGTGAAGTGAATTTCGGAGAATTTCAAACATACATGTTCTTCACGGCCATATCGCATTATGTTTTCATCAACTTACAGCTTATAAAGTTTACTGTAGCTACTGTATATGTGGGAACTCAGTTTTTCCTGTCATTTGGCCAAAATGTTATAAAAGGTCTCTTTAATGTTATAAAAGATAAAAGACAGGATTGGCTGTGACTCGATGACAAACGCTGGACTAAGACACATAAAACATTAGCCTTCATATAAAATATGTAATATACATATAATATATGTCTCTTCTCTTCGTCTCTCCTCTCCCTTTCCTCACCCTCTTCTCTCCTCTCGTCGTCTCTTCTCTTCTCTCTTCTCCCTCTTCTCTCCTCTCCCTCTCCTCTCCTCGTCTCTCCTCTCCTCGTTTCGTCTCTCCTCTTCTCTCCCTCTCTTCTCCCTCTTCTCTCCTCTCCTCGTCTCTCCTCTCCTCGTTTCGTCTCTCCTCGTCTCTCCTCTCCTCTTCTCTCCCTCTCTTCTCCCTCTTCTCTCCTCTCCTCGTCTCTCCTCTCCTCGTTTCGTCTCTCCTCGTCTCTCCTCTCCTCTTCTCTCCCTCTCTTCTCCCTCTTCTCTCCTCTCCTCGTCTCTCCTCTCCTCGTCTCTCCTCTCCTCGTTTCGTCTCTCCTCGTCTCTCCTCTCCTCTTCTCTCCCTCTCTTCTCCCTCTTCTCTCCTCTCCTCGTTTCGTCTCTCCTCTTCTCTCCCTCTCTTCTCCCTCTCCTCGTCTCTCCTCTCCTCGTTTCGTCTCTCCTCGTCTCTCCTCTTCTCTCCCTCTCTTCTCCCTCTTCTCTCCTCTCCTCGTTTCGTCTCTCCTCTCCCTCTCTTCTCCCTCGTCTCTCCTCGTCTCTCCTCTCCTCGTTTCGTCTCTCCTCTTCTCTCCCTCTCTTTTCCCTCTTCTCTCCTCGTCTCTCCTCTCCTCGTTTCGTCTCTCCTCGTCTCTCCTCTCCCTCTCCTCTCCTCTCCTCGTCTCTCCTCTCCTCGTTTCGTCTCTCCTCTCCCTCTTCTCTCCTCTCCTCTCCTCGTCTCTCCTCTCCTCTTCTCTTCTCTCCTCTCCCTCTTCTCTCCTCTCCTCGTCTCTCCTCTCCCTCTTCTCTCCTCTCCTTGTTTCTCCTCTCCTCGTCTCTCCTATACCTCTCCTCGTCTCTCCTCTCCCTCTTCTCCTCTCTCTCTCCGATTTCTCCTCTCTGTGATAGGGACCCAAGCGGTCAGAAGGAGAATCACACCTGGCATTCATTTAAAAATACTTTAAAGGCAAGGAAGTGGAAAAGGTCCGTGGAAAAGGTCCATACAACAGTGGGCAAGAGCAAAAATAAAAACAAATGTTACAAAAACAGTCTAAAAACTAGCCCTGTTGAGGTACTAAAATTAGCACCAACTTCTATCACTAACTATTGGAGACCGAAGTTTCTCATGTTCAAGCAGCATTAACAACTTTTGCATTAAGCTCAAAACCACTCTCTGTTCCCCTGCCTCACTTCTGAACACTCTTAAATGCATAATTGGAACTTACCATTTTCTGTAAAACTAACTCTTGTCTCTATACATTTCAGCAAGTTCCCTCAATGATAGTTAAAAATAACCAATAAATACAACACAGAAGGAGAAAAACAAATATTTTCATTTGCTCTCCTCCTCATCTCTCCCCTCCCATCCTTTGCTCTCCTCCTCATCTCTCCCCTCCCATCCTCTGCTCTCCTCCTTATCTCTCCCCTCCCATCCTCTGCTCTCCTCCTTGTCTCTCCTCTCCCCTCCATCTTCTCCTCATCGCTCCTTTTCTCTCCTCGTTTCTCCTCTCCCCTCCCATCCTCTCTTCATCTCTCCTTTTCTCTCCTCCTCGTTTCTCCTCTCCCCTCCCATCCTCTGCTCTCCTCCTCATCTCTCCGCTCCCATCCTCTGCTCTCCTCCACATCTCTCCCTTCTCTTCTCTTCTCTCCTCCTCTCCTCATCTCTCCTCCCCTCCCCTCATCTCTCCTCTCCTCCCCTCATCTCTCCCCTCCTCTCCTCATCTCTCCTCCCCTCCCCTCACCTCTCCTCTCCTCATCTCTCCCCTCCTCCCCTCCCCCCTCCTCCCCTCCCCTCCTCCCCTCCTCTCCTCATCTCTCCTCTCCTCCCCTCTCCTCATCTCTCCCTTCTCCCCTCCCCTCCTCTCCTCATCTCTCCTCCCCTCATCTCTCCTCTCCTCTCCTCCCCTCATCTCTCCTCCCCTCTCCTCATCTCTCCTCTCCTCCCCACTCCTCATCTCTTCTCTCCTCCCCTCATCTCTCCTCTCCTCCTCCCCTCATCTCTCCTCCCCTCTCCTCATCTCTTCTCTCCTCCCCTCATCTCATCTCTCCTCTCCTCCCCTCATCTCTCCTCCCCTCCCCTCTTCTCATCTCTCCTCCCCTCTCCTCATCTCTTCTCTCCTCCCCTCATCTCTCCTCTCCTCCCCTCTCCTCATCTCTCCTCCCCTCTCCTCATCTCTTCTCTCCTCCCCTCATCTCTCCTCCCCTCCCCTCATCTCTCCTCCCCTCCCCTCATCTCATCTCTCCTCCCCTCCCCTCATCTCTCCTCCCCTCCTCCCCTCCCCTCATCTCTCCTCCCCTCTCCTCATCTCTTCTCTCCTCCCCTCATCTCTCCTCCCCTCTCCTCATCTCTTCTCTCCTCCCCTCATCTCTCCTCCCCTCCCCTCATCTCTCCTCCCCTCCCCTCATCTCTCCTCCCCTCTCCTCATCTCTCCTCTACTCTCCTCATCTCTCCTCCCCTCTCCTCATCTCTCCTCTCCTCCCCTCATCTCTCCTCTCCTTTCTGTTTGTATCCAGCGTGTGGGTGTGTATGATCTGTGTCTCTGCGTCTCATTGGCTCCACTGAACGATGTACTCGTGAAACAGGAAACAGTTGCATTACATAATCTCACATGCTGATGCCAGGGGCGCTTCAGACGGCCCTGCACCTCTTCCTGTCCGTGTGTCAAAGCATCTTACTTTAACAACCTCTTTACCAGCTTGAATTTTAATTCACTTTTTCCATCTATTGAAATCAGCCTAGACTTTGACCTGTATTCAGTCACGAAGTAGGTTCATGGTTGATGTCGCTCCATTTACTCATCATTTATATGATTAATTCCCGATGAATTCCATGAATTCAGTATTAGATTAAATAGGTATCCGTAAACATTTGCACATCTAATACGCAAATAATTCCGGATGCTGGTGTTTGTCAGAACCACCAAACCAACATTTGAGATGCTGCAATTTCTTGTGACAGTGAAAACCGAGCTTTGAGTATTTTAGTACATGCAGTTGAGCTCGACACTGAGATTAAATCTCCTGATTAAAGGCAATCTTCTCTAAGTGTAGGATTCTCCTTATAGATCTGCTTTGATAGCTCGACTGTGATGTGCTTGAACGAACTCCTCTATTAAACCCATTTCAGGAACTGCATTCTTCCTTCACCGTGACCTGATTATGTGAGCAACATTGACCTAGAAAAGCCAGTGATTCATATGGAAGCACCATTATAAGCATCTTCTCTTTAGCCACTGCACATTTACAAATTGTAGATTTTGTCATGTGTTTTATTTACGGTCGTGTGTGTGTGTGTATGACTCTCTACTACCTTTGGGTTTCAAGTATGTGACGCTAAAAGGCCATTTTTGATTGGCCTGCTTTTTTTGCTTTACTGCTTTAAAATGTCATCAGAGACGAGAAGAGACGCTGCAAGAGGGAGTTATTCTGAGTCAAGATTATTAAAACAATAATGATCTGCACCCATAAATCATTTAGAATAAACTCTGCGATATTCCATAATAGCATAAGAGTTTAAGATGAATTGCTTGTTGTATTCCTCAAATGTAAATGTAACTTGTTTCCCACTTGCTTTACAAAGTCACTCAGAGTTAAAATACATAAGACATTCAAATCAGTCTATAATATTTCTTATACTAAACCTCTTACGGCGTGGCACGACTCGACTCGACTCTGCTCGTTTCACTTTGGCTCGGATTGATTTTCCACTGCAGTTTAGAACCGGTTCACAGTGTGTGTGATTATAGACTGATGGTTATAGTAGCGCCGGCACCTCGTCTACTGACCACCGTACAGCCGGATCTTTATTCAAGTTGCGTGTGACGGTCGTTTAAAAAAGGTGGCCGTTGCTGACTGTTTAAATCTAGCGGGTTTGGTGTCTCGTGTCGCAAATCCAGTGACGCTGGTAGTGACGATTCTCTGACCAATCAGTGATCAGCAATGTTTACACGTCACATTTTAGTATCACTACGGCTCGCTTGGAAACACCACTGAGGTGGTGCCAAAAGAAGTACCAGGTACTAGTTCTAAATATTATCGTGATTTTAACGGTAAAAGACTGTAAAAATGTGACGGTGAAAAAACTATATATGGTGAATAACTGGATTAGATCGAACCGTACATTTAATGTTAAATTTACAGTTTTTGAAAGTGAAAAAGAACGTCGTTATGTAATTTACAGTGAAAAAACGTAAATTGACATTCGCACAATTCCCTGTGTGACACTTCACATTTGATGTATTTTCGTTTAAATAACTATGTTTCTTATTAGCTTTTCTGAGTTTTTTCTAATCAGTTATGTACTTTAGGGTTTTATGTTATATGTTAAGTTGTTAAATTAATATTTATTGCATTTTTTTAAATTCATGTGTGTTACCATGATGGTGTTTAGTGTTTGTGTGAATGACCTCCTATATGTTAATATTGGCTCTCTTAGGTTGTGGAAAAGCTGCTTGTGATGAGCTTTGATTCATCATGTGACTCGTCACCACTGTGATTGGTGGTTGTCAGTGTATTACAATGGTTCAAATCTGATATTAGTATTTCAATAAGTTGGTAAATTAACATCATATCAGTTAATGAAATGTGGTTTTTTTTTACGGTAAATTAAACTTAAATCTGTAAAAACTAAAATGTTGCTACTGTATTTTTTTACGGTAAATTTCTGGCAACCGCAGAGCTGGCAGTTTTTTACCGTAATTTTAACAGTAGTTTTTAGTGCACATTTTAGCATCACTACGGCTCGATTGGAACCTCAGCTGAGGTGGTGTTATTACAGTGAGCCGTACCGAGCCGTAGCATGCAGTGGGAAAGCACCATAACTGTACTAATAAACATATTTCGATGTTTACCTGATGTATAGGGTCACATGGGGGAAGATCAAGCCCCCCCTCCCTAATAACAATGTGCATTTACTTTTAAACCGTAACATATTTGGATATAAGTTTATCATGTGCAGGGTGATGATGATGCGTCAGCCAGTGTCTTATTACTGGAAATAAATAGAAACATTTGCTCATTTACTTGTTATAGCACAAAATGCCAAATATTGGGGAAAGATGGTCTCCACTGGAACTCTTACAGAATGTATAAATGACTTTTGATTTAATTATTCATATGTGTATATATTTTTTTATATTTTATACAGTGTCGTTAATGTAAAATACTAAATAAACCTATTGTATTTAAAATTTAATTTTGATAATTTAGTTAATAATTGAATAACAAATGACAGACAAAGCAGAATCCCAGGAAAAGAGATTCATCTGAAAGGTAAAATGATTATGACTTTGTGTACAGGCGTATGAATATTTACATATTTAATTGCCCATATTTTAATTGAAGATATGTCATAATAGAAATAAATTTAATGATTTCACTAAATTAACCTATAGGTTTTAACGAATGCAAAGATGTCTGAAATGTACATTTAATTCATGGAAATAATAAATAATAATCCCATTAATTACAATAATTATTACATTTAAAAAATAAAATAACACCAGTAACAGGGCCAATTCTGGGTGACCCATCTTACCCCAAAGGGTCTAATTTTATATTTTTACTTCAAAATAAAAACTTTTACTTTTACTCCACAAATCTAGAAACATTAATGTATGCGATGTCCTCTAGTGGTAAACACTGACAGTCTGCCCTGAAGAAAGCCTTAGATCCGTCAGTGCTTCATATACAGATTCCCATCATGGGATCATTTTACCGATTTAGGTTTAATGACTTATTTTAGTTCATTAATTTTAAATTGTAATTAAATGTTACGATTTAAACTGCTTGCAAACATACTTTATTACTAGAAAAAAAAACTGAATTAACTTATATTATGTTGTGTAATCATATGTGCTGCACTGGAAGTGTGTGTGTGTGTGTGTGTGTGTGTGTGTGTGTGTGTGTGTGTGTGTGTGTGTGTGTGTGTGTGTGTGTGTGTGTGTGTGTGTGTGTGTGTGTGTGTGTGTGTGTGTGTGTGTGTGTGTGTGTGTGTGTGTGTGTGTGAGAGAGAGAGAGTTATTGCGCTCGAGCATCAGCAGATCCTGTGAACAGCATCTTGAAATTCACGCGCATCTTATGCAATGCAAGCTGATTCTCTACACTCAGAGAGGAGGCTATACATTCCTGCTGTATGGCCTCCAGAACTCATAAGAGCACAGTAACCACTCATAAGAGCACAGTAACCACAATGACTGTGCTCAAGAAGGAAGACTAAAAGCTTTCTGGATGGATTGCCTGTGGAAGTGCAGCCCACGTGAAGCTTAATAGGAGATTTTCTGCCCTAGTTTTCGACTCACAATTCAAGAGCGAGAATATGATGTTGATGATATAGACCTGGAAGTAGATGTGCATATATAAATATATGCATTGGTGTATATGCATGTGAGGCGTGCACGCGCGCGTACTGTAGTTGCTGGATGTGTGTGTCTCCTCCCACCCGAGCTCGAGCGCACTGAATGCGCAGGAGAGAGAGAGAGAGAGTGATGATGATGATGGCGGAGGAACATCGGCGCTGAGCGGATCTTTTTATATAATTGCGTTCCCTGACTTTATTATAAATAGAAAACATAATCGGCCTGCTCGCCGGATCCGAGCATGGGTAACGAGGCGAGCCTGGAGGCCGGGGATGGGGCCGCTGTGCTGGGCATGACTGGTTCAGCACCGCTGGGCTCTGGACAGATCCTGAAGCCCGTCAATGGCGCAGCGGCCGGGGCTGGACTCGAACCCAGGGCGGGGGTGCATCGGTAAGATCCGCGTTATTGCACTACATATACACGCTAAAAGACCATGCATGCTTGCGTTCGCGTTCCTCATCGAGTATGATCAAGGTTTGACAGCGAGAAGCTGAGCGGAACGGAGGATGATGATGATGATGATGCTGATGCTGAGGCTCGTTTCTAGGCTACGATCTCTTAACACGAACACAAGAACACAAGAACAGGGCATTAAAGACAGCGATATCAAAGTGCTGACGTGTTCAGATCAGAGATCGACACACCTGAGCCTCGAGATGAGAAACCGAGAGAGAGAGAGACCTTTAACACACCTTTATTCATAATTACACCGTTTAGACATTACTAAACCCAAATTTAACCATAACAAATCCTTTCAATATATATATTTTTACAATTTCATTATTTAGATCAAAAATGAATAAAACAATTAATTAATTCGAAAAAAAACAAAAATTACAATAAATAAATAAAATATCATACACATGGGCTATCTGTTTTCTCAAATGTCAATAAATACGCATATATATCCACACAAAAACTCATAAATTCTCATAACTTAGCAAATTATTGAATAAATACAATCCTCATTTAAACTTTTTTTTTCCCTCCAAACAGTCAGAGAGAGAGAGAGAGAGAGAGAGAGAGAGAGAGAGAGAGAGAGAGAGAATTGTATATGATCGTGTGAGTGAGATGAGAATTGTTCTCACATGTATTGACTGTCACGCGTTTGAATGTTGTCTCGGGCGCGCGCGCTGCATTCATGAGGAATTACAAACACAGCGTCATATTCGTGGCTGGTTTCACGTTTGCTAGAGAAGTCTGCTGGAGACATACCTTATCTATCTAATTACTCAAATCACATGATTTCAGATTCTTTTCGGTTAATAAAACGATTAGCAATAAAGTAAATAATACTCGTGTGTATTCATGAGTCTGTTTCTCTTCAGATATCACCGTCCGCGAGTGTTTCTTCCTCTCTGCAAATGGCTGTCGGTGTGTGTGTGTGTGTGTGTGTGTGTGTGTGATGGAGGGTGAGAGGAGCTCCGACTGTAAGTGCTTTCACATGAAGAATTGATAGCACTGCAATACAGCGACTCATTCATCCGTTCCTCAGTTCAGCATGACTCATATTTACATCAGTCTATATCTGATCTCCGGCATGAGATGCTAATAATAGGATGAGCTATTTGTGTTTATTTCAGGTATAGCCATCATCACTCACTCACTCATTCACACACACACACACACACACACACACACACACACACACACACACACACATTCACTACACAACGCATCTGTGTTTTTATTCCGTCGGAGTGTTGATTCATCCGGGTTGCTCTGGGTTGTTCACCATCTGGCTTTATTAATAATGGCTCCTCACCTGTACAGAACTGCAATTAAACATTTTGCACCTATATTTGTAAGTATAATTATGAAAGTTGCAGAATATGCCAATTACAGGATCAAGCATGTCACGCAAAGCTTTAACTGTGTTATAAGCCATTTATTTATGACAAACATGCTGTCAGCACATATGGTTTAGCCAGGGGACGATTACACATGTAAAGTCCCGTGAGATACAGCCTCAGATCCGTCTTGCCATCAAATCTGTTAATGCACTGGTTGAAAATGTGAGGAATATGATGTATTATATCCTGATGATGATCTGAGCCACAGATCCACTGAACACTCGAGGAGGTTTTCTGAAAAGTGCACTTGCTGTGTTGAACACACTCACAGTTTGAAGAGACAGCCATTTTGTTGTGGTATACATTATTGAGTGCACTCATTCAATCCCATAATGCACTGCAATACCACGTGTACAACCGCCAGAGAATACCTATAATGCAGTGTGTGCGTAAATGAATTCCTGCGTCGCACCAGAAGACGCTGTCCACAGCCGAATATCATACGGTTTATACAGAGAGCAACATAGTGTCGGCCCCGATCCGGCCCACGTCTGGAACACAGTTAGGGTTAGGGCCACACGGCCCGGATGTGGGCCGGATCTGGGGTCTCAGGATCTTTACTAAAAGTGTACGTGCGTCCGAAAGCCAAACATGGCATACGTCAAAAATATTCAGCCGTATAAAAGCATGTGTACGCCAGAACCTGCGCTAAATTCCCTTTATAATCCCAGTTAGCGGAAGATTGTGGACATGCGTCTCCTCCCCGAAATAACCACATATGAGCTTACAACGCCTCGTTTTACTATGCATATCCTAATCTGCATATCATTTGCATATGCATATTCATCCACGTGATCCCATGTTTAACAGTACAAGACATTAGGAGAATATGAGATGCAGATGTGCGTCACATTACATTATTAACAATCATTTAGTAGCCAATCCTCGCCTTATGTTTGAATAAATCAAATAGTATAAAATACATTTCAGAGAAAGTTTTTCTCAATCTTTTCCACTGGCCAAATAGTATTTTTAATTGCTTTATATTTTTAATTTAAACTGATAGGCCTTATTGTGTATTATTGATCATTATTTGTGTGAAAATATTTCTTCAGATCATGAGTTCTGCTGTCATCATGCGCTGAGCGAACATTAACACACAGCATGACACAGGAAAAGTGTTCAAATGCAGCGCATCCACTACTAATATTACTATTTATTATAATAGATTTTTTTTGTAACTTCTCTGAAATGATTTCATGTAATTTAAGAGCTTAACTCCATTAATAAGAATGGCATATTTAATCTAAATGTGTATATCAGAAGTCCTCTGAACCCTTCGCCTCCCCAGCTCCACCTGCCCAGATCTGTCCTCTGAACCCTTCGCCTCCCCAGCTCCACCTGCCCAGATCTGTCCTCTGAACCCTTCGCCTCCCCAGCTCCACCTGCCCAGATCTGTCCTCTGAACCCTCCGCCTCCCCAGCTCCACCTGCCCAGATCTGTCCTCTGAACCCTCCAGCTCCACCTGCCCAGATCCGTCCTCTGAACCCTTCGCCTCCCCAGCTCCATCTGCCCAGATCTGTCCTCTGAACCCTCCGCCTCCCCAGCTCCACCTGCCCAGATCTGTCCTCTGAACCCTCCGCCTCCCCAGCTCCACCTGCCCAGATCTGTCCTCTGAACCCTCCTCCTCCCCAGCTCCACCTTCCCAGATCTGTCCTCTGAACCCTCCGCCTCCCCAGCTCCACCTGCCCAGATCTGTCCTCTGAACCCTTCGCCTCCCCAGCTCCACCTGCCCAGATCTGTCCTCTGAACCCTCTGCCTACCCCAGCTCCACCTGCCCAGATCTGTCCTCTGAACCCTCCGCCTCCCCAGCTCCACCTGCCCAGATCTGTCCTCTGAACCCTTCTCCCTCCCCAGCTCCACCTGCCCAGATCTGTCCTCTGAACCCTCCTCCTCCCCAGCTCCACCTTCCCAGATCTGTCCTCTGAACCCTCCGCCTCCCCAGCTCCACCTGCCCAGATCTGTCCTCTGAACCCTCCGCCTCCCCAGCTCCACCTGCCCAGATCTGTCCTCTGAACCCTCCAGCTCCACCTGCCCAGATCCGTCCTCTGAACCCTTCGCCTCCCCAGCTCCACCTGCCCAGATCTGTCCTCTGAACCCTCCGCCTCCCCAGCTCCACCTGCCCAGATCTGTCCTCTGAACCCTCCGCCTCCCCAGCTCCACCTGCCCAGATCTGTCCTCTGAACCCTCCGCCTCCCCAGCTCCACCTGCCCAGATCTGTCCTCTGAACCCTCCACCTCCCCAGCTCCACCTGCCCAGATCTGTCCTCTGAACCCTCCGCATCCCCAGCTCCACCTGCCCAGATCTGTCCTCTGAACCCTCCGCATCCCCAGCTCCACCTGCCCAGATCTGTCCTCTGAACCCTCCGCCTCCCCAGCTCCACCTGCCCAGATCTGTCCTCTGAACCCTCTGCCTCCCCATCTCCACCTGCCCAGATCTGTCCTCTGAACCCTCCGCCTCTCCAGCTCCACCTGCCCAGATCTGTCCTCTGAACCCTCCGCATCCCCAGCTCCACCTGTCCAGATCTGTCCTCTGAACCCTCCTCCTCCCCAGCTCCACCTGCCCAGATCTGTCCTCTGAACCCTCCTCCTCCCCAGCTCCACCTGCCCAGATCTGCTTCAGGACTGATGCTTGTCTATCTATTAACACTGACATATTCAATGCTAAAACTCTTTCAAGAGTTGTCATAACTGAAATAATGTTAGACTCATTTTATTACGGATATGCAATGGGAATAGGGAGAAAAATGGGATCTGGAAAAGGAAGATTGGTGGAAAATGGCACAGAGAGCAAAGACAGTAGATTTAATCTTTGAAGTTTGAATGTGTCTTTTCCGGATCCCATTCTTCTCCCTATTACCAATGCATATCAGTTCAGAGCGGCCATTTGTAAACTGAATGTGTCTAGCTTCTGGTCTCATCCGCCTCCAGTTATTCTTATCTGTACGAAACGGCTCGTTATGCTGATTGATATTGCAAACTGGTGTTTCTTACCATATTATTTTAATGCATTGAAGTAATTGTAAACACTGGTTTGTCATGCAAATAGTTTTACTGTTTACTGCACTTTGTTATTCCACTAGTTGTTTACCCACAGAATCAGACATTCACACATTCACAGACAATATCTCATTGTCACAGTGCAAAATAAGGTGGATAAGGAACCATGGAGTGTTGTATAGTATAGACTACAGTAAGTTTTCAGACTACACTTTATGTGTGCATTATTGTTCACCACATGCTTTTTCCTACAAACTCTGTCTTTAAGTTAAAGGTATAGCGGAGGATGTTTTACTTCCTGGTGGGTAGTCTAAACTATTGGTCCTCCTAATTGTCAATCATTCTGGTGAATCAATCAAACTTTTCAAAAAGTGGAGAGGGCGGGTCTTATCTAAAATTTGGAAAGATCCTCCGCTATACCTTTAAGGTTCAACACCCATCATACATGAGAACTGGGTCACTCCAGCAAATGCTGCTCGAGAAGCTACAAAACTCTGGTTTTCTATAAATACTGGAGGCTGAAGAGCATCTGACAGAGATGGCAGCTCAAGCTGTGTGAGAGGAAACCCAAGCGCTAGAAGTGTTTGTGTGAGGATAATGACTGGAAACACCAGACATTCAGTCATTTAGCAGATGCTTTTATCCAAAGCAACTTACAAATCAGGAGCATCTTTCTCTGAAGAGCATGAGGAGAGCGGTGCACAAGCTGAAGAAGAAGTAACGTACAGTGCATTATGATAAATACATCTCATAGTTTTGACCAGAGGCGTAGGAATGACCTTAAAAATGAGAGGAACACATTTTAAAATCACCTTTGCCTCTCTTTACAATATGACAGCTTTAAATCGCTTTAACAAGTGAATATTTAAGAAAAATCAGTCTATCAAGTCATTTTTTATAACAGTTTAGAGACAAGAAACATACATTAAAGTCCCCCTGCAGTCAATCATTTTATCCCTTAAAAATAATCTTTGATCATGTTTTTTCCTTAAAAAAATTATTCATGTCTTAAAATATCTTGACTGTAACTCGACACCCTTGCCTCATTAAGTATGCGTGGCTCTATGAATATGCAAATGAGCCCCGCCTCCACTCACTCACTCAGCTCAGAGATCCACTGGTTGACGATCACACATTGATCTGATTGGTTACAAGGTTGTTTGTGATGTCAGAAACACCAGCGATTTCAAAGCGTGTGTTTGAGACTGTCTTTGGTTCACTGCAGTTTTAAGGAGGAAATACTCAGCAATGGTGTCGACTTATGAACTTACACATGGTTTGTCTTAATGCATATTAAAAACACCACATAGACACATAAACTACATTAAAAGCTGGATGTTCACCACAGGGGGACTTTAAGAAACTAAATAGGGTGAATTTTACTTTAATGTTGGCCGGTTGTTGCACATAACATGCATTTTACTATACAGAGTATTCTGCAAAAACTGAGAAAAACTTTAAACTTCAAACACATGTTAAACAAACAGAGCGCAGACATGAGCTCATCACCCTCATGGGAAATAAATATACCAAAATGCATTTGAAATACATTTATTTTATGCTAAGTATACTACAAATAGATTTACATATTTATGTACTTAAATATGAATAAATATTCAGCAATTGTACTTTATGTATACTAAATTGGAAAAACTAATTTTGTACTTAATAAACGTTAGTTATCCAGAAATAGTGCAGAAGTTCAACTAAAGATATACTGATAGTATATTTGATAGTGCTAAAGTGGATCTATAGCAAGTATACTTTAGGTACACTTTACATATCTTGCATTTAAAGACTGATATTGTACAGAGATCCTACTATCCTTACTGATAAAATATTGCGAGTATCGCGTGTGACTGATGTATTCCTGCAGAACTCCTCTGGCTAACTCTTAGATTGGGCTTTTGTTTGCTTTTTGTTGTTATCTATAATTTTGTAATTTTGAATATGGACACACTGAGACAGAGCCAATGCTGACTCGTCTCTCTGACCTATAACCTTCATATTGTTGGAGATTCAGCATATCTGATATGATCTGGCATTACGCTGGGTTTGCCTGTCATTGTTTTTTCTCTTGTAAATGTTTGATAGTAATGCATCAGACTCACTCCCATGATTAAATGTGACTGTCACACATCTGTTAAATGAAGAGAACACGCTCCTGCTCGTGAAGTCTCTCTTTATAAGACACGGTGTGAATAAGAGATTGATTATGTAGTGTAGTGAGCTTTATTAACAGCAGAAGTCTCGGCTCACGCTGAACGATGTGATTGACAGCTGATGAATGCTCAATGCCCATGAATCAGCAAAGTTTCACATGACAGGACTGAGTTAGATATAGTGTTGGATGCATTACTATGTCAAACACTTGAAAAAATAAATACAATTTGTAATTAAAAATAGAAAAGGAAAAAAAGCAAGCTAGCATAATGCTAGCTATATTATAATGCTATATTATAATGCTATATTATAATGCTATATTGGTCTGCAGGAGACAGAGAGAGACACAGCCAGCTGAGATAAAGCATTACTTTACATGAAAAGTAACTAAGATACATAATTAGTTACCTTTTTTTTTATAAGAGTAAAGCTTTAAAAGTAATGTTCCCAAACACTGGTGATGATGAGCACAACACTTACAGAGGAGTCAGGTTTGTGATCATTGAACATATGTGACCCTGGACCACAAAACCAGTCACATGGGTCAATGTTTGGAAATTGAGATTTATATATCACATGAAAGCTGAATAAATAAGCTTTCCATTGATGTATGGTGTGTTAGGATAGGACAATATTTGGCCGAGATACAACTATTGATAATCTGGAATCTGAGAATGCAAAAAAATCGAAACATTGAGAAAATCTCCTTTAAAGTTGTGCATTAATGTTGGCGATTGTGAAGCATTCACTCACACAAACACATGTTTGATATATTTACGGTAGTAAATGTACAAAATAACTTCATGGAACATGATCTTTACTTAATATCCTAATGATTTTTGGCATAAAAGAAAAATCAATCATTTTGACCCATACACTGTATTGTTGCTATTACCACAGATATACCCGTGCGACTCGTGACTGGTGACTCGAGACTGGTGACGTGATCCAGGGTCACATCTGTGTGTTCTGTTATTGTGATGACGAGCTGGGTCAATGACATCATCACTAGAGGTCCAGCCTAGTGCTATAGTGAAGTTATCTGGTGTGCTGATTGCAGGAATAGTTTATTATTTAGTGTATGTTGATAATGTATGTTGATAATGCTCTTCTGGCCGGACTTCCATCATGTGCAACCAAACCTCTACAAATGATTCAGAATGCTGCAGCTCGTCTTGTCTTCAACGAGCCCAAGAGGGCCCACGTCACTCCTCTGTTCACCTCTCTGCACTGGCTACCTCTCTCTGCTCGCATCAAGTTCAAGGCATTGACGCTTGCTTACAGAACTATCACAGGCTCAGCTCCGTCCTACTTTCACTCACTCCTACGAGTCTACATCCCTACCAGACACCTACGATCAGTCAACGAGCGACGTCTCGTGGTTCCATCACAGAAAGCCACAAAATCACTTTCCAGAACATTCTCATTCACAGTTCCATGCTGGTGGAACGCTCTCCCCACCCTCATCCGGAATGCAGAATCCCTGACAACGTTCAAAAGACAGCTGAAAACCCATCTCTTCCGTGAGCACTTAACCTTATAAAAAAATAAAAAAATAAAAAATCCTTCCCCTTCCCTTTAAAACCTCACTTGTCGGGTTTATGCCACTCTGAATAATGCCTGAACTTTGTTTTTTGACCACTACTTGCGTTGTTTTTGCCTCTTCATGATGACTCGCTTAATTTTGTCCTAATCTGTAAGTCGCTTTGGATAAAAGCGTCTGCTAAATGACTAAATGTAAATGTAAATGTAAATAATGTGGATGGACAATACCAACATCAAGTGTTCAGCGTGTTAATGTTTTGAAGGATAATAGGGAGCCATTGTGTGTTTTAAATTATTTCTTTATTGTGTAAGTTTGCATATTAAAGCACATGTTAGATCATCAGTCTGAGCCAGTGTTTCTGAGGTGGGCTCTGGTAGTGTGCACAGCCAGACCGTACCATGTTTGAAGATGGAGAGAGACATGAGTGCTATGAGGTGTTAGATGTTTGAGTTTGAGGTTGTATGTGATGTATGTTTGTATTATGATGATTGCATGTCAGAAATTAGTGTTTGAACATTAGTTATATCATTTACGTGACAATGTTTAGCTGTGGGATTCAGTGATGAGTGTTACAGGGAAAGGTTCCACCCCGTGATAATGGTTCGTCCCACTAGTGTTTGGCGGGAAACTTGTATATTTCACCCATTGTCTGTGCATGTTTGGGAGAGGTTGTGTCCTGTAACGATACTCTCATGTCCCGATTCGATACTGAACTCACGATACGGTATTATTGCGATACTCCAAGACATATGATAAAAGGTTAACAAAAATATACTGTTGATTAAAATGCTCAATTTTATATTACATTGTGGGTGTAAATGAATATTGTAACGGTCACCAGCTGGAGTGCCCTTGAGAGCCACCAGAGGGCACTCCACACCAGACTATTATCACTCCCTCACAAACTACATTTCCCATAACTCACTGCCCGGACTCATCATCACTGTGTCTCATCACCCTGTTAGTCTCAGCCTATTTATACCATGTTCACTCATTCACTCACTGCGAAGTCTTGTATGTTGTTGCACTGCATTTCCGAGTGTTTTCCCTGGTTTCATGTCTCTTGGTTTTTGGATTTCTTGCCTGTTCTGTGGATTACTCTTTTGCCTCTGACCCCTGCCTGTTTTGGCCTTGTTTGTTTGTTTGGACGGCCTACCTGTGTTTTGACCTATTGCCTGTATATTGGATTACGTGTCTGGATTGCCCCTTAATTAAAGCTGCATTTGGATCTCAACCTTCGTGTCTCGGAGCAGTTTGTAACAAATAGTCTTGGACTTGGTGTTGGAAACCCAAAGCACAGGACAATAGAGACACCAGAATAAACATATCCATGATTCTGAAGCTGACAATACAGAATTATTTTAGACGAATATGCTTGATCTCTGTCACTGTCTAGATATATTTAAAATAAAGTCGGCCACTTTTTACTGGTAACATCAGACATTTGGCATTATCAGGACCCACAAATATCCCCCCATTGCATTATTATACATTATATTCAACATTATATATAGCAGTGTAATGTAATACTGACACTAAAAACTTTCTCACACAGCAATTTTGATTTTGGGTGAACTATACACAATACATATTGTTGCATTTTTCTATTGCGATATATTGCTACACCCCTATACGTTCTGAGTCAAAAATGTGGGAGAATGTTTGGGATTTTCACTTTTTTGAAACTTGAAAATATACGGTTATTTTTATTTAATTGGTTAGTTTGGCATCCGTAGCATTTAGATATGTAATCAATATCTGGCAAACTCTACATTATTCCATTTAGCAATTCCATACATAAGCTTTACATGCTTTACACAAGATTTCTTGTGCATCTCAAATGACATGGAAACTTATATTGCTGCTAATATTAATAAGCAGTTCCCCTCTCTCGTTCTCCTGAATGGCTTGGGTATCAGCGTGTGCAGTGTACATGTTCTGCTCAACATCCAGGAGGGTTAGGTCAGTTACACACAGAACTGAAGACTGAGAGAGAACAGAGGAGAATATACTAACTAGTATACAGTATATTCTGTACTAACTACTAACTAATATACTAATGCCATAAAATGAGACATGAATTGCTTGTGAGCTCCTTTCTCAATCACACAATGGGAAACCCAGCACTCTTCACGGACAAGCGAAGGTGAAGGCAGCAAGTCCACAACCAGTGTGCCGTAACTGATCAAGTGGGAAGGCTGGGTTTTGCCTTCACTAGAAACCGAAGAGGAATACGGCCTATATTTTCCTCCCGCATAAGGTGTGCGAGCACTTTTTCCATCTCGCCCCACTCTTGACGATCCCTTGTTTTCCCACTCATCCCCTCAGTGCATGTTCTCCTAGCTTTAACCTCTGCATCAGTGCTAGTGTGATGAAGTTGGCCCGCTGTCTGCACTCAAGTAATGGAGCAGAGGGATAGACTGCCAAGTGGTAATAGGAAAAATGAAGAGGCTTGAAGAGAATGCAACACACACACATCTACTCTACCTGACGGTGCTTTAGCCTTATTACACGGCTCTGTGGAATACTTGATTCTGATTGGTCAATCACACATCCAGTGGTATATTATTCCCAGATAACAGCAGAACACAGAAACACAGGCTCATCCGGGTCACTGGAGTCTGTACACTCACTAGGAACGGTCTTTCCTCGCGGAAGTTTGCGTTTGGTGAGCTAATAAAATATTAAAACTCAGTCAAATCAATATTGTGTGTACAGTTATTTAATAATGTCATCTGGTCTCACAGACTCGCTCTCTCTAGTTTCATTTAAATTTAAATTTGTACACTGTTGGATTATAAAATACAAACAGGTCAGATTATAAAACAGTTTAATCTGAAATCAATATCTCTAATCTCCATAATTATTTATGTGGTGAAATGCTGTGTAATAAGTGTTATGACTGTATACCGTATCTCTTAAATGTCCGTCTAGTGTGATCTCGCCGCTGAAACTGCTCTCTCTCCGCTGAAGCTCTGCGTTTAAAGAGCGGATAAAATATTTACGATCAGATCAATATTTTGTGTCTAATTGGCAAGTATCCGTGTAATAAGCGGGATAATGAACGTCCAGGCGGTTGTTATCTCAGAATAAACCCCTTCAGGTGTGTGTGTGCTTGTGTGTTAGCCTGGTTCTACCAGACTCTCGTACATTTCATTTGTACAGAGAGTCTGGCCCATAGACAGTATATAAACTGGACACAGCGACCCCATTGGATTCAACGGAAAAAAATGAAGTCAATTAGAACAACTAACTTCCTGATGGCTGAGCGTACTGCGCCGACTCAAACTGAGCTTGACGACGTAGATGTGACGTGAGCAACCCGTCTGTCTTCTAGTAGCTGTGCCAAGAGAAATCTGAATCATTCCCTTCCGAAACTTGCAGAGACGGAGAGCGTGAGTAGGAGGTGTCCATGAGCTAGGAGCAGGAGTAACGTGTGCTAAGTATTCTGATTAATTACTTTGTCATTTTGCCTCCACATCCCCCCGATTGCCCGCGAGCTTCTCCTCCTGTCCATACGGTAATCTCTCTACTGTGCGACAGAGAGTCGCGTGGTCATGACGCAATCGTTAGCCTATTTTTACAAAAACTGCTTCTACGGGGTCATAACGTAAGATACAAGGTAATGGAGCCTTTTATACATGTTCGTGTTTCTTTAGAAATAAATAACGGACAAATGGAGTCTTTAAACGCCTTAGATGTAAAGTTATTCGCTGTCAAAGTGACGCCAAAATGAATGGGAGTCAATGGGATGCTAACAGCAGGTGATGGTCCGCTAGCCAATGGCGGCGCCCGGGGAAACTTCAAAATAATATAAAACCCTGCCCCCCTGGTCTGGCCTCTCTCCATTGAGAAACGTTTACTTCCTTGTAGGCGGGTTCTCTGTTAAAGTTCAAAACTATTGGATCTGCCCAGAGTCACTCAGGATCTGCCATAGCCAATCGCTAACGTGTGGTCGTGACGTATGTCATGCGCCGAAACCGGCCGGAAACAACAAGTCCGAATGATCAGAGGATTATGTTTAGAATAAGATGTCTGTCAACGAGAGCTGCAGGTTTTGTTCATCGAATTTAAGAGTTAAAGGAACAATTGTAAATTCTAAATGTATATTTGACACTAAGGACAGTGATGTATTCAGTCAACTGTCGAAGCTGGGTCTAATCATTAACAATACGCCGCTGTGGTCGTTTCGGATCTGCCGCAAATGCTGTACAGTGATCACCAGGCTACTGCGCGATACGGAAACATTTCAAAGGTGGAAGAACGAGGAGACAACGGAGACATGCCAGGGGGGAGATGCCAGTTCCATTGACAAGAGAGACAGAGACCCCACACCTTCTAAAACTCCAAGGGCCATAAAAAAGTCCAGAAAATCCAGTGAAATGCCATTGAGAAACATTGTGAAAATATATAGTCCTAAGTATATAGTCCTAGTATATATAAAGTATATAGTCCTATCTATAATCAATAGAAAATTAAACTGAATATAGGCTAAATAAATGGATAGTCCTGCAGCATGGATTTTTATTGCAGATAATATAACAAATAAATAATTATTGATAGGCCTACTTGTTAAAAGGGCTTTGTGTTTCATTTATTTGGCTATAGTCTACTGTCATCTGTCAGTTATGAAAAAAAAGAATGAACGAATTAATTAAAACGAATTAAATTAATAAATAATAATATTGACGCACATGCTTTTCTGTCTCATTATTGCAACATCTCTCTCTAATAACTGCATTAATAACTACATAATGAATGTAATTTGATACTTATGACTGATCATGCCCAAACGCGTGTTCAGCGCGTTCAGTCTGTGTTCAAAGTCGGTGTTTAAAATCTGCTGCAGTCGATGAAAACAGTCAGAGAATGTGTCAGCTAGTCGTGTGTCCCCAGCATTAGTCTGCTATCAGCGGCTCAAACCTCCGTTACTAACTCTACCTAACCCTAACCCTAACCCTAACTCAGCATTAGTCTGCTATCAGCGGCTCAAACCTCCGTTACTAACTCTACCTAACCCTAACCCTAACTCAGCATTAGTCTGCTATCAGCGGCTCAAACCTCCGTTACTAACTCTACCTAACCCTAACCCTAACTCAGCATTAGTCTGCTATCAGCGGCTCAAACCTCCGTTACTAACTCTAAAATGACGTTTTGGAATTAGCAAATTAGTCCTACATACAAGAGCATTTTAATGACAAAAACTTTACCAACGTCTTGAAATACATAATCTGAACAATACTTCGAGGTGTGGTAACTGTAGTATAAGCGGAATAATTGACTTCAGGCCGTTGAATTATTAGAAAAATAATGCACACCCGAGGTGTAACGACCACTCCGCTTCGCGTCGTGACCGCATTACCACCTCGGGTGTGCATTATTTTTCTAATAATTCAACGGCCTGTCGTCAATTATTCCTTACATATTCGGCAGTTTTGCAACAACGGACCGAATAGCTTTTCTCACGTCTTTCTCCGCTGCCATTACTGAACTCCAACTCAAACTGACGCACTACATCAACGTCATCCACTCCCTCTGTTCGCTGATTGGTCCTACAAAAAATTGGTTTCTGGAAACCTAAGAATATACAGCAGTCCCAGACGTAGTACTGAAGGAAAATGAAATTGATCGTAAGTGTGTAGGAGGGCGCAGCCAGGCTACTTGTGTGTGTCATCTCAGAATAAACCCCTTCAGGTGTGTGTGTGTGTGTGTGTGTGTGTTATCTCAGAATAAACCCCTTCAGGTGTGTGTGTGTGTGTGTGTGTGTGTGTGTGTGTGTGTGTGATCTCAGAATAAACCCCTTCAGGTGTGTGTGTGTGTGTGTGTTATCTCAGAATAAACCCCTTCAGGTGTGTGTGTGTGTGCGTGCGTGCATGTGTGTGTTCTCAGAATAACCCCCTTCAGGTGTGTGTGTGTGTGTTCTCAGAATAACCCCCTTCAGGTGTGTGTGTGTGTTCTCAGAATAACCCCCTTCAGGCTGATGAAGACCTGATCCTGATCACCCTGATACAACCCCCTCTAATATAATAAACTATCAGTCAAGTTCATTTGTATTCTGAAACCTCTTTTACAGTTAATAAATATCTTGACATATCAGTCTGTCATCTCACCGACCAGCATCAGTTGTGTCACTTCACCTTCATTCACAACTCCTCTCCCGTGGCCTCATGGGACAGTAAAGTGTCCATCAGATGCACACTTCAGGATCTCACCGGAAGTAGTAGAACATCCAGAGACGTTTTGCCGACTCTTTTATGAGTGCTGTGAAATCAGTCACTCAACCGACTGAAACTTCTGTCTTTGCTGTAGACCAGTCACAAGCCAATCAGAGTCTTCGTACCTACCCATACTAATTCTCTTGAATATGTCTCAATGGCACATGAAATAAAATAATAATAACAATAATAATAATAATAATAATAATAATAATTCGTTACATTTATATAGTGCTTTTCTGGGCACTCAAAGTGCTTTACATATGGAAAGGGGAACCACCACCAATGTGCCAGCACCACCTGATGCCATACTGCGCCAGAACACCCACCACACACACACACACACACACACACACACACACACACACACACACACCAGCTTACTGGTGGAGAGGAGACAGAGTGATGAAGCCAATCAGTATTAAGGGGATGATTAAGGAGGCCATGATGGATGGGAGCCACTGGGCAAATTTGGCCAGGACTCCGGGGTTACACCCCTACTCTTTTTCGAACGACATCCTGGGATTTTCAATGACCACAGAGAGTCAGGATCTCGGTTTAACGTCTCATCTGAAGGACGGTGCTCTTTTGGCAGTATAGTGTCCCCATCACTACACTGGGGTGTTAGGACCCACACAGACCCCAGTGTGAGCGCCCCCTACTGGCCTCACTCACACCTCTTCCAGCAGCAACCTAGTTTTCCCAGGAGTCTCCCATCCAGGAACTGACCAGGCTTAACCCTGCTGAGCTTCAGTGGGCAACCAGTCTTGGGATACAGGGTGATATGGCTGCTGGCCATATCATGTATTATCAAGTATACTGGCCACAAGTACTCTAATATCATCCTGAGCTCGGCAATATTATCAAACAGGTCTCAATACTAGATGGCCATGTTCCTAACCCTAACACTAACCCAAGGAAAAAATGTGAAAACCTTGCATGACTGTGCTTGGGAGCAATAGCAAAATCAACTGTTGTACTGGGTGGGTAATTTCCATTTTCAGTATGCTTTAATCTTGACCAATGTCAGGTGATTTCTTATGTAAATTTACATCCTTTATTGAAACATATTCCCAACTATAGGGAACCCTGAAGCCATGGTCAAACTAAAGCTTAGTTCATATTTTAAAGAGAAGTGAAAAGGATGCAAACATGCTCAAACATGAACATTCATTAGAAACTCAATTAACACGTTGATTTCAATGAGTAATCACAGGTTTTTCTCAGTCAGCCAAAATCTGTTCTAATGGAGTATGTGTGATCACAGAAACTCAATAAAAAAAGGAGTGATACAGACCATACATTAATGAAAGGTAATAAGCCAACATCTGAAGTACTGAAGATGAGAACTTGCGAATATGCAGTCTAGAACGTTTTTGTGTTCATTCATTGCTCAGTTGGCTGGCATTCCCACATAGTGAGCAATAAGAAGGGTCAACGTCACAGCATTGGTCTTAGTCCTGTATCCGCCTCATAATAATTAAGGTTTGTTCAGATTGTTCTGAAGGACCGATCTGTTGAGACCAGTACAACCATCAAGAAAGTGCTGAAACACACATGCAACTAGACCAAAACCACACACAAAGCACTTTACTATTTTACTTTTCTGTTTTTATTTTCTTCTTCTCTAGAGTACCATAACCTCCTGAAACTTGGTTTTGTGGTACTGAGAATATTGTTGGTACCTGTATAATCAATTGCTTGTGTATGTGCATTGGCCTGGATAAAAGTGTCTGTTAAATGATTCAATCTAAGTGTAATGTAAATTAATAACTGAGCTGAGCTTTGTAATGCCTTGCTCTTCACTTGAAGTGATATCAGGCTACTTAATGGCTGATATGTTAAGAGGAGGCTTGTTAAAAAGGTGCACAAGATTAATCAGATGTTCTCCTTCTCTTTTTGCTTCATTTAGGCTGGCCGGAGGAGGAGGCCCACCATCAAGCCCAAACCTAAGCTATGGAACTGCTGGCGATCGGGGGCCAGGTGGTGACTTTGGCATGCAAGCAAGTGGAAACCCTTACAAAAAGCTAGTGCATGATGGACCTAGACATCCCCAGACCACTTCTACACATCAGTCTCAATTTCAAGCTTCATCAGGGGGCATGGGACCCAACCAAAGCCCTGGACAACACGCCTCCAGACGCAGCCTCCAGGTGGACTTCAGCGGCGGCGGGCGAAGAGGCCGCTCACCGTCAGCCTCTCCTGATAGAGCTAGCGCGCCAACTTCGCCATACTCCGTACCCCAGATAGCACCCATGCCCAGCAGTAAGCTCTGTCCAGTCTGCAATACTACAGAGTTGATAAATGTTGATGGCTCGCCAAACTTCAACAAGTGTACCCAGTGCCACACTACAGCGTGCAACCAGTGCGGCTTCAACCCCAACCCACACCTTATAGGGGTAAGACTTCTGAATAAATGGGATTCCTGCTACATGATTGGTTTTATTTTTATTGATTATGCTTTAGTTTTTGCATGTGTGTCTTCTGTGGCATCCGCCTTTATTCTGTTTTTCATTGAAATCAATGCTGGACTGGTCATATTTTAGTTCAGTTTGGTTAATTGACCTATCGGTAAACCCCACCCCCTTAGTTACTGTTGCTATCTCGGACAAAAAAACTAAGTTGCTAGTTGCTAACTGTCTTAAAATGACAGCTGTCAGTGTGGAAATCTTGTCCCAAGATGTTTTTGATAAATTTTGGACACAGAAGGACCACCTCTTGTCAAGTTCTAGTGGGACTTAAATGTGCCATGGAGGGATATATAAAAGATTTAAAAATAAATATGGGAGGTTACAAGATTAATTTGCAAGCGAGGGTTTACAGATCACAATGGAAGCAGGAGAAGCCTCATGTTAAAGTCGTCATGATCGCAGATGGCTGTTTTTAAACCACCGGGTGTTTTTGACCTACACGGTACGGTGTAGAGGTGAGAACAGCATGGACTCACTAACTTAAAGTGTAACTTAATGAGAGCATGACAACCAGAAAATGATCATTTTTGTCTTCTTGGGATTGAATCCATAGGGAACCAGGTTAAACCGGGCTTCAGTTGTATTGCTTAGATAATTGGTCCGTTTGCGCAAATCTTATCACACTTTTGAAACGCGGTGGTGAATGCGTTGTATTCATCAATACATGAATACCCATGCCCTCCTCTCAGGATACCTGGAATCAGTGATATAAGAACCCCAGGCACATCAGTTGACCATTTTTGTAGCAAAAACACCATCAAACCGATGAGAGGTTCGGATCTTCCAATGTTTCTTCAGATCTTTCAATCTTCCCAAACCTAAAGATGTCCGAATTCCGGTCCCGTGCAACTGATACTCAACCCCCACTGGCTCATATGCGTTTGAGGGGAGTGGCTTACCGATAGGTCAATTGTGTTTCAGAAATGCAGGTGGAACCAAATGTTGTATTCTCAAGGTGTAGTGGAAGAATACACTGTCAGTAGTACTTGAAAGCATATGTTTACAAGGGTGTATTTTGTATTTATATTTGTAGCTGTCTGTGCTTTTGTGAGGGAAGATACATTTTGAGTTTTGAGTAAAAATCAGCAATATCAGATGAAACGGAAGTCTTTTCTTGCCTATTGTGACATATATATATCCGTGTGAAACGGCTTCTGGAACAAATGTAGGGCGGATTTGATTTTTTCCGTGGGGAATTGATTGGATAGTTGGATGGTTGTGGTTGGCTATTGGTGGATCTCATGTGAGTAACAGGTTGCCCTGACCTTATCATCAGAAGAGAAGCTACCAATAGGTGGCGCTGTGACCACATTGATATGGTGTGGTCAGAGTAAGGTGACAATAACACAAGCAGAGTTTGGTGTCAATATGCCAAAGCATTGACGAGATACAGCCTCAGAGTCGTTTTGGCATCATGCCATCAAATTTGTTGATGCTGTATACGAAAACGGTTTCGTCTATCGACACAAAATCCATACATTTTTTGCCGGCATAGTCTGAAGATGATCTGACTCGAATTTGGAGAAAAACTAACAAATGGTCTAAGAAGAGTTCGGACAGGAGTTTCAGCCGACTAAGGCAAAATTGTTTCTAGCCCTTACAGCTCTAAAGTTATTAGCATAAACATGAATGCAAATTTGGACAGTTGGTGGTGCTAGAGGGATTGAGTTAAAGACTCCAAATTCGCTGTGGTTAATGTTCAGACTGCCCTCTACTGTATCTGTGTACCAAATTTCATAACTTTCTTTCAAACGGTTCTATGGGCTTTCAGAGCGGAAGAAGAAGAAGAACACTTACGATTGCAATAAGTGCTTGGCTCCTTAATAAACACTGCGATATTCCATAAAAAACAAGTACTGTTCATTTTGATCTCATTGTGACTTTAATGTGTCTTTGGTCAAATAAAATAATTTGGGGGGGAAAAGGTGATTCCAAATTCTGAATGGAGTGTGTATCTTTCTCTAAGTAATGCACTAATATGCGTTTCTTCAACAGGTCAAGGAGTGGCTTTGTTTAAACTGCCAGATGCAGCGGGCTTTGGGAATAAACATGACTACACCACGGTCCAAGAGTCAGCAGCAGATACATTCTCCCTCTCATCAACCTAAGGCTGACCCCATACCCAAGACCCAACCCCCAGCTCAGCCCACACCGCAGTTACAATCCCAAACGCAGACACAGACAAAAGTCCAGCCTCAGACTCAAGCATTCTCTGGGATCCAGAGACAGACTGGTCCTACTGGACCTAACCAGACTGGACTTCACAGTGGGCCACAAGCTGGTCTCCAGACACATAAAGAGCAACCACAATCAGGTTCCCAGTCAGGGTCCAAGGATACCCAAAGGCAGGTATTGGGACCAAAAAGTCCAGAAAAAGTGGCCCAAATAGGGCGGATTCCTCATCCAGGGGCAGTGCCTTTACCTGGCTTAGCAAAGGCACAATCGCAGTCCGATCTGGGGCGCGGCTCTCCAGTGCGGCTTGGAGGTCAACCCGATAAGACCCGGAGTGCCGGAAGCTCCCCAGCCCATCACCCACCCTCCCACGAGCCACCTCAAGATGGTCTAACTAAGCTGTTTGGTTTTGGGGCATCTCTCCTAAACCAGGCAAGCACCCTTATATCTGTTGACCCTCTTCCTGGATCCTCACAGCAGCCTTCACCTGCCCGTAACCCGACTGCCATGGGGACAAAGGTGATCTTTAGTGATGGAGCTAGTGCTAAATCTACAGCAGGGCCACCTGGCACTGCCAAAACAGGCCCAGGAGGAGTCATGTTCCCTAAAGGTCCTGGAGCCCCCCTTCAGAAACAGCCTCTGCAGCAGCAGTCACCGGTGCACCAACAAAAAGGGCCGAAACAACAGCAGTCGCCGTCACACCATCAAACAACACCACAGCAGTCACCGCTAAAGCAGCCTCCAACTCAGCCTCCAACTCAGCCAGTCATCCAGAAGCCAGACATCACCTGTCCACTATGCAAGACTGCGTTCAATGTCGGAACAACAGAACCACCGAACTACAGGTCGTGCACCCAGTGTCATACAGAGGTGTGCAATCTTTGTGGTTTCAATCCCACACCACATCTGGTGGAGGTAAGGAGCTACACTCATCTTGTAATGTAATGGACTGAAACTATTTCTTCTTTTCTCCACATTTCTCTCTTTCTCAGTCTTTAATCCTTCTTCGTTCATATTGAGTGCCAGCGGAATCCCTCTCAGAAAGAAAGCAGTTTTAATTTTCTACTGTGTGGTGGGAATTGTGATGTGTGTAGAGTAACTGTGTTCACAGGGAGAGGCCTAGACATGAGTGTTGTATCTTCTGCATGGCCATTGTTCATTCAAGTACATTCCAAAGCACTGCAGGTTTATAAGCTGGTACTGATCATTCATGTGTCATATTCTAGTGTTATGATGCAAGAGAGTACAGCTATAAACAGTTTGTGTATGTTAATCATCTGTCCATATGAGCAGTGAAATGACATGGGTGTCTGTCCTAACAGTGTGTGTGTGTGTGTGTGTGTGTGTGTGTGTGTAGTAGCGGATTAAGGCATTTGGGTGACATGGTCAACCACTCAGGGGTGGCATAGGGCAACCACACACACACACACACAAAACAAATGGGTTTGGACTGGTTTTCATTCACTCATTTACACGTCATGTCAATAACTATGATTCCACCCACCTATTTTTATGCACATTTTGGGATATCTTATAAACACTTGATGGAAACGCCAAGATGTGCATAAATTCTAAAAGTGTGCATAAAAAACGTATGCACTTAATTGAGGAGGATAAATGTTTTGCTAACATATGCTTGAACACTAGCCATCTACAAATGCAGCATACACCGGATATACACTATACACATAAAAAACATAAAAGGAGTTTCACTTCCACCAAACGAATGGAGAAAGATCAGGGATGAGATACAATATGACGTCGTAGCCTGTAAGAAAGTTGCCATATGCTCCACTGACTCAATGGCTGTGGTCGTGCTGTTCGTTTGGCAGGTTGAAATGTAAATGTGTGACAGATGAGATGGCACAAGGTAAACCTGTTTTTGATGCAAACATGAATAATAGTATAAGATTGTCACTGAATGAACTGGAACAGTTTTCTTCTCACTGATTCCCAGAGGCTGCTCTTGGTACTCCCTAAAACGTTTACTAAATGTTTTTGAGTATTTTATGATTGTAAAAGACTGACTTGCCATTGAATAAAAAAATATATTATATAAAGTGTCCTTGTCCTATATAGAGTGTATAATAGAGATTTTTATTTAATATGAAAAACCTTCAATATCAGATTGATTGACCCAGCACTATGTCAAAAACAACCCAGCAAATAACCCAGGGTTAATGTATAAAACCCAACAAGCTGGGTTGTTTTAGCAATGATTGTTTTTAACCCAGCATTTTTTAGAGTGTACTTATTTGTTAATCAAGGTTTTATATAAGTTAACAGTTAATAATAAGAATGTTAATATTGTGTTACTCATTTGTATCTGTGTAGTTATTCATTAATGACAGAACAGTATTCTAAAGTGTTACCCAGAATACTCTAAAATCATATATTTTCTGCCTCATTTTGGGATAAGAAGCGACATGGGATCACAGAAGGTTATTTCAAACGCTCGACTGATGTTATAAAGTGAGTTTGGAGCAAAAAACATGGTTTAAATCTCATAAATTATCATGTTTTGATGCTGTGCTAAGCAAACATTCTAGCTAGCCCTTATGAGCCTGTTACCAGGAGTGATTATGTGTTATGACTTATTTGGAAAAGTAAAGATCATTGGAATGTTTCTTTTTTTTTTTTTTTTAAGGGCATTTGATACAAAGACAAAGATGGTGAAGTGAAAAGTCTGATCAAAGAAATGAAGGATTAAAACATCAGTGCTTCGTATTCTCTGTTGCTCCACTTCCCTCATCTTGATTAAGGCATCAGTAAATATAATAAAGGAAAAATAATAACTAGAGCCATATCCCGGCCGGAGAGGTGTGAATGTGTGCAGGGGAGACTGGAGCTGAATGGGGCATTTGCACCACAAAACAATAGACCAGGGATGTAAAACTTAGGGTACGTTTACACGACAACGATATGCTTAAAATGGAGAAGTTTTTCCTTTGAGTTCCCTTGAGGCGACAACATTGTCAAAACGATCCCCATTCACATGGATCCATGAAAACAAATAAAAACCATGTATTCTGCTGCCAGGCCATTAGATGGCGATGAAACACTATAGACTGAACATGTAATACGCATGTGCATGACCTCATCGTCTTCAGAGATTTGCATTTTTGTTGTCTACACGGAGACCGTTCTTAAAAACGTGCACTTTGAAACCTGTTTTCAAAACTTGCGTTTTCAGGCACCCAAAACAGCGTTGTCGTGTAAACAAGCGGCCAAAACGCATAAAAAACTTTAGTCGAAAACGGTGTCGTGTGAACAGCCCCTTAGTTCCTGGAGGGCCACAGCCCTGCAGAGTTTAGCTTCAACCCTGATTAAACACACCTGATCCAGCTTATCAAGTCCTTCATGGTCATTTGAAAACTACAGGTATGTGTGTTGGAGCAGGGTTAGCCCTTCAAGAAATTAGTTTGACACCCCTGAGTGCTTTGAAGATGTGAATAAACATCAGATAGCATTTTAGAGTCTTCAGAGTCTTAGAGTTATCATCTTCACATTTAAAGCATGATCAGGCCTGTGGTTTTAGCTGCGTTGCATTTCTATAAGGCTCATTTCATATTTTATTCCATTTATTTGTTTAAAGGAGGGGGGGGGGGGGGGGTGCAGGCTAATAGGTTAAACATTACCTCATAATGTTTAATCAAAATAACGCGTCTTTCTGTGAAAATGGCAGTCTTCTCTCTGGTGGTGTATGCCAGACTTCTCAATCATTTTGTTCTCTTAAACCCTGCCCTTTCACAATCGACTGCAAGCTTGCATTAATTTTTGTGTGCAATACGCACATCTCAAAATCCAATCAACAGCCGAATGAGTGGCTACATGTTTTTCTTTTTTTGATAATCCATTACACTTGGATGTATGTCACAATACGGATTTATTTGTGCAATTTATTTCCCAAACTGTTTTTTTATATATATATATATATATATATAATTCACTCAACAGTTTACTCATTTATGTATTCATGTATGTTTTTTTTAAATAACTTTTTTATATTTGTTACTTTGTGTACCTTTTTCAAAATAAAGATCATCTTGTGATTCTAAGTATTGAACTTAAACTTCCCTGTTGTTTTGCAGAAGAAAGAATGGCTCTGTCTGAACTGTCAGACTCAGAGACTGATGTCTGGTGGACTTGACCCTCTTCCAGTTCTACCTTCATCTCCCAGCCGTCAACCGGCGGGTTCCCCTCGGCATCAGCAACTGCCCAGCAAGCAGCAGCAAGGGCTTCAGGCAATGTCACCAAAGCAGAAACCTCCCGTTTCTCAACAGAGTGGTTTCTCTTCCCCCCTAGCTAGACCAGCAATTGATATAAAAACATCTGCACAGCCTACTACAGCTACAAAGCCTCCTGTGTCTACAACTGCTGCATTTACTTGTGAAGAAGTGAGGAAGGAAATTGCACCCAAACTAATTAAGGGGCCTGACCTTGACGACCGGGACAATAAACCAACTCTGAAGAGAGGAACAACAGAGTCGCTTCAGACACCTATAAAAGAGGAAAAGAAAGAGGAAAAGAAAGAATTACAGAGTATTACCAAATACTATGAGGTAAGCCATTGGCTCATAGTAATGTCTCCTTAATTTAGCAAATTTTCTAAATCATTAATCTCAAATATTTTTAACATTAAAATTACTTTCAAAAAGAGGCCAAAGTGAACTTGTATATATTTTCATTGCTTGTTGCATAGTATTGTCAGATTTTCAATAAGCCATGCTCTTCAGATTTATAAAGAGAGGGCTCAGTGTACTGATTGATAGAGTATCACTCTATAGATTGAATTTATGTTGTGTGCACTAGCATTTGTTTGTCTAAGTGTATCTTTTGTATATGTGTTTTTTGGTCTCCCAGGAAACCACCAAGACAAACAGCAATCATGATTTATCACGGAGCCCACAGAGTTTGAGTGACACTGGCTATTCCTCTGATGGGATCTCCAGTACACATAGTGAAATTACTGGTCTTATCCATGAGGAAGAGCTGAAGATGAGTGAGAGAGGTCTGACTGGGCACCATACACCACCAAGTCCGTCTGAGCTGATTAAGCTGGAGAGCTCCATGCGACCCCTTCTAGAGTCAAAATTTTCATCTGAAGGAGAAAGAGCACAGGACAAAAAGCGAGGAAAACAGCAACACGGTGACTTAAGGAAGCATCAGTCTCGCTCAATATCAATCAGTCCGGAGGAATTTGACTCAGATGAGGACCTTGAAGGCATTATGGAAGAGGAGGAAGATCCAACTGAGGGAGAGTTTAGATCAATTGCTGCTGTAGGAGAGAACAGTGGCCATAAAAAAAGAAATGTCGAACCTGAAGAGATTACTGATGAGGAGTTTATGAGGAGGCAAATTATGGAGATGAGTGCAGATGAGGATAATGTGGATGAAGAGGAAGAAATGGAAGAAGAGGATGATGATGAGGATGAAGGCTATGGCTACAAAAAGCTTAAAAAGACACAAAAGCACATTAGTGACTCAGGAAAAGAAAAGCGCCGTCTCACTTACCACTCTAGTAGCTTTGAGGAGGAGAGTACAACAACAAGTGATGTATACAAAGGATCAGCTGAAGAGGACCTCATGGCCTCACAAGGAGGGTTGCGCAGATTCAAGACTATAGAATTGAACAACACCAGCAGTTATAGTCGGGACATGGAATTAAACAATGACATTGACCTGAGTCTCGACAGAGAACCTGAGCTGGAGATGGAAAGCCTCACTGGTTCTCCAGAAGAAAGGTCGAGAGGGGAATATTCCTCCACCCTCCCACCAACCACCTCTAGCTACTCCTCGGGGATATCCCCTACTTCCATATCCTCTATGGAAGATGACAGTGACAGTAGTCCTAGTCGCAGGCAGCGTCTGGAGGAGGCGAAGCAGCAGAGGAAGGCCAGGCATCGCTCCCATGGCCCTCTCCTACCTACCATTGAGGATTCTTCAGAAGAAGACGAATTAAGGGAAGAAGAAGAACTCCTCAGGGAGCAGGAAAAGATGAGGGAAGTGGAGCAACAGAGAATACGAAGCACTGTCCGGAAAACAAAACGTGACAAAGAAGAGCTAAGAGCACAAAGACGTAGAGAACGATCCAAGACTCCCCCCAGCAATCTATCCCCCATTGAGGATGCTTCTCCAACAGAGGAGCTAAGACAGGCAGCCGAGATGGAGGAACTCCACCGGTCCTCCTGCTCAGAATACTCTCCTTCGGCTGACTCAGATGGCGAGGGCTATGAAATTTCATCAAAGCTGTACAAATCAGGTAGTGAGTACAACCTACCAACCTTTATGTCACTTTATTCTCCTACCGAAAAACCACAAACTACATCATCGACAGCTGCTACAACTACTTCTTCGAGTAGCAAGCAATTAAAAAGTGCAGAAGAAGTATATGAAGAAATGATGAGGAAAGCAGAGATGTTGCAGAAACTACAAAAGCAGCAGACACCGCAGCAATCTTTACAACAGTACAGCACAAACACCTATCAAGAGTCAGACATTAGAAACAGACAAGATATTGAGGATGAATATGATTATACTGATCGAGATGGTATTCACTTTCAGAATAAGGAGACGGTTGATATCTATGAAGAGATCCGCCAGACCTCACAAAACATTTCAAAGCAGCTTGACGACCAAATGGAGATGGATGTGTCCTACTCAGAAAAACAGTTACTAGATACAAGCTCAGCCTTTGCTAAGCTGCTGGAACAAAGCAATGCTTTACTGACTCCTGGCACAAGCCCCACCCAGCTCTCAGCGCCAGTATCATTTACTGAAACTGGGACAGGAGGACGGATACCTGATGTTAGAGTAACTCAGCATTTCTCAAAAGATGGGCCCAAAGAGAGACTTAGAAATCAAACAGGTAAAAATGGTATTACACCAGCAGTTGCTGCCACAACTATTGCTGCTTATGGAGTGTATGCCAGGGAAATTGTCACTGTCTCTCAAACTAGTGCCAGTCAAACAGTGTCCAGCACACAACCCAATTTATATGGTCGGCAGACTACCACAACCACCGCTAGTGTTTCAAATGTGTCTCAAAAAATATGTGCAATCACTCAGGCTTGCAACCAAAGAGAAAGTGCTGCAAGGAAAATGGCAATTAGCAAAGGACTCCAAATGAGGGATGATTCAACATCATCAGAAGCTATAAATGAATCTGGCCCAAGTTCAATTAGGTGTTATACTTACCATGAAAGGAGTCCTCCTGTTTCTCCCACTTCATCTCCTCTTCATAGTCCAACACGATCTCTCTCTAGGAGAACAGCTGAGCTTTCAACTCAGACAGTTATCCCTTCAATGTTAGCTTCATCTGGAAATGCTTCTCACACCTATCCAGTTGTGGCACAGGGCACTCAGACTTCAGATGGGGTTGTTTCACCATGTCCTTTTAGACAGCAGTCCTCTCAAGATACCCATTTTATGATTAGAACAGAAGAGCTTGAGCCCACTAGCCCACCAAAGCCAGTTACAGTCAACACAGCAACATCTCCTTTGTCTTCACCGACAAGGTTTAGCCGCCAATCAACATTTGATGCCTACTCGCCTCCTGTCAGCCCTCCTGATACTCCACCACATCAAATATCACCACAGCATGGTTTCTACAAAACCTATAGAGCTGAAAAAGTTAGTGTTGGAACTAGCATGGTCACCACTGCTAGCATGTACACACGTGGATCAATGTCAATGGAAAACATTTCCCTTTGTCGCATTTCCACAGTTCCTGGCACTTCAAGAATTGAGCTGGGACACAGGTTACAGAGTGGAAGTGTAGTAGATCTACGAACTGGCATAAAGCCAACACCAATTATCATGACTGACCAAGGAATGGATTTGACTTCCTTAGCCACAGAATCTCGAAAATTTTCTGGGTCTGTTGAAGGAAGCCCCATTCGTCAATCCACAACTATTCAGCCCTTAATAATGAACCTGAATACACAGGAGCAGCTGCATGTTGTGACACCAACAGCTACAACTATCAGTGTTACTGTAGCTGCATCTATGTTCATGTCCCAGCCTAAGCAACCTGTGCTCTATTGTGATCCTCTTGAAAACAGAGTTGATTTGGGCAAAGATATGGGAACAGTAGTTTGCCTGGCACCAAACAAGCCACCACAAATTGATCCATCTATACCAAAGATTGATGCTAAGCTGGAAGACCTGAGTATCCAGCAAGAGCAGTTACTTAAACAGCAGCAGAAGCTTCAACAGCAACAACAACTTCTTGAGCAGCAGCTTCAGCAACATCATCAGCTTCAACAACAACAAGCTGCCTCTTTTGCTCAGTTGAATTTATCTAGCCAACTACCTCTAATCAAAAAGGATATGCTTGTCACTCAGACAAGCACTGCCACACAGGTTAATGTCATCTCACCAGCTATGACATCTGAGGTTTATAGTGTTGGAGGTTCACTTGAGTTAAGAGGAAAGCCATCAGAGACAGGAATCATGAATCTAACAAACGTCAAGCCTCATGTGATGATGGTCCAGATAGATGGCGCTGCACAAGGAGCTACTATCACACAACTTATCAAATCAGAGGAAGGCCAGGATGCGATGAATTTAACTGGGCAAATAAAATCAGAAAATCAAGTGACTTGTTGTGACATGGTTTATAACCTGCCGTTTGGTGGCAGCTGTGTGGGTGGTCCATTCTCCCAGAAACCAGTCGCAGATGAGACTTCTAAGCTATCATCAAGAACACCTTCCACATTACCACAGCTCTATCAACAACTTGATTTACGGCAAGATGGACAGACATACCAAGATTACGCAATTAAATCATACACATTGCCTCTCCCTGGACGGCTTCAACCATCAATGTCTGAAACCAACATTGCAGAGGCAGGTTTGTCATCATATTCAGCAAAACTTGATCCCCCTTTTCATGGCTCTGGAGAATTATTCACAGACACAGTAAAGGATGGCTATGATGGAGGGTACCTTGGAATGGGGCTTCAATATGGCTCCTACACAGATCTTCGTCAGGGTGATGTTGCTGATCTACCAATTAGAAGGTACAGCTCCTTGACCAATATGAGCTCAGATTATGGATATTTCTCAGGTGATTTTGCAGAGTCTAATCTTGCCCAGTACAGTGCCACAACTGCCAGGGAGATAAGTCGCATGTGTGCAGCTCTCAACTCCATAGATAGATATAGTAGTAACCCTGACATTTTACAGTTGGGCACCGAAAGAAGCAGTGGTCCACCTAGTAGAGTTAATCTGCACCAAAGTCCCAGATTTGGTTTCAAGTACAGCTCAGATGGAAAGCCTCTTTCCCATAGTCAAGCTCTAACTGATCTCATAAATGCAAGACAAGCCAGTCTTCGAGCTATGTATCCATCAGCTATTAGATCAGCTGATGGGATGATCTATTCAACTATAAACACACCAATTGCATCTACAGTTCCAATTACAACCCAGCCAGCTTCTATGCTACGTCCTTTATTAAGAGGGGTATACAGACCTTACCCTACACCGAATATGACACCAGTACCTCTAGCAAGCCTAACTAGATCGCCACTAGCTCCAATGACTGGGCAGACACTTTTCCAATGTCCTACACCTAATCCTCTCCCTCTTACAACATCTATAAAAGTACCTGAGTCTATCACGACAGTTCAAGATACTCCATTGTACCTTGGCAATTCTCCAGTAAGCTTAACAGTAGCTGGAATTGTTACACAACCAATTCAGTCCTCTTCTGTACCTGCTGGTTCTGTCATATCAGCACCTATTTCAACCCCAGTGGCTGTGGAAATGAGCCAACCTGAGATCCAGTTGCAACCAATGAATCTATCTCAGCCCTACCTTCAGGCCAAGCCCACTGCCCAGCCTCTATTACATTACCAACTACCACAATCTAAATCGTCTGCTCAATCTTATCCTCCAGTGCAGGGTCATCCTATTCCTCCCAAAACACAGCCAACCCCATCATCTCAAGGAGGTAGACCTACTGCTACTACTACTGCTACCAGAAATCTTGCTCAAACTCAGGAAAAAGAAACAGAGGAAAGACTGCATCAACAGCAGGAACAACTTTTGCAAATTGAGAGAGAGAGAGTGGAGCTGGAAAAATTGCGACAGCAAAGGCTACAGGAAGAGCTTGAGCGGGAGCGTTCAGAGTTGCAGAGACATAGAGAAAAAGAGCAGATACTTGTACAGCGAGAGATTCAGGAATTGCAGACTATAAAGCAACAAGTTTTGCAGCAGCAGCAAACTGAGAGAGAAAGCCAGTTGGTCCTGCAGAGAGAGCAACTAGCTCAACAAAAACAGCAGCTTGACCAGATCCAATCTTTGCAACAACAGTTACAGCAGCAGCTTGAGGAACAAAAGAGACAGAAGACTGCAACAGCCGTTGCTGCAGCCAGTTCAAATACTCAAATCCTGAGTGATCAAGCTGGCAGAATGATTCAGCCACAGGAATTGGCCTCAGATATGATGTATAATGATGTTCAGGTTTTCTTAAGATCACTACCAAATTCTACATCAGAGATATGCTTGAGAAATAGTGAAGATCAGCCAGCAATCTGGTCCATGCGTAAACAAAGATCTATGCCTCGGCTGCAAGATGGAAATGAGGGAGAAGTGACAATGTTCCCCCAAAGACGTGTAGACTGCAGTGTGCAAACAGATGATGAAGATGGAGAGGAGAGGTATCTGGTATCAAGAAGACGACGGACTAGGCGCAGTGTGGACTGCAGTGTTCAGACAGATGATGACGAAGACAAGGCAGAGTGGGAGCAGCCAGTTAGACGTAGACGTTCCCGTTACTCAAGACATTCTGCTGAATCTGGTGTAGACCACAAATCCGAAGCATCTCCATTTACCACTTCAACTGCTAAGACAGCATCCTCCAGCATTGCCATCCAGACCATTCAAGACTGTTCTTCCCAAACAGAAACCGAGCAGCTGGTTAGAATATCCCCGAGCATACATGTCACCATCCCAGACCCCAGCAAGGTTGAAATTGTCCACTATATTTCTGGTCCTGAGAGAACACAGAAGGGTCAAAGCTTAGCTTGCCAAACTGACCCTGAGACTCAGTCTCAAAGCATAGTTATTCCACAGATAAGCATTGCTACCACTGTCAGCCCCACCAGTATCCAGTTAGTTGGTTCAGCTGATTCACTCTCCCCAGGTCAACAGAGTGCTGGGAAGTTTGGGAGGCGGAAGCCTGATCCTTTGGAGTTCGGTTACCAGCAGCATCACCTGCATAATGAGTCACTGTCCAGCTTGATCCGGCAACAACCTAAATCTCCACAGGTGCTGTATTCCCCTGTTTCTCCTCTTTCTTCTCCACAACGCATCATAGAAACATCATTCTCTTCTAGCGAGAGGCTGAATAAAGCACATGTCACCCCACAGCAGAAGTCCTGTATTGCCGAGCCATCACAGAGACATCAGGCCCTTCCCCGCCCGATGAAGAATATTCAGAGATCTCTGTCAGATCCTAAGCCTCTCAGTCCTACTACAGATGAAAATACCAAGGCTAGGATTTCACTTTATCAACAGCAAGCCCTTCAGAGTCAGGTATGGTTAACTTAGTATCTTTTTGATTGTAAACTTGCACTTGCTTTGTGTAAGGGACGATATGAACTTGTGAAAAATTAGAACAGTATCACTCAGGTGGTGGTGTTTCTGCTGTTTACATATTATATATAAAGAAAATGTAATTATTGAAGTGGTCTTGACCATGAGGTTGCAGTGTGATATTTTATTATATTATGTCTATGTTTGCAAGCCTGAGTTGCTAAAAAATGGCAATTTTTTTGGTGGTGTAATATTGTTTCAATGTAGTTTGTTGTTGTTTGTTATGGTGTTGTTTTTAGCTTTCCGCTAACAGTACAGTATGCAGTATTCATAAAGTACGTTCAAATTATATTTTCACATGCACTTTTTTGCATTCTTGAGTGGAGTAAATTACCTTTCAATCAGTTTCTGGGACCTTTTTTGCTTGCTTGTGCCACAGACCTCCTCTTTCTTTTAAAGAGAAACTCATTATTATTACAGCAGCAATACAATGTATTGCCTTGCTGTATATATGGCCAAAAAGGCAAGATAATGTGTTTGGTCAGAATCCCATTGATTTCAATAAGAATCTTTATAAAAATGGGCTGGAATGTGTACTCTTACAGTTTTAGTATATCACATTAAACCAGTAGTTTGAGCAGTTATGTGTAGTATGTGTATTATGTGTAGTACTCTAATATATAACATTGTGTTGTCCTCTGTATTTCATGGTCCTGCTCTTTCACTCTTCATGGGCCCTGTGTCTTTGCAGCTGGCAGCCCTGCAGCAGAGCTCCCTCCTAAGGAAGGTGAAGAGGACCTTGCCAAGCCCTCCACCAGAGGATACACAACTGCCTATGCTCACCCCTAACCTATCCCACATACTTGTGCCCTCTCTGCCATCTCTGAAAGGGAGTTCTCGTTTAGCTGCAAAGGCCAGTCTACTTAAGGACTTGACCCATGAGCTGAAGGCTGTTGAGCAGGAATCAACAAAGCTACGTAAGCAGCAGGCTGAGTTGGAGGAGGAGGAAAAGGAAATTGACGCCAAACTTAGATACCTGGAGTTGGGCATTACACAGCGAAAAGAAACATTGGCGAAGGATAGAGACAGGAGGGAGCTAACATACCTGCGCTGCATGGGTGATTCGCGAGACTATATGTCAGACTCTGAGCTCAACAATCTTCGCCTGACAGCTGTGGCCTCATCCTTTGAGAGCAACGGGCTAATGACCAGACCTAGCACGGCACCACTCAGCCAGTTTACTTGTGAGCTGAACACTGCTGCCCAGTTTCCCCCCACATCATCTTTCATGTCGTACCAGTACCCCCAAAGTCACCCAGCGGCACCTACCCCACAGAGCACAGGTTTCAACCAACCTCCCTATCCGTCAGTCTCCCAAGCTCAAGCTCTCCCCCAACCCACCCCTTTGCAGACTTATCCAACCCTATCTTATCAGGTCCATGGGACATTTCCTTCCCAAGTCTTCCCACAGAGCCAGCCTCCATATCCAACAGACACTTCAGTGCTACCTCCAGCACAGCCAAGTCAACCTGGGTTTCAGCCTACCCTACCACCTACTGGTCCACTCCCTTATCCAACCCACAGTACACCATACCCAAGCCAGGCACCCCCCTATCCGGTCAGTCAAGCAAGCAATTATCAGCCACAGACAGACACTCTCACTTTTCACCAAAAGCCACGACAGACATCACTTGCTGACCTTGAACACAAGATGCCCACTAATTATGAGGTTATAAGTAATCCTACAGTTGTAGTATCAACCACTTCCCAAGATATCAGTTATAGCCAGTCTGGTTTGGGTTCATCTTATGGCCAATACAGCACTACTATGGCAAGCACTTATGGTCCCTACTCCTCTTCTGTTTCAAATACATATGGTGGGTCTTTAACAACCTCCACAGCCTCTGGTTATGGGCCATACACATCAATCTCATCCAGTAGTTATGGGCCATACACAACAACTATTGCAAATACTTATGGATATACAGTAACTACAGCCAGTTCCTATGGGCAATATAATACAATTCCTACCAATACATATGGGCAGACAACACTATCTGACCATATACATTCAATGGAAAGCCCCTCTATGTACTCCAGTGAAGGCCTATATGGATCCTCCAACCTAGATCAGAATGTCCCAAGGAACTATGTCATGATCGATGACATATGTGAACTCACCAAAGAAGGCACTAGTTTAGACTCACATCGCAGTGAGGGTCATGGACGATATGGGAGTGATGGACTTCACACTCGAGGGGGGAGCTCTTTTGGCAGACCAGAGGATGAACGTGATACAGATCTGTACGACCAGCATCATGGCAGGGGTAAGAGCACCTGCAGCTACCAAGCACAAGGGGCAAATACGCATGGCCGGGTAGTGGGAAGCAGTAGCATGGGTGGGGGATCATCATATTACTATGATGACAGCAGTCACTCAACACCTACATGGGCAGCCCAAAAGCACTCTTCAAAGAACCTGTGCCCTTCAGCCGTCATGTCCTCCAAGAGGAGCAAACATCGTAAACAAGGCATTGAGCAGAAGATGTCCAAGTTTTCCCCAATTGAGGAAGCTCATGATGTGGAGGCAGATCTGGCCTCTTACACCATGAGCCCCTCTACAACCAGTGGTTATGGCTCAGGTTCCCATTACCATAAACTTCAGGATGACATCTATGGGCTACGGAGTACTTACAGTCAACAACGGGGCTCCTATAATGATGAACGTCTCTATGGCTATGGCAGGTCCCGTTCAACTGGCTATGGCATGGACAAAATCCCTCCCTGTGAGAGGGGCTACAGAAGCAGGTCATATGAACGGGACCGTGTAGACCGGTCATACCACAGCAGCTATGGCCACAGTGTGCGCCCCACTTTGCAGTCTCAATATTCAGAAAAGGAGAACTCCCACCTCATGACAAAGCTCATGGGTGTTGGGAGGGCTTTCGGCTATCCATCAAATTCATATGGTTCAAGTCACTCTCTACCCGATGTGCAGGACCATATTCGAGACCTGCCCCGGACCCATGTCTACAAACCAGATGATATGTATATAATTGACGATATGCATTGTGCTGTTTCTGACAGCGAAGGTAATTGGGAGCTGAATACCAGCGTTACTGCCCACTTTAAACATCCCCCACCCACCCAGAGAAAGAGAGTGAATAGCTGAAGTAAAGAAGTGAAAATCAAGTGCATGCCCATGTTTTGTCTTCAGGCAACATGCAGCTTTCAATAAAACTGACTCTCGATGTTGTGCTCAGTTCCAAAAACTGCATGAGTTGCTGTGTGGTCTCTTTATTTTTGCCCACTCTTGTTCCTTTCCAAGGTGTTTCATTTGTGTGTGGTATTGAATGGTTTTGACATCCATTTGAGATAATTGTTTTTTATGTTGTATATTGAGTTTAAATACATTGCATGCTTTTTCTTTAAGCCTGGCTATTTTTGTTCTTCTTTTTCTTTTGCATGGTCTCAGTGTGCAATCGTCTTTCACCATCAGACATCGAGATTGACTGTGATCTGCTTTTGGTTTCCAAAGCGTACCATCTCGGTCAAGAGGAGACAGACTGGTTTGAGAAGCCCCGTGATGTTCGTGGTTCCCGCCACTATGGCAGCAGTGGTCATTCTGGGAGGCGAGGCCATGTCAAGCACACATACCATGATTATGATGAGCCACCAGAAGATCTTTGGCCACAAGATGATTATGGTCAAACCCGCCATGTTTCCTCTAGAGAGCAACGTCATCAAAGCAGTGGAAGTTCTGGTAGGCACTCCTCACGCCACTCAGATGAGCCTCGTTCCTCTCGATCATCGCGTTCCTCAAAGGATCCATCCATGCGGCATGACTCCCGCTCCCTGTCATCTTCAGGGAGGAGGGGAGACTCTCGTTCTCAGGGATACCAATCCTCAGATTATTCCCGTGACACCTCAGGCCACCAACATAGCTCCCGCTCTGGAAAACAGTCCTCCCACCATCAAGGGTCCTCCAGTAGGAAGCAACAGGACCACCCCTCGTCATCCCGGCAACAAGGATCTCTTGGGCCTGGACAGAAGGGACAAGGTGGACCTTCGAGTTCAAGCAGGCAAGCTGCCTCCCAGCCACTTGTTGATGGGCAGCAAGGCCAGAGAGCACAGCTGCAACAGCAGGCACAGACATCAGCTACCAGGTCAGGGTCACAGATATCTGCCACAGGCACAGCGCAACCACAGTTAGTACAAGCCCAGCAACTGCAAGCTAAACCTGGCCAGACTGGTCCAATGGCTCGACAACCCGCCTCAGTAGTACAGACCTCCCCAGCTGCAGTAAGTAAATAAATATTTTGAGACATACATAAAGTAATTTAATTAAATAGCCAGATATTTTCTTAAAAGTAGAGTCTCCTATTCAGCATTTTCCTGTGATGTTTATAATCTTTAGACTTAATGAACATTATGGATGAGATTTATGAATGCTTCCAGTAATATGTCACAGAATTTTAAATATTTTTCCTGTTCTTCTTAAGTCTATGCTTAGTCAGATTGAGCCATATTAATAAGTAGTGTAGCTTTTCAGAGTTTCAGGGTTCATTAAAGGATAAGTTAATTTACTCATCCTCAGGCCATTTAAGATGTAGGTGACGTTCTTCAGTAGCACACTATGGGCCAGATTTAATAACAGCTTGTGCCAGCGCAAACCCTCTTTTGGCGTTAAAAAAAACTACTGTCAGGATTTACTAAAGACACACAGTGAAAAATGAGCGCTGAAAAGGCATGGACAGTTGTTTTTGCGGCTGACCTTATTGGATATGCATTTGTAGGAGTTTCCCTTTCAGGCACAAAATTTATGGGACGAGGTAATTTAAATGATTCCCGCAAGGTGATTTACTAAGGTTTGCGCTCGTCAATGTAATGGTGTTTGCGCCATTATTTACCGCCCCAAAAAAGCACATCTTAAAACAGACGCTACCTGGTAGATTGCGTTGGTTATTATGGAAATGATCTGACTGCGTCTGTGCAACTTTCCACTCCCATCTGTGCTGTTTGGGAATTGCGCTCTCACGCTAATTTGCCCTGTTTAGTAAATCTGCCCCTAAAGATGATTTTAGCAAAGCCCACGGTCTTTGGTGATTCATAAATGCAGGTCAATGGGTGCTTTCTTTTTGATAGTCAAAAAAGCAGAGACAGGCAACACAAAATGAATCCCTGTTGCTCCTGATGATATATTCTTATGAATGGTCTATATATGGTCATATAAAGCAAAACAATCAGTCTGTGCAAGAAACTAAACATTTACAATATCATTACCTGTAATCCATAGCATTGAGATTTCTCTCACATGATGTATATGCACAATAGCAAAATAGCATTGTAATGCCCTTGTGACAACAGAGGCTGTCGCCCTCTGATGTACTGTATGCGCAGAGGCAAAATCATGCATGAAATATGTTGTTTACAAAAGAGAGGGAGGACGCATGTGCAGATCAAACGCCTTCATCAGCACAGTAACATTTAACACCAGCAAGTAAAGCAGTTTAAAAAAGGCTGGACAAAAATGGCTGATGATTCTGATGTAAAACAAGAAGAAGATTTTGCCCAGCCCTACTTGTTCATACCTAAATATACCAATAAATAATTTAGAGAGCTGAAGGAAGCAGTGGCAGCGCCTTAACCACAAGCCTTGGAGAGACAGAGGGCTCTTGAGATGTGGTGGTGTCCATGTTCTCAGGACCATGCGATGACAGCTGAGCTACAGAGCCTCTGTTGGCATGAGTCAGGCATTGAGATGCCATTTTGCTATCATACTTTCGTCATGCGAGAAAAAGCTTGAGCTCCGGACTCTTGTGAATGTGCACAGGACCATTTGCCTGAGGCTATGGTTTACAGGTAATAATGTTTAGGTTTAGAATTTAGGTTCTGCTTTTCTGACTCTCAAAGTGACGGCACCCTTTGACTTACAATTTATGAATCACCAAGGACAATGGGTTCATATTTAGTGTTCTGCTAAAGAAAGAAAGTACATTAACAGCAAATATAAATTTTGAGGGGAACTATTATTTTAAGAGTAAAGCCATCAGAAGTAAGACTCAGATAACTGTGGCCAGATGAGATGAACCTTATTATTTTTTATCTGTTTTACCTGTACCTGGTTTATTACTGGTCTTGCAAGGCAGCACTGTATTGATAGTCCTCAAATATTCTGGATAGGCCTTGTTCTTCTGGGCCTGTATTATAGAAACATCCTAACTTAGAATCCTATCCTGTCTGTTTATCCCATCTAATAACTTTTTCAAATCTTAGGTCAAGAATACTGCATTATGTGTGTCAATGCTTCTGTGCAGGCAACTAAAAATAAGACACATGCTTTGTGCATAACAACGTCAAAGACCTAAAAGGCTTTCCTGAAACGTCAAGACTAGTTTTGCTGCCTTGCAAGCACTGGCAATTTTCACCCCCAGGAAGTGCAAACCTTATTTTTCTTCTAATGCCATTACATCTACATTTGCATAGTTACATAATCTTTTGTCTATATGTTTCGGATGTATGCCTAACACATTTCCTGTATTCACCATCTCTGTTCTATACTCTGCTCTGTTACAAAACTCTCCTTTCTTTAGTGCCTGCTTAAGTTATAGATTGAAAGAGTGAGTTATAGTTTTCTTTTAAACAGCACTTTTAAAAGTTTACATACATTTTAAATCATCAAGGTTAAATCATAATATTGATTTTGTATAATTTCACATTTCACAAAAATAAAATATAATTACACCATATCAATTGAACTGAACTTTACAATTACAATATAAGCAGTTTTAATATGTGAAATGAATAGGTGTATTTTATGAGCATGTGTCTCTTGTCTCCAGCAGATTAAGCCAGAGCCGACCCCTGCCACTGCTATTGGAGCTAAAGCAGTCCCCGGCCAGCCTGCCAAAATAGCTCAACCTCCACTTACCGGGATAGGTAATTGTGCTCAAAAAACATGGCCTAGATTCACTTAAATCTCAATCAAAGGACAGCATTTTTTCAAATGCATACCATGGTTGTCTTTTATTTATTTACTGTGGATTTAGTGTGTGGTAATTGTACCAAATGTCAACCGTGCTGCTCAGTGCTCTCGCTAAACACCAGGGATATACAAGTATGATGAATTTAATATATCAGTGAGAAAGAACCTATGACAATAATGTAAATATCTAGTTCATTCATGACATAGATGTCTCAGGCTGATCGGTCCTTTACATGCAATCTGTTAGCAATCACATAATTTACTGGACGACGCAAGCTGACCGGCCTCTGCTAAGTCGGCAGTCCATGAGCTTTCTTGCTCAACGTTTAAACGGTGTTTGCTGGTTCCCTGAACCCCTCCACCTCCTCAGCTCCACCTGTCTAGATCTGCTGCAGGAGCATACCTGTCAACACTCCCGTTTTCCCAGGGAGTCACCCGTATTTCACAGCCATCTCCCGCCCCCCTCCCCCCTCCCGTTTTGTTATTTCTCCCGTGAAATTCCCGTAATTTGTATGGCCCAAACCTCGTTATATGAATAATCACATCAATATATTATTCCACGGTTGTCCAGTTGCCAGATCTTGTATGAAACGCACCCTACTCACACAATCAACACATCATACAAATTTCAACCCATTTGTGAGCTCCACCTGGCAACCTACAAACCAGTTGCGCTGTGTACATCTGCGCAGGAAGTAGACGCGGCCGCGGGAAGATGAACAAGCGTCACTGGTAGAAATGGGAGGAGAAGACTCAGTGGTAAATATTTAACGCAATTAACGCAGCATCCGTTTTTTCTGTCATCCTTTGGCTGGCGTTACATTATATGATGTGCTTTTATTCATACAAATGATTTTAAACCATTCAAGCCAAGACAAATTGATCGAGTTCTCTTTTGACTTGAAGTTGAACGAACACTAACACACGCAATTATGCCTAAATGTCCGTTTGTCGAGTATCCTCATAAGAGCAGACTGAGCAGTCTTAAATTAGTGAAATAAAGACTTAAATGAAGGCAAAGAGTTGTGAGAGAATGAGATGTGTGAGATCCGCGTCTGTCAGCAGCGGCTGGTTTTAAAGGGACAGCAGCCAATAAAGCTGCCAATAAAGAACAAACGTAACAGAGAAAAACACTCGCTGATCTTGACTAAAGAACTTTTGTAACTTTAATAAGGATTAATCTATATATAATTTAAAATGTATAAAGAGACAGCAATTTGTGGAACATTTTTATTTTTTAAATGGTCATGCCAATGAGAATAACCGTGATTAGGAATTCTAATTCGATTAGGACTTCTGGTGGCAGAGATGTTCCATACATGCATTTCAAGTTGGGTTCAAGTTTGGTGAATTTGACATTTTTTTTATTTGGCCGTGGCATCTTCATGGGCGGTGCTTTTTGATAGTTACACAATCAACAAGGCAATAACTCAAGTGGTGTCTACTCAACCACTTCTTTATAATGCCACTGTTCAAGTGCTGTACATGTGCTCTGTCTTGAGGATTAATGAGTGGTCACTGTCTGATCATTACGTTATCTTAGATGACTACCTAGATTTTCCTCCCATATCCATATGAAGTGGGATATATGTGTCTGTTGACGATGTTCCCATGATTCTCTAGGCTCCAAGGCTCCTCTAAGGCCCGGTGGGATCGGCAGTGCCGCCGCGGGTCAGACGGGTCAGATGGGTGTAGAAGGAGACAGCATTATGTCTAAAATCCTGCCTGGAGGAGCAGCAGAACAGGCTGGGAAATTAGGAGAAGGTGAGCAGAGTTTCCAATACGTTTAGTCCATTACTATTAAAGGAGTAGTTCACTTCAGAATTATAATTTCCTGATAATTTACTCACGTCATCCAAGATGTTCAAGTCTTTCTTTCTTCAGTGGAAAAGAAAGGAAGGTTTTTGAGGAAAACATTCCAGGATGTTTTTCCATATGGTGTCTTCAATGGGGTCCAACGGGTTGAAGGTCCAGATGTGAGTTTCAGTGCAGCTTCAAAATCTCGACACGATCCAGCCGAGGAATAAGAGTCTTATCTAGACAAATCAGCCGACATTTTATAACAGAATAAACATTTATATACTTTTAAGCACAAATGCTCGTCACACATTACGTGATCAGGTTGAAAGGTCACGCGTGTTCTGGTTCAGAAATGTCGAGTAGAGCGAAAAACATCTCATTTTCTCCTCCAACTTCAAAATAGTCCGACATCGTTGTTTCACCTTTTTTATTTTTTAATTTTTTTTTGTAAATGGCGTTTGACTCAGTCTTTGCAGGTTCTCTTTGTAAACACTGGGGCTGTTCTTACGCCTACGTCACGCTTGACCTTTCAACCTGATTACGTAATGTGTGTCTTATCACAGCTAGTACAAGACCAGCATTAGTGGTTAAAAGTATATAAATGTTTATTCTGTTATAAAATGTCCGCTGGTTTGACTGAAACTCACATCTGGACCTTCGACCCGTTGGACCCCATTGAAGTCACTATATGGAGAACAATCCTGGAATGTTTTCCTCAAAAACCTTCATTTCTTTTCCACTGAAGACAGAAACACATGAACATCTTGGAGGACGTGTGGAAGAGTAAATTATCAGGACATTTTAATTCTGAAGTGAACTACTCCTTTAAAGGCCTAGTTTGAGTAATGCATGGGCCAGTCAAAGAGTCTTATTAATCAATGTTTTTTTCTGAAATATTTTTCATTTAGAAAAAGGCATGTAATTAATTGTACAATACTTTTTATAACCAATACTCTTCGTTTTCTCCTTTTATTTTCACTTTTTTTCTGTGACTGGCACAGCCATCTCTGGGTTTGGCAAGAAGTTCTCCTCCTTGTGGTGAGGAAGTACAGTTAAAGGTGGGCGCAATTACTTCAGATAACAGAATAATGGTCCGTCATTAATGAGTAAATATGCAGGACAAATGAGAAGTACTAGATTAACACTTCAGCTACTACTTACTCATTTGGATCAAGCTTAACTAATCAAGGGATATCAAATTTAATAAGTGATATCAAATTTAGAAATGAAGATAGTGCCATATTAGATAATCAATAATATTTACAGAATGTGATTAGCTTCATATAAGAACTATAAACTATGACAAATTATAAAGAATTATCAATTACAGTGGGTCGGAGAGATTGAACAGTTGATTGAATACAGTGCATTATAATAAAGTGGCATATTTTTAGCTTTACAGTGATTATCTGTATTTCTTCTGTGTTATTTCAGGGTGTCTACAATGACAGAGGACATTTTTGCACTGGAAAAACCTATGAAGTTTCGCTATAATGTTTTAATTTAAAGAGAAGACAACACAAGAAAGTGAGAGGGAGAGAAGCTATCTGGTCGTTCTGGTAAGTATAGGATAAAACTTCATGCATATTATATTAGGGCTGTGTGGTATCATGTTCGATATTGTTAGAAATAGTTTGTGATATTGCAACGTTTTGTAAAAAACATTTTATAGAATAGAATTTTCTTGTTTTTTTCTCTTGTTTTTTAAGCCAACCAGGACTGGAATCACAGGACTCTACCAACTCAAGGTCATAATTCAATGGAGACAACACTATTCGCTCTGAAAGCCTGTAAGTAGTGTGGTAGATTTTTCCCTAAACCTAACTCTCTGGGGCGTCTCCAAATCGACACCCAATTGATCTTATTACCTGAGGCGTCTCCAAATCGACACCCAATTGATCTTATACCTAAGGCGTCTCCAAATCGACACCAATACTTTTATCTGGGGCGTCTACTAATCGACACCCAATACCTTTATACTCTAGCTCTTGCGTCTTCAGTCGACAACTGGCCGAGTCTTACTCTAACTAACTTGCTTCCATAAACTAGCTTCCTTCCTAAACTAGCTTCCTGCGCAGGAATAAATCGACAAACAGACCTTAGCAAATGTCCTTTAAATGCTTTAATCACGGCCAGGAGATCTTCCCGAGCAGTTCTCAGGGAATCTCTCCCAAGAAGCAAGGCCGGAGGATCTCAGACAAATTCCATTGAGAATCCCACCAGAAAACACAGATACAAGAGTTTTTATAGAATCGAGAAAACAAATAAGACTTAAATGTCACCTTCAATATGATTGGTTCAACTGGTTCAAAAGCCCCAGCCTTTTCCCTCTGTCACTGGCACAAGCAAACTCTGTTTCTGTGATTACTTATCACAAGGTTTGAGAACTAGTCATCAGTCTAGTTTCACTTCCCTAAATGTTATTTATACACACACACACACACACACACACACACACACTCAAAAGTCACAAGTTTTCCCCAAAGACTTTGGAAACATTTAAAAGCATATGAATGTCGTTCCTACAAGAAAAACAAATGTTAGTTGATTAATTAAAGTTGATTAATTAAAATCCATCACAGTAGCTTTAAAATTAGGAGTTTTGAAAGGACATTGTCTTTATCCAGGGGCTGGAAAGATGGACAATGGCGAGCGGTTTTACTGATCAAGAAGCGTTGGGTCGAGCATCAGCTGGACTATTGAATGCTTGCTATTGGCTGGTAGCCCAGACTGCAACATAGTGTCGGCCCAGATCCGGCCCACGTCTGGTACACATGGATTCCACACGGCCCGGATGTGGGCCGGGTCTGGGCCGACACTATGTTGCTGTCCGGGAGGGAAGAATCCTGGAAATTAGAATCCAATTTAGCCAGCCAATGTTGTCTAATCTATAAAGGTATTGAAGTCCACTCAGGGCATGGATGTATTAGGGTTAGATGACCCAAGAATGATCATTACTGATGCGAGTCTGCTGGGAAACCTGTTTGAAAATAGTCATTATTTTCACATTTGACGTTAAAAATGTCTGTCATTGGATTGTAATGCCGTCTTTGTGTTCCCTATTGTTCTTCTTCAGATTATTTGGGAATTCAGTATCTGTGTTCCATCCGAACCGCACGGCCAAAGATATTCCCATCTCTGTTCGGGAAGCCGAAAAGAGAACGACAGAAAGAGAGCGATCAGCACACGACACAGGTCGATGAAGCCGACAGTCAATCCTGCGCTTTACTCCGGAAACAAGCCGACACGATCCCGCTCCAGTTCCTCACGGAGAAGTGTGATTCCCTGTTTCCCTCGGGAAACGCTCTTCACTCCCCTCTCAGGATCAGAAGAAACAGCACTTGTTGGAACACTTAGAAAAACTTCATAGGTTTTTCCTAAAAGAAGAAGAAAATAAAAAAAAGAAGGAAAATCATGAACATGGTTACTGTAACACACATCTCTATGCTAAGTCCTTTAACTCGACATTCCAGAATGAGGAAGAAGAAAAAAAAAAAACTGTTTGTTTGTTTTTGTCTTTTTTTGTTTTCCTTCTCTTGCTATGTGCTATACAAGTGTAAAGCGGACTCGGAGTGCATGTAATCCAAGACCTTACACTGTTCACGATATCAAGGAGAGATCGACGATGAGTTTACACTCCAGCAGAGAGAAGACGAAGAGGACGATCGACGCAGAGAGAACACGAAGAGGACGAGACAAGCCCAACACACGAGACTCCGCGTCGTAAGAGATCACAACGTCAGGTTCTGGCCGATCAGGTCTTTTTTATTCATTATCCTTTCCAAAGTGTCCAGAAATTGTCCTCAGGCAGAAGATGGGGTATTTTTACAACAATCCTACGGTATCGGCGAGTTGGAATATTGTGCATTATCTTTTTTTTTTTTTTTTTTTTTTTTAGTTGTTCGATTGTCGCCTTACTATGTTTGTAGATATTTTTCTAATCACAGTTTCTATTTATTTATTTATTTCGCATTGTTTGTATATGGAAAAAGTTTATTTCTATTTTTAAAAAAATTTAAATAAGTTTCTTCATTTAATTCATTGCTGTTTTAAATCCATCGTCACTTTGTTTACAGCTTTTCTTTCGTTAAATATATTTGGGTTGAGTTTATTTTTCTCCGTTTAAAACTAGATCAAAAGCAATAGATGATGGAGGTCAGTGAGTAAAGAGCACAATTGTTCGATGTTTTTACAGTAGTGTTCAGGAGAGTCTGTGATATATCTCTATGGTTCAGGATCACTGTCTGTCGAGTCATTAAAGAAGTGATGCCCAGTCTCTTACGGTAACACATTAGGTGTCAAAGCCATGTTTCTTTTAAAAGATTTTTTATTAAATAATGGTAATAATTAAGAAAAACACAAAGCTAGTTGGAGAAATAAAGGAGCTGTTTAGTGGAATGTTGGATCTTTTAAGCAAGTAGAGATTGCATGTTTAAAAAAAAAGAAAAAATATTGATATTGCTATATGTTCTAATGGTATGTGTGAATGATTTTGGATGTGTGTTTGTATGCATCTACATTTGTTATCATTCAATCAATCAATCAATCAATCAATAAAAAAAAAAAAAAAAAAAATCTGACCAACAACCAGAAACGAAACATCCGGTCAGAGGACTTTAAATTTCAGACTTTCTATGCAATGAATTTCTCATCTGAGAAGAAAAAAAAAATGGTTGTATTGAAACGAAATAAAACAACTAATTCAATAGTAGATTCACAGATGTTATTAGGCGGCTGATTTGTGTGTATAAGAGAAACTGAACTGTACATAATCAACTGAATGGAGATTTAGTTTCCCATTTTTGTGGCATGTTTCCCATCGTTGAAACTGAACCGATTAGCCATAGCGATTAACATGAACGTCAATCATTCCTCACTGTCCACGGACGGTCTGCCGCTATAGATTGAAAGATATATATGATGTGTAGCTGGTGCAATACTGTAATACGAGTATAATATATGAGGAGGTTTATATGGGAAGGGCTGCCCGTTATATGTGATCACACAGACTCATTCACATCTGTGTGTTCAGAAAGGCTTGTTTATATGTATTAGGATATATTTATTTTTTCAAAAAGACATTTTAAATGACTATATACCAACATTTAATAAATCATATTTTATTAAACAAATAGATATAATGTAAATGGATTAGTATGTATATGGGGCAGCACCTGAGAGAGTTATATAATGTATAATGATCAGATATATAGAAGCACCGACAGAAAACTGTGTGCACTGCCTGCAATATCAACCGTACTAGCGTTCATGTGTGCGTCTGATCCTTTTCACCTCAGGAAAGCATAGACTTAATGCACCACGGGGAGATACTATATGCATAGATATAAGGGCTTAATTACAATACCAAGAAAGCCATTCATTCTTACACCCTAGGTTTGATTCATTAGGGCTTTTGACTGTGATGTATGTCAGGGAACGCAGATCACCTGCCATTATCTGTGCTTTATTTATTCACTCATTCGTGCATCGTGATCCTTTTTACTGGGTTAGAAAACAGTTACTCTTGTAGGAGTAGATTAGTGGCACGAAGAAAGAAACACATGACAGGAACATAAAACAGGTCGGCATAAAGGAATCAATCAAGTTTAAAGTATCTTGAGAAGTGCATGGGCCTTAAGCAGCCTCGTCCCGATCCTTCGCTGCTCATCCCACCCTTAAACACACGTCAATATCTCTGTAAAACATGTAAATTGTACTATAGTTCTGCACACGAAACATTCAAAGCAAGGTGTACAACGACCTGGTGTTTTGTGTCAATTAAGTCTTAAAAAAAAGGAGCATCACGACATAAACAGAAACCAAATAAACACATTAATATTCAGATAAATCACACTGTGTATGTGACCGGCTCATGTGGACTGTTTGGAAATGTAAAAAAATAAAAAAATAATAAAAAAAAAAAAATATTCATTGTATTGAGACACTTTTGGTCTTTGGTCTATACTTGTTGTGATTGTAAAAGACTCTTTTAAAAAAAAAAAGAGAAAACGGCTTCCATGTAATTTGTGGACGGGGAATTTAAATCGACATGTATTTTAGAAAAAAAAAAACACAGAAAAAACCAGACAACAGTTTGAAGGCGGTCGAAAATAAAGTGTTGCATTGTGGAGCGTATCCATATATCCATTGTAAACTTTGTGTTTGTTTCAGTGTATACCTGTAGTAGGCTTGATGTAACGTCATGTTGTGTGATGAAAGTAATAATGACCCTCCGATACAATCAGGAAAAAATAAAAGAGGATTTTAAAAAACACCTGCATCCAGATGTGCTCTTCACTCCTGTGACACACACACACACACACACACACACACACACACACACACACACACACACACACACACACACACACACACACACACACACACACACACACACACACACACACACACACACACACACACACACAGATGTTACTCTGACACACACACACACACACACACACACTCACACACACACAGATGTTACTCTGACACACACACACACACACACACACACACACACACACACACACACACACACACACAGATGTTACTCTGACACACACACACACACACACACACACACACACACACACACTCACACACACACACACACACACACACACACACACACACACACACACACACACACACACACACACACACAGATGTTACTCTGACACACACACACACACACACACACACACTCACACACACACACACACAGATGTTACTCTGACACACACACACACACACACACACACACACACACACACACACTCACACACACACAGATGTTACTCTGACACACACACACACACACACACACACACACTCACACACTCACACACACACAGATGTTACTCTGACACACACACACACACACACACACACACACACACACACACACACACACACACACAGATGTTACTCTGACACACAGACACACACACACACACACACACACACACACACACACACACACACACAGACAGACACACACACACACACACACACACACACACACACACACACACACACACACACACACACACAAGATGTTACTCTGACACACACA
>CM038639.1:1892730-1894482 GCA_021554675.1 Leuciscus idus | reverse complement strand
ACTCTGACACACAGATGTTACAAATTGTTTTGAATAGTTAAAGTAATATATATATGTGGTCATAACATATTGATTATGTAAATTTTACAGTGTATAACTGGGCCTGAAGACATTGTAGTATTACCCTAAAGTGAAAACTTAAGTGAAGCTTTATATAATTTAAAAATTCAAAAAACACCACAGATAAAGTAGGTTTTGATGAATATGAAACGAATCAAGTATGATCATAAGATTAATAATGTATGTCAAATGATAAAAACCAAAAAGTCCCTTTTCTGATATAAATAACACTCAAGTAATCGCATCTGACCAATCAGAGACGCGTCCCGCTGCGTGGAGCTCCGCCCCCTCAGCTCTATCTGAACAATGAGAGACGCGTCCCGCTGCGTGGAGCTCCGCCCCCTCAGCTCCATCTGACCAATGAGAGTCGCGTCCCGCTGCGTGGAGCCCGCCCCCTCAGGTCTCCATGTTCAACCGCAGGATTGTCCTCTCTCAGCGACTCACTTCACACTGCGCTGTCATCATGGGCTCAAAGGTACTGACAAATCACGTACAACAACATAATTACATGTGTATTTCACTCTTTACACCGCAACAGAACACACACACTGCTCATTCTCCATCGCTGAACAACAGCTCGGTGTTATTCGAGCAACTTCCGCGTCACGTGCTGGGAGCAGACGATCAGTTTAAACACACACGTGTTCTGTGGTTCATACATTGTGTGTGTGTGTGTGTGTGTGTGTGTGTGTGTGTGTGTGTGTGTGTGTGTGTCAGGTGCTCCGGGAGCCGGTAGAGATCGCTCAGCTGTACCGGGATCAGTGTCGGTTCCCCGCCTTGTGTCGCGCTGACGTGGGTCCCGTGGTGACGTCACGATACGGAGGACAGTACTGCAACATCTACACAGGTTCATTCACACACACCTATTAAACTCACCTTCATCACAGCTATTAACACACACCTATTAAACTCACCTTCATCACAGCTATTAACACACACCTATTAAACTCACCTTCATCACAACTATTCACACACACTATTAAACTCACCTTCATCACAACTATTCACACACACTATTAAACTCACCTTCATCACAACTATTCACACACACTATTAAACTCACCTTCATCACTGACGTGTCAAGCCAACTATTAAAACACAATTAAATTCCCATCATCATCATCAACCCCATAAAGTCTACAGTACTGTACAGTTTCTAAGGCCTCTAAATTCTCAACATGATCAAAACTTCGCTGAAAAACCTGTTGTTCTGACTGACAGACTTTTAGCAAGTTTAAGGCTTTTTAGTGTAATTGTAAAAAACAAAAATGAAACCTTCGCTGATTTTTTTAAAGTAAACGCAAGGATAATGTTTAGATGAACACTTACTGGACTGAAGTGACTTATGTTTACTTGATTATCCATGCATCAGTTTTGTTTCTAAGGAAAAATCATGAGTATTAAATATGATCATCAGGCTTTTAAAGAAGGTTTATTAGTTCATCTCTCAATCATCATTGTATCGCATTATGTGTTTTAAAACTAGAGCTTTGATCATAAAACTAAGCATTAAAATATCATCTTACTGAGACATTATTGGCAGATGTAAGTATCTGCAACACTGTTATAAAGCATCAAGCATCAAAATGTCATAAATATCAGTATCAGTGTGTTGTATTCTTCTTAAAGGGACAGCAGCCTAATATTCCTGCTGTGTTTCTAATGCTAATCAAACAGCAGAAGACAGAAATC
>CM038639.1:1887730-1890230 GCA_021554675.1 Leuciscus idus | reverse complement strand
ACTCTTCAGCGCTGATGTCACCTTTATCTCTTTTGGGAATAAGGAGCAGACCAGAGCTTGATTGATGACTGTCAGTAAAGCGCAGTTCCACTTGTTTAATGTGCTTTCTGGCAGCATGTCAACCTCGTAACTCAGTGTCAGTCACAGCGCAGTCGGTTAGTGTGCAACTCCAGTGATCAATCTCTCTCTCTCTCTCTCTCTCTCTCTCTCTCTCTCTCTCTCTCTCTCTCTCTCTCTCTCTCTCTCTCTCTGTAGATCTGGCACAAGAACAGAAAGCTGAAGTGTCTTAATCTGACGACTCTCAACAAACACGGCAAAGTGTATGAAGATGGTAAGAGGAAAACAATCACACACTTTCCTCTCAACACTGTGTGCGTTGTGTCCACCTGGTGGTCAAAGAATGAACAGGACCTGCCAAACTGCTGTGAACCTAAAGTCATTTGATCCCTTAAAACTCATCTTTTATCACCAAAATTACGTTTTCAAAAGTTTTTTCCTCCTTCATGCCTTAAAATACGTCAGAAACAGCAGCGATTTCAAAGCGTGTGTTTGAGACTGTCTTTGGTTCACTGCAGTTTTAAGGAGAAAATACTCAGCAATGGAGTCGATTTATGAACTTACACATGCTTTGTCTTAAAGCGTATTAAAAACACCACATAGACACATAAACAACATTAAACGCTGGATTTTCAGATTTTTTCTGATTAATTTAATTGAATGATTCAGTGACTCACTTATAAAGTCTTCACTGGTTTCATTACTGGATGAATCAGTGTTTCTGAATGAATCTCTTGAGTGAATGATTCAATGACAAACACATATTTTAACAGTCTCCTGTCGCCACCTACTGGTGTAACGATGTAATCAATACAATCTTTATTTGAAGCCTCAAGTTACTTTTAAAAGCTGATTTGCTCTATTGTGATCTCTACTGTAGACATCAGTGTTTATATCTGAACTATAATCTTTTCTCCCAGCACTTCTGTGATAATCTGAGGGATTGATAGACAGAAATAATGATGCTGTGATGTTGAAAAGACTGTTAGTGAAGCTGTTTCATATCTCTTCATGACATCGGCTCTCTCTGGACCAGAACACACATCTGAGTGTTCCTGTGATCACAGGGTTAATAGACAGAGCAGAGTCACTGTCACTGAGGAGTAAGATCACTGGTGTTTGAGTCCAGATCGCCGTCTTGTAACGGTTAATCGTGCAGCTCTATGACACACGATTACACTGATAACAGTAACATATGGAGTGTGATATTATATGAGCAGAATCATGAATTTTTAAATAGCCTTTAGTTTATTTGCTTTTGTTTGTTGGTGGCAGATTACATTAAGGTCTTCAGTTAAGGCTAGAGCAGCTGTTCCTGAACAATCCGCATGAGCAGACGCTGATAATGTGCTCTCTGTTCTCAGATCAGTTCGGCTGTTTGGTCTGGTCTCATTCAGAGACTCACCTCCTGTATGTTGCTGAGAAGAAACGACCCAAGACAGAGTCCTACTTCCAGGTTTACACAAAACACACACACTTCCTAATGATTCTGTGAGTGTGTTCTTCATCTGACCCCGTGTTGAACCGCAGGGTCCTGAGACGGGCTTGCTCACCGATGAAGAGGACACCGCCAAGACGGACAAGAAGGAGGAAACCGTCCTGGTAAAAGTTTGCCGTCATGTATTGTTTATTTATATTTGATAGGGAAAAAAAAAAGCCTGCTAATGAACATTAGTATAAAATACAACCGGATTATAGCAACATTACTAATTAAATCCACAGTCCCTTGGTAGGAACACACAAGAGCAAACACTCAGCCGTACACACACGAGCAAACACTCAGCCGTACACACAAGAGCAAACACTCAGCCATACATACAACACTACAAAGAGACAATACCCAAAACACATCATTACAATTTCTAAGTAAAATGTTTACACGACTGATTCGTCATAAGCCACTTTTTCAGATGAACTTTAACAGTGTGAGAAGTAGAACGTTGTCTTATTGACTGGTAAACTATTCCAATATTTGTTCCCTATTACAGATAATACTTTCTGACCAAAAGATGTTCACTTCACAATCTAATCTAATGACAGACCTGGTACCAACACCACAATCTGTCCTCTGTTTTATAAACTCATTTAACGGAGGCCCATGCCAGACCTTATAAATAAAACAGGCATATTTGACATTTTTACCATTTTTAAAAGTCATTTTAAATGTTTTTTACAGTAATGAAATTAGAGGGTTTTTTAATCAACACTTTTATCACCTTATATACAGTGACTCCAGTAACTTTAGGGTTGTGTCACCTATGAATGACCAACTATTAAAACAATACTGAATATGTGAAAAGAATCATTGAATGTAAATACAGCCTGGCAGCACTGACTGTCAAAAATGGCCTAATATACTTAAAATTCTTTCAATAAAATTGTACAATATTAGACAACTTTTTTTTTGTGACTTTTAAAAGTTAGAGTATTATCCAAAGTAACC
>CM038639.1:1857730-1882730 GCA_021554675.1 Leuciscus idus | reverse complement strand
GTACACCCAGCAGACGAGTGTTGTGGTCGATGTGCAGACGAGAGCCAGAGAGGGTAAGGGCATGTTTGCATGCAATTTTAAAAAATTTTATTGGTTGGTTGTTAAAGAAATGAAGTAAAAAATTAAATCTCAAAGAGTTCAGAAACGTGTTATTCAGATGAAGTTCCCTTTCAGTCGGTCGTACGTCAGACGTGCCGAATGACTGGGATCACGCTTAGGGAGCTCGTCATCTTCGAGAGTTAACAGAACGAGCCAATGCACAGCGCGGGTATAAACACGGAAGCGGATGCAGGAACCATTTGTTTTTCGCTGAGCATTCGAGCGTTTGACGATGATTGAACCTGGCTGATATGAAGGAGACCGACAAGTCTCGGTTCCTGGACTCCCCCATTTCCCAGGTTGGGCTCTTCGGCGACGCAGTGGAGAACTTCACACCGCCCAGAAGCGAACTCCTGGCTCCCTGGAGTCCAGAGGCACTGTGTTCAATAAAAGAGCAAATTCCTCTGTTCCTGGGTCCCAAGAGGGCGAGGTTGGCACTGTGCGACCCTCCTCACACACCCCCCCGCCGACCCGTGGAGACTAGGGGTGCAACGGTTCACAAAATTCACGGTTCGGTTCGATACGGTACACTGGTGTCACGGTTCGGTACGTTTTAAATACAGCGAAAAGAAAGAAGTGCCAGAGAAATTTACTTGATTTAAACAAACAAAAAATTGATCTTGAAACGTTTAGTTTTATAAATGGTGTTAATCTTTGAAGTATGAACAAATAATGTTTTGGTCATCACATTATAAATAACATTTAAATATGATAATATTTGAGTTTTGAAGTGCTGGAAAAAGATGTGTGACGTACTTGAAAGTATTTGACTATTCCTGCCACACTTCCATGGTTACAGTGAGTGTTACTACAGTAAAGCCATGGTGAATGTTGCTGATCTGTGGACTTAAAGCCTATAACTAGTTCATTCATGGCACAATGTTTCTCCTGGTTTCCACGTCAGCGATGTTTGTTCTAGTAGAGATCTACGGTTAATAACAGAGAAATGTGAATGCTTCTCACTAGATCTCGAAGCGATGTTATTACTTCTGTGGTAAATTCAAATGCTTTCTTTACTGGATCTCTTAGCGCTGTGTAGTAACAGTGTCGCTTGATCAAGATCGGCTCGCACTGCACTGACATTGATGGTCCAAACCGATAAACGGTCTGTGAAGCACAAAATGAGTAGCGCAGTTTTGTTCTGCTTTCATTACGTTTGCCGCATGATGTTGGGTAATGTTGTGGTGGTCGCGCCAGCGTGACTGCTAACAAAGGTCGCACCGGCAGGAAAAATGGTCCAACGAATCGTTCGGTTCGTAATGCGTACCGAACCGTTCAATAAGAAAACGTGTATTGTTACACCCCTAGTGGAGACAGGTAAGTGTTGCCCCGCACATTCAGCTTCGGGCCGCTATGCCGTCCGAGTCGGGTCCCTGTCTTCCACTTCGCTGCCCCGCTGTGGGTACTTCTGTGGTGCCTCTGGTCCCCCTGGCTTGGTTTGTGGAAGCCTGGAAAGTGCTTCCCAGAGTGTCCAGCTGGCTCCTCCGTACCATCAGACTCGGCTATATGATTCGATTCGTCCGGCACCCACCCAAGTTCATGGGTGTTCACTACACTTCGGTGTTGAGCGAACGGGCCCCTATCATGCATGCGGAGATCGCAGTCCTACTGGCCCAGGGTCTGATAGAGCCGGCCCCTCCAGCCGATATGAAGACCGGCTTCTACAGCCCGTACTTCACTGTACCCAAGAAAGGCGGTCAAAATGCTAACGCAGAAATGCATTTTCGAATGTACCCCCCCCTGCCCCCCAGATTGGTTTGGACGCGTACCTGGGACCTGAAGGACGCGTACTTTCATGTCTCCATCCTCCTTTCATGTCCCTGTCGCCCCGTGTCTTTACGGAAGTCGCGGAGGCAGCCATTGCTCCCATGAGAGAGCGTGGTGTTCGTATCCTCCACTATCTCGACGACTGGCTGATACTACCACAGTCTCTAGATCAGTTGTGCGAACACAGGGATCTGATACTCCGGCATCTCAGCCAGTTGGGTCTTCAGGTCCTCGTGCAGAGGATCTCTTTTCTCGCCCTCACAGAGGAACGTGTCCGGTCAGTGCTGAACTCCTTGAATACTATCGAGCAGAACAGAGGCCCCACTGAAATTTTTCCAAAGGCTCCTGCGGCATATGGCATCCGCAGCCGCAGTAACGCCGCTCGGGTTGCTTCATATGAGGTCGCTTCAGCACTGGCTTCACGGCCGAGTCCCAAAATGGGAGTGGTAGAGCATCAAGCTCCGTGTGATGATCACCCCGGCCTGCCGCCAAACCCTCAGCCCGTGGTCAGGCCCTTCGTTTCTCCGGGCCGGAGTGCCCCCAGAACAAGTGTCCAGGTATGCTTTGGTCTCCACAGATGTCTCCAACACCGGCTGGGGGGCCACGTACAACGAACATGCAGTTGCGGGGATCTGGACGGGCCTCCAACTGCATAGGCACATCAACTGCCTCGAGTTGCTAGCAGTACCCCTTGCTCTGGGCCGCCTCAAGAAGCTGCTGCTCGGCAAACACGTGCTGGTCCATACGGACAACACTGCGACCGTTGCGTAAATCAAGGTGGTCTACCCACTGCATGTCACGACTCACCCGCCATCTCCTCCTATGGAGTCAGAAGCATCTGAGGTCGCTTCGTGCCACTTATTCCCCGGCCTGCTCAATTATGCAGCCGACGAGCTCTCACGACAGCCTGTGGGGGGATCGGGAGGCTTTGGCTAGGCACTGGAAGGTGGCGGCACTAGGTAGCGTGTTACTTGGGATCCCAATCATTCGGCACTTCCGACGTACGTCCCGTCGCCAGCATTGCTGGACCACCGCTGACTCCGGGGCTTCCGCTCGGCTCCTCAGTGAAAAACAAATGGTTCTTGCATCCGCTTCCGTATTTATACCCGTGCTGTGGGCGGAGCGCGAGATGCAGATCTCACACGCCAATGTGAGCATTGGCTCGTTCTGTTAACACTCAAAGATGATATGGTCCCTAAGCGGGATCCCAATCATTCGGCATGTCCAGCGTACGTATCCGTAATCCTTCAGGGAACGAGGGTTACATATGTAACCTAGACGATCTCTGGCCTGTTTAATGTCTCTTTTTTCTGCGTGTGTGTGTGTGTGTGTGTGTGTGTGTGTGTGTCAGATGGTTTTACTGGGATCTACAGTTCGATGCTTTCTCCCCGCTGCTGGTCAGCTGACAGTCAGCGTGTGCTGATCTCCTGCGCTCAGAGAGGCCGTAAGGTACTGTTTACATGGACACAGATAAACATGGTTAATTATTGCAAATTGAATATGAACTGAACTGAGCTGGATGATGACATCACTGTTTTCTCCAGAGATGCTTTATAGAGGAATTGAACTCATTTCCTATTTTATTATCTTTACACAGTTACTGATCTGACCTCAGCTGAACATTGACTCTATTGTCTTTTTAGAGTTTGAAGTCTGTTTGCGTCACTGATTCTGTTATTGTCCTGTATATTAATAAAGTTGATTCGACATTGTGTTTGTATATTACAGGATCTGTTGGTTGTTGATACTTCGAGTCGCGAGGTCACGTCTCTCACCTCTCGTATGTAGAGCTACTCTCGTTGTCTCATGTTACGCATGAGTTCTTATATGACTCTACTGTACTGTACTCTGATCTACTGTACTCTACTATACTGTACTTCACTCTACTATACTGTACTCTTCTGTACTGTACTCTACTTCTACTGTACTTCACTCTAATATACTGTACTCTGCTATACTGAACTCTACTGTACTGAACTGTATGACTCTGATCTCTCTGTACTGTAGAATCTCAGGAAGGAAGCTGGAGTTTACTGAATATTCACAGAGATCTGATGGTGATCAGCTGCTCTTCACCAAACCAGCCTCCAGACCTGGTATTCACACATACATTATCAACACATATATATATATATATATATATATATATATATATATAAGTATGCGTAAGGAAAAGACAATGAAGTACGACTGAATGAATGATGTCCTGGGTCAATGAAGACCCGAGGTATGAGTTTAAAGGGATAGTTCACTTTAAAATGAAAATTCTGTCATCATATACTCACCCTCAAGTTGTTTCAAACCTGTATGAATTTCTTTCTTCTGCTGAACACAAAGGAAGATATTTTGAAGAATGTCAGTAACCAAACAGTTAACTGGTCCCATTGACTTCCATAGTGGGTTTTTTTCCCTACTATGTAAGTCAATGGGACCAGTTAACTGTTTGGTTACTGACATTCTTCAAAATATCTTCCTTTGTGTTCAGCAGAAGAAAGAAATTCATACAGGTTTGAAACAACTTGAGGGTGAGTATATGATGACAGAATTTTCATTTTAAAGTGAACTATCCCTTTAAGGGTTAAATAGATCTCAGATAACAGTTTTTCCTCGTATAGTTAATATATGTGATTTAAAGAGATGATTAATATATTGCTCTGCAGCGTGTGTGTGTGTAATGAGATGTGTGTGTGTAACGAGATGTTGTGTTCTGCAGCATGTGTGTGTAATGAGAGGTGTGTGTGTGTAATGAGAGGTGTGTGTGTGTGTAACGAGATGTTGTGTTCTGCAGCGTGTGGGTTTTCTCCCAGCAAAGGGTTCTGAAACTCAGGTGTCGTGGGTCACGCTGGAGGAGACTCAAACTCAGGACCAGATCAGCTGGAACACTGTGAACCTCAGCCCTCCACCTGAGCAGGACAACACACAATACCGTAAGATCTGTGTGTGTGTGTGTGTGTGTGTGTGTGTGTGTGTGTGTGTGTGTGCCCTCCACCTGAGCAGGACAACACACAATACCGTAAGATCTGTGTGTGTGTGTGTGTGTGTGTGCCCTCCACCTGAGCAGGACAACACACAATACCGTAAGATCTGTGTGTGTGTGTGTGTGTGTGTGTGTGTGTGCCCTCCACCTGAGCAGGACAACACACAATACCGTAAGATCTGTGTGTGTGTGTGCGTTCACTAGGCCTGTCCCCATCATACAGATAACTGTAATTAACCATTTAATTAGGGACCAAGCACCAAAGGTGTGTAGGCAACTATTATAATCGTTGGCGTTCCTATTATTATTATTATTTTTCCGTTTCTTCCTTGGCACACAGATGGAGGACAGACTGAACTGTCTCTAACTCAATCTCTCTAGCGCCACCAACTGTCCAAAGTTGAAACAAACTAGAAATAAAATTCCAGATGCTCAAGGCGATTAGATTGCACCGTGTGACGTCATTTTCTGACATGAAAATGTTTCCGCCATTTGGAATTAGTCAAACATTTCATGAAAATGTAACTGGATCATCTTCATGATCACCGACAATCAGTTGATTTGTCAAACAGTTCTCCAATAATGTGCAAACGAATTTGGCGAAGTTCCTGCCAAAATGAACGTGAGGCTATATCTCTGCAATGCTTTAGCATATTCTGACCAAAATTGGTGTGTGTTATGACATACATGACCTGAGTCTACCTGCACAGTTTCGGTGCAGTGCCCCCTAGTGGTCAGGAGGTATGAAACATTTTTGCTTATAACTTCTGAATGCTTTGACCAAAAATCGGGCAGCGCCACCTTGTGGTCAAAAGTAATAATGAAATTTCGATAGTGCTAGTGTTCACATGTTGCACTGTACAGTATATCTGCATGGAAAAATAATGACTCTCTGTTCTTCTTTAGCTGGTTTGGACTTTGATGCGATTCTGCTGAAGCCAAAGGAAACGACGGAGGGAAGCAAACTACCTCTCATCGTCATGCCACACGGTCTGCTCTCTACTGACATTTATATTCTACAATATAAAAGTGGTGTAAGAAAACGTTAACATCTTGCTGTGCTCTTTTTCTGTGTGTGTGTGTGTGTGTGTGTGTGTGTGTGTGTGTGTGTGTGTGTGTGTGTGTGTGTGTGTGTGTGTGTCAGGCGGCCCTCATTCAGTGCTGGTGACAGAATGGATTTTGTCCACAGCGGTTCTGTGTAAGATGGGCTTCGCTGTCCTGCTGGGTGAGTAGAGCTCATAGTTTATACTCAAGATACCCTCATGTCACGATTCAATACATATCACGATACTGAACTCACCCAAGACACATGATTTCGAAGATTCAAATGACACGAGGGCGAGTAAATGACAGAATTTAAGCCAAACTTCTTGGCTAATATCGTAATGTTAGGGCCGTATGGGCAGGAATGAGTCGATGTCAATGATTTTGTGTCATTTTTCGGCTGTGTGTGTTTCCTGTTGCAGTGAATTACAGAGGCTCACTTGGGTTTGGTCAGGATAACATCTTCTCCTTGCCTGGAAACATCGGTACGCAGGACGTGAGAGACGTGCAGGTAAACACTAACACCCGCTGATCACATGATCACATCATCAAGCATTACAGCAGTGTTGGGGAAAGTTACTTTTAAAAGTACTGCATTACAATATTGCATTTCTAAATGCGTTACTTTTTATGGGAAGTAATGCGTTACATTACTTTTGTGTTACTTTTTCTCAGCTGGGCGGGGCTTGCTTGTTTTTTAATAGCAACAAAAAAACTTCTATTTTTGGCAAATGTTAAAGCCCTTTCACACCAAAAGTGAAATAATAATCCTCAGGCTGAAGGAAATGCATATTTACTCCTGTACAGTAGTGGTAGAGTACAGTAGAGGTAGAGTACAGTAGGGGTAGAGTACAGTAGAGTACAGTAGGGGTAGTGTACAGTAGAGGTGGAGTACAGTGGGGTAGAGTACAGTAGGGGTAGAGTACAGTAGAGTACAATAGAGGTAGTGTACAGTAGAGTACAGTAGAGGTGGAGTACAGTAGAGGTACAGTAGAGGTAGAGTACAGTAGAGGCAGAGTACAGTAGTGTACAGTAGCGGTGGAGTACAGTAGAGGCAGAGCACAGTAGAGTACAGTAGAGGTAGAGTACAGTAGAGGTACAGTAGAGGTAGAGTACAGTAGAGGTAGAGTACAGTAGAGGCAGAGCACAGTAGAGTACAGTAGAGTACAGTAGGGGTAGAGGTGGAGTACAGTGGGGTAGAGTACAGTAGGGGTAGAGTACAGTAGAGTACAATAGAGGTAGTGTACAGTAGGGGTAGAGTACAGTAGAGGTGGAGTACAGTAGAGGTAGAGTAGAGGTAGAGTACAGTAGAGGTACAGTAGAGGTAGAGTACAGTAGAGGTAGAGTACAGTAGAGGCAGAGTACAGTAGTGTACAGTAGCGGTAGAGTACAGTAGAGGCAGAGCACAGTAGAGTACAGTAGAGGTAGTGTACAGTAGAGGCAGAGCACAGTAGAGTACAATAGAGGTAGTGTACAGTAGCGGTAGAGTACAGTAGAGGCAGAGCACAGTAGAGTACAGTAGAGGTAGTGTACAGTAGAGGCAGAGCACAGTAGAGTACAATAGAGGTAGTGTACAGTAGGGGTAGAGTACAGTAGAGGTAGAGTACAGTAGAGGCAGAGTACAGTAGTGTACAGTAGCGGTAGAGTACAGTAGAGGCAGAGCACAGTAGAGTACAGTAGAGGTAGAGTAGAGGTAGAGTACAGTAGAGGTACAGTAGAGGTAGTGTACAGTAGCGGTAGAGTACAGTAGAGGCAGAGCACAGTAGAGTACGGTAGAGTAGAGGTAGAGTACAGTAGAGGTACAGTAGAGGTAGAGTACAGTAGAGGTAGAGTACAGTAGTGTACAGTAGCGGTAGAGTACAGTAGAGGCAGAGCACAGTAGAGTACAGTAGAGACAGAGTACAGTGTACAGTAGAGGTAGAGTGCAGTAGAGGTAGAGTACAGTAGAGGCAGAGTACAGTAGTGTACAGTAGCGGTAGAGTACAGTAGAGGCAGAGCACAGTAGAGTACAGTAGAGACAGAGTACAGTGTACAGTAATGTACAGTAGAGTCAGAGTACAATAATGTACAGTAGAGGTAGAGTACAGTAGAGGTAGAGTACAGTAGAGTACAGTAGAGGTGAAGTACAGTGGAGTACAGTGGAGACAGAGTACAGTAGAGTTCAGTCGAGGTAGAGTACAGTAGAGGCAGAGTACAGTAATGTATAGTAATGTACAGTAGAGTACAGTAGAGGCAGAGTACAGTAATGTACAGTAGAGGGCGCCGCTCAAACAATCCTTTCAGCTGCTGTTCTGGATTAAAGAACAATAGGAGACAGGAGAAGGAAGTTCAACACTCTTATTTCTAAATCTAATCTAAAGTCATTTTTGCTTATTAGTATGGTTGAATTAGATCATTGAAGGGCAGCAGTAAAGACATTGGTTAATAAAGTGAGATTAAACACAAACTATAATTGTGTAATTTAATATAGTTAATTCTAAAAGTCTTGCGTAAAATTCTGAGATTGCATTTTACTGTTTTATTCATTTTGAGGAATACTGAATGCTTTCATGCAAGTGAGACGAGTACATGCATGTTCACATTTAGTCCAGAACTACAATAACCATCATGTTTACACAGCGCACACACACACACACACACACACACACACACACACACACACACACACACACACAACGCCTCTGTACTTCGAGTTGTCTCAACATGTGGACACTCCTGACTGTATTGTCAGTCAATAAATGGGAAAACAAAGTAACTTGTGTTTCTTATTTGAAAAAGTAACTCAGATATTTTGTTGTAAATTGAAAAAGTATTGCGTTACATTACTAGTTACTTGAAAAGTAATCCGATTACATAACTCAAGTTACTTGTAATGAGTTACATGTTAAATTAGTATTTATTTTGGTATTTGGTTATACTAAATAAATTAAGTGTTTATTTTCCATATTTTCAGAAGGCCCTGCTGGAATAACTAGCGGCATTTGTGTGACTATACTTAAGTATGTATGTGTATAATAAAGTGTTTGTTTAACTCTGATCAGTTTGCTGTAGACAGTGTTCTGAAGCTCGGAGACTTCGACGAGCAGAAGATCGCTGTGATTGGAGGATCTCATGGTGGATTCCTGGCTTGTCATCTGATTGGACAGTATCCTGAGTTTTACAAGGCGTGTGTGGCTCGAAACCCCGTCACGAATCTGGCCTCCATGATCGGCAGCACAGACATTCCCGACTGGTAATGTGACATGAACCATCATCATACTAAATTGCATTAGGGGGATTTCAGATCAGATTTAACCAATTTATTGTTTCACCCTCATTTCTGTTTGAGTGGTGAAATGACACACCAGTTTAAAGGTTTTTTGCAATCCTTTCCATACTCTGTGATGTGAAATATTAAAGTGCCCCTATTATACTTTTTAGGATATGACCTTTCATGCAGTGTGTAGTAGAGCTGTTCGTGAATGTTAAAGGTCTGCAAAGATCAAAGTGTAGATAAATAAAGTTTTTGTCTCCTAAAAGAAAGAAGTGATTCTGAACTGAAACGAGTCGTCAGTAATTCCGTCTCTCTTCCTGCTGATCCTGCGTAGGGTTGTTACTAGCAGAATGCACGCATTCCTTCACGGTGTTGTTCGCTTTAGTCCGTTACCTCAATTTATCCATTTTGTTCGCGAGGGATCTGGGAAGCGGTGGTGAGCTTGGCTAGCACGTCAACCCTGCAGCCTCGCTTCTTCCTCCTTTCTCTACGCCTGCGCCTCCTCACTGCTGGGATGGTAATCCAAGGAGAGCCGGGGCTCCTCGCTAACTCCACCGGGATCTCGTGTGTGTGGAGAAACTCTCGTTACGCCCTGTTCGTAACAGTCTGATCTTAAAGGATTAGTTCACTTTCAAAAAAAAAATTGCTGATAATTTACTCCCCCTGATGTCATCCAAGATATCCATGTCTTTCTTTCTTCAGTCGAAAAGAAATGAAGGTTTTTGAGGAAAACATTCCAGGATTTTTCTACACAGAATGGACTTCAATGGCAACCAACTATACCAATGTTCAAAGAAGGTTCAAATGTCCTTATATATATTTTTTTTTTTTCGTGACCTTTCCAGCGTGATGACGTAATGCGTGCCGCATCTCAGAGATGGTAGAAGACAGGCATTTGTGGTTAAAAAATATATACTGTATATATCTTTTTTTTTTTAGAAAATGACCGATGGTTTCACTGGATAAGACCCTTATTTCTCGACTGGGATCGTGTCGAGACTTTGAAGCTGCATTGAGACGGACATTTGAACCTTATGTGAACATTGGTATAGTTGGTTGCCATTGAAGTCCATTCTGTGTAGAAAAATCCTGGAATGTTTTCCTCAAAAACCTTCATTTCTTGTCGACTGAAGAAAGAAAGACATGGATATCTTGGATGACATCGGGGGGAGTAAATTATCAGCAAAACATTTTTTGAAAGTGAACTACTCCTTTAAGGAGATCATGCCGGCTGTAGGTGTTATTCGCCCGACAGAACGTACACAAAACAAGAAACGTCACGTACAAAAACAGCCGTACATGACACCGACCGGGAGACACTGAGCCGCTGCAACTGTGTGCGCCGCCATTTATAATAATGCCACTTTAATGCAACACAATTATTATTGTTTTATTTAAAGGAGAATAGATGATAGGGAGTAGGTGCCTGATACAGTGTAATGCACAAAAGTAGGCTTTCCTTTTCCTTTCTTTTGCTTTGCAGTGATATAAGACTAATGTGTGGTGATGTCGCCCTGATGGCGGACTGTTCTGTGTGTGTGTGTGTTCAGGTGTATGGTGGAAGCTGGATATGAATATAACACAGACGTTCATATTGAACCTGCTACTCTGGAGCAAATGTTGAACAAGTCCCCTATAAAACACGTGAGCAAGGTGAGCGGATGCATTAGTTATTGTTTTTTACTCCTGAGTAACACTTCAGAATAATAGTCCGTCATTAATAAGTAACTATGCAGGACTAATGAGTAGTTCTACATTAACACTTCAGCTACTACTATCAACTAATGTAGAAACAAGCTTAACTAATCAGTGAGTAATATCACATTTAGGACTAAGATTGTTCCTTATTAGGTAATCAATAATTACTGAATGAGATTTGCATCATTAAGAACTAATCGGTGATTGTGACAAATTATAAAGAATGACTAATTAATTACTAATCACAACATTAACATGTCTGAGACGTTAGCAATTGTCTTTTTTTACTCTGAACGTGGTCATAAAACGCATCACTAGTTCCTCAAGTGTCCTAGTCACTCTTCAGGCACTACTAGTGATCCGGACCTTTGTTTAAAGTGAACATCTTTTGCAATAATGGTTCTGATCACATAGTGACTAGGCAACACTTGAGTAATTAGTGATGCATTTTATGACTATATTCAGAGTAAAAATGATGACTGATTAAGTCTCAGACACACGATAATGTTCTTTATAATTTGTCAGTTGGTTAATAGTTATTAATGAGGCTAATCTCATTAGTAATTATTGATTACCCAACTAACTACCTAAGGAACTATCTCCTAAATTTGCTATTACTCACTGATTAGTGTTGTTTCAATATTAGTTAATAGTAGTAGCTGAAGTGTTAATGTAGAACTACTCATTATTCCTGCATAGTTACTTATTAAAGGGATTGTTCAGAGTAAAATCAACCTAGGGTCCTCTACACCATGACCTCAAGCCAAACCCCCCCAGAAGCCTTTATTCCCCTTGATCGAACATTAGTAAAGTTAGAGCTTATTTAGAGATATCAGCCGGATGGTTTAGTGCAGCGCTAATGGATCCAAGGCTGTATCTGGTAAATGACCCCACTAATAATGCCCAGAATGGCACCAAACTTCTACAGTAGTACAAATAGGTTCTGTACTCATAAAACGAGGCATTGGAAAGTTTGTAAGTACATCAGGAGTTTATTTAAATAACACTTGCCTGACGGCTCATGCTACCGCTAACCCGGACGTCGACGTCACTTCAGGCCTGTAAAAGTCCTGCAGAAAGCGATGGATAAGGATGAAGTGTAACGACGAATTATAATTTATTCCGAAGTGTCGACAACTTAGTGTTAACTAATAATTGTTATAAACTGAAACTACCAACAAAATATTAGTGCATTCCTGGAACTGGGCGTCGTTACACTTCATCCTTATGCATCGCTTTCGGCAGGACTTTTACAGGCTTTTCCCAAATCACTGAAGTGACGTCGACGTCCGGGTTAGCGGTAGCATTAGCCGTCAGGCAAGTGTTATTTAAATAAACTCCTGATGTACTTACAAACTTTCCAATGCCTCGTTTTATGAGTACAGAACCTATGTGTACTACTGTAGAAGTTTGGTACCATTCTGGGCATTATTAGTGGGGTAATTTACCAGATACAGCCTTGGATCCATTAGCGCCTGCACTAAACCATCCGGCTGATATCTCTAGATAAGCTCTAACTTTAATAATGTTCAACCAAGGGGAATAAAGGCTTCTGGGGGGGGTGTGTGGCTCGAGGTCATGATGCAAAGGACCCTAGGTTGACTTTACTCCGAACCATCCCTTTAATGACGGTCCATTATCCTGAAGTGTTATTCTTCACTTCACAGTTTGTAATGTTTGTTCCTCAGGTAAAGACCCCAGTGCTCCTGATGCTGGGTGAGGAGGACAAGCGTGTTCCCAGTAAGCAGGGCATAGAGTACTACCGAGCGCTGAAGGCGTCACAGGTGCCGGTGAGGTGAGTTACAGCGGCAGTGGAGCATCGGCTCATATATTGTTAAAGCGCTGTATAAATGAAGGAGACTTGACCTGACATTGGTGTGTCCACAGATTGCTGTGGTACCCGGGCAATAATCACGCTTTGTCCAAAGTCGACGCAGAATCGGATGGGTTCATAAACGCCGCTCTCTGGGTTATCCAACACCTTTCTCTGTGATGTCACTTCCTCCACATGAACCATAATCAGCTCTACATCTCTGTCATTGATAACAGCTGCATTGCCAAATTGAGGCTTTTTTCCTTGAATTGATTCAGAACTCAATCAAAATCTCTGAATACTGAAGCACTTGACGAGGTTCACAGGCATATTGTGTGATATTTGAAGAAGTGGAAATGATACGGTGACATAAGTATGTTTTAAATAATTCAATCTAATTTACACTAAATAACATTTGAAAAATACTACAGATCTTACTTGCTTTCGGAAATGGTTTTAGTTGTCAGTTATTGGCTGATTATATTTGTGCCAAGCTGCTCATTGTTCATTGGTTCACTTTTTTTGTAATATGGTTTCTGTCTGGGAGATGTACTAAACTACTGGCTGCATTCTTTTCAATAAAATGTACTGAATACATTTCTGTAAGGCTTAAACTTATTCCAGTGCGCACTCTAAACCTCACATATAACCTCAGGGAGCTGGTCTCTCTTCACATTATAGTATCTTGTTTTAAAGTATGGTATGTGTGCGCCATCAATATCTGTATAGAGCTAGATAACAACTTGAATGCTGTGATCATGCAATAATAAGGTTTAGTGCAAGAGAGAAATTTTGTGGGCAACATCCCAGTACTCCCTGATTCAGCCTTTCATTGGTTATGAAATCTATCTCTTAATTTCAGTAACTATTTTTAAACCAAGAATAACTAATATTACTCCTTCTTGCATCACATGCCTCACCACTTCTGAACATCTGTTCCCTGACTGTGTGTGTGTGTGTGTGTGTGTGTGTGTGTGTGTGTGTGTGTGTGTGTGTGTGTGTGTGTGTGTGTGATTGACTTTCAGTTACTGTGGACTTTTCTTTCACTTCCATGAAAAGGTGAACACTGGTAATATAAATACCCAGACCAAGTGTTTTTGATTCCTTTGCTTCCCCTTATGAATGTAATTGATATACGGTGTTGTGGAGTTGTGAGATCTGGATTGCAAACCTTTGGTAAGTGATTTTCTGTGTTTTAAATATTTTCCATATGATGGAGAAGGCAAGCAAATAATATACAGCACGATATATTCAATACTCTGTAAAATAAATCCTACATAGTACAGGAATAAATATTGCAAGTTAGTTTATTTGCAAAAAAATATTTGAATGTACATATGCTTTTATTATCTTTTTACTTCACATAGTAACTGTAACGGTAACACTTTATAATAACTGCATGCTATTAATCATTAGTTAAGCATTACTAAACAGTTAATTCATCATTTATAAAGCATTGATAGACATTAATAAGCAGTTTATAAATACAACTATAAATGCTTTATTCTTGATTTATAAGCATATCTATAATGTGTTTAATAATTGTATTTTCATACTTTATTAATGATCAGTTTATCATTTCTAAATATTTCTAAGTATTGTATTATTTACAAACCAGTTACATTATTTACCATTATTTACAAACTAGGTGTTGTCATTGATTCATAATGCCGCGTTCCAGGCAACCTGTAACCCGTGTTTTTCCAACTCGTAACTGGGAGTACATCGATCTAGTACGAGTTCACGGGTGGGAAGTCACGGGTTTGACTGCCGTTCCAGTGCACTTTCACGGGTATAAGGTTGGAAAAACACGGGTTACAGGTTGCCTGGAACGCGGCATAAGATTACTTAGAAAGTGTGAGTAAATGTAGTAAACGCAGGAGATTTAGGAGATTTAAAGACTCAGTATCTTCTAAACAGAAAAAGGAAACACACACACAGTGATACAGAACATAAAAATATTAACAGCCTTTAAATCTCCTTTATAAATGCTTTACAAGGCATAACTAGTCCTCACTTTAGATGAGTTCACACACATAGTTCACTGACTACTACTAAATGCTTTATAACTCCCTGAATTAACCCTGAATTACAGTAGAAATACATGTTAATAAAGCATTTATTAACACACTAAGTAACTATTACTATATGTCTGAATAATAATATGTATTTAAAAAGTTTATTAATCATTTACTTACACTTTCTAAGTGATCTTATGAACCACTGACACCTAAATAACTGGTTTGTAAATAATGCTATACTTCATTTAGAAGTTATAAATTGATCGTTAATAAAGTATGAAAATACAATTATTAAACACATTATAGATATGCTTATAAATCAAGAACAAAGCATTTATAACTGCTTATTCATGTCTATTAATGCTTTATAAATGAGGAATTAACTGTTTAATAATGCTTAACTAATGATTAATAGCATGCAGTTATTATAAAGCATTACCACTGTGACAAATAAGTAATGCACTCCATAGTTCTAGTGAGTATAGCATAGTACAACTTTCATTGCCGTTTTTAACTAATGTTATTGTTCTGGTGTGTCTAGGACATGTTTGGACGGGCGTATCTGGTTCTCATACTGAATCAGTTTCATCTTTTTGCAACTATGCATCCTGAATTCTATCCATGTGAAAGTCACACTTCCAAGGACGGACACATAAACATTGACTGCCAGCACAGACGTCTCGGCAAAATCCCCAAGTTCATATCGCTGTCTGCTGTATCACTCAACTTAAATCTAAACCATATACACTACATTAAAGGTGATGCATTTGCTGGTTTACCCAATCTCAAGCATCTCAGCTTGATGTGGAACTGTGTACCAGATCCTCTCACAGAGCAGAGATGGTCTTCATGCAGCCTGAATGTTGATCCAGAAGCATTTATCGGACTTAGAAACCTAACTTCCCTCCAGTTAGCGGGGAATAGCCTGAAGAGCATTCCTCCTCTACCAAAGCAGCTTTTGGTCTTGGGACTGGAATTTAACAAGATCTTTCATATCGTCAAACCTCTCGGTACACCTCTACTCAAACAACTACTGCTCAGCAAGAATTGTTTCTACGCCAACCCGTGTTATCAGCCTTACTTCATCGACCCACGTGTGTTTCAAGATCTTCCTGAGCTTTTGAACCTTACCCTTAGTTACAACAATGTGACCGCTGTTCCCCAACATCTCCCACTTTCACTGGAAAGCCTAGATTTGGGAGAGAACAAGATTGAACGTATTAACAAAGAGTCGTTTGGCAATCTTACACGACTACGACATCTTAACCTGGGGTGGAACTGCCAGAGATGTGACCATGCTTCCGAACCCTGCTTCCCATGCCCGAACAACCAGTCTCTGCATCTGCATCCGGACGCTTTTCTACATCAGAACGGCTCTCTGATCAGTCTAAGTCTGCGAGGAAACTCTCTTCGCACACTTCCCCGGCATCTTTTCATGCAGCTACGCCATCTCCGAGATCTGGATCTGTCGGACAACTTTCTAGCCTATGCCATACAAAATGGCACCTTTTATGAAGAGCTCCAGCATGTTGTGTCGCTCAGTCTGCTTTACAACTATGAACCTCTGAACACCTTCTCTGAGTTGATTTTGTCACCGGCCATAGAGAAGATGACGGCTCTAAGAGAGTTGTACCTGAGTGGATTATTCTTCAAAGAACTGTCGGACCACAGCCTTGCACATCTGATCAAACTCCCAAGACTCGAGTCCCTGGAGCTGCGCATGAACTTCATTTGCTCCATTAGCATTGATTCGATTAGCAAGATGAGTGCGTTAAGAAGGGTGGGCCTTTCCCAAAACATGATTGCTTTCAGTCCATGCTACTCAACCTGCAATTCTGAAGCCACATCGACTTTCCAAACCCTTGATAAACGGCACGACCGTGAACATTACAACTTGCAAATCCAAGACGTCCCAGAGCTGAACTCTAAGCAAGGATCTGAAGGAGGTCCCTGTCCTTTTTACTACTCCATGTGGCATTTCAAAAAGCAAATCTGCTCCAAAAGCCTGTCTTTTGACCTGTCTCAAAACAACATCCCATGGCTGAATGCAAGCACTTTTAGCGGCATGGAAAATGTGGTATGCATAGATCTATCCTACAACTACATCAGCCAATCTTTAAACGGCCGGCAGTTCTCAGGTCTAAGCAAACTAGCTTTCCTTAATATGGCGCACAACCGCATCGACCTGTACTCTGAAAAGGCATTTCGAGAGGTTAGTGGGACACTGAAAGCTCTTGATCTCAGCAACAACGAATTCCATTTTGTCATGAAGGGAATGGGACATCGCTTCACGTTCCTTTCACACTTGTCGTCTCTTAAAGTGCTGAGTCTAGCGAACAATCACATCGGTTTACGAATCTCTAACGTTCTCAATAGTACTTCCCTGAAGTATTTTGTGTTCTCGGGAAATCGTTTGGACATAATGTGGGACTCGAGGCGTAACCAATACGTGCATTTCTTCCAAGGTCTCACTAACCTTACGCACTTAGACATTTCTGAAAACCATCTTAAATCATTCCCCCCGGAGGTGATGGTGAACTTGCCGTCGAGCCTCCAGGTGCTCAGAGTCGACTCCAACATGCTGACTTACTTTCCCTGGGGAAACATCTCGGTTCTCAAACAGCTCTGTTTCCTGAACCTCAGCTCAAACATGCTTTCATTCTTACCTAACATCCATTTTGAGCTCCGTCTCGTAAGCCTGGACTTAAGCCACAATCGGCTAGTTGCAATCCCAAGGGTTTTCCTTAGTCAGGCAGTGCACCTTAAACACCTAATGCTCAACCACAACCAGCTGAAGATCCTTGACGCATATGCTCTTCCCTTGTCGTTTCATAAAGGTGATACCTTCTGTCCTGCTGGGGGGAATAATAATGTGTCCTCCTGCAAACTTGTCCTGCATGCCAATCCTTTTATTTGTAGTTGCATTATCTCCGGCTTTGCCAAATTTCTCAGAGAAACTGAACTGGATATCCCACACCTCACCACACGGGTTCACTGTGCTTACCCAGAGTCGTTGGCCGGCGTGAACGTCCTCTCGGTTGACCTTCGCTCGTGCCAGGAGATATATGGGGGATTCGCTTTACTCTGTACTTTATTGTTGACATTGGCCGCGACCAGCATTCCCCTGTTAAAGCATCTCTACGGTTGGGATCTGTGGTATTGCATCCAGATTTTATGGACTGGACACAAGGGACACACTCCAGCCAACGGGAACACGACCGATAGCCAGTATGATGCGTTTGTGGTCTTTGATACGAGTAACAAGGCTATCAGAGATTGGATCTACAAGGAGATGATTGTGAGATTGGAGAACAGGGGGAGATGGCGCTTTCGGCTCTGCCTAGAGGAGCGTGACTGGTTGCCTGGAGTATCTTGCATAGAGAATCTCCACCAGGCGGTTTACAGCAGCAGAAAGACGGTGTTTGTATTGACCAGTCCCAGTGGCTACACTCACGCTAGTGGGATTGTCCGACAAGCCTTTCTTCTGGTTCAGCAGCGGCTTCTAGATGAGAAAGTGGATGTTGCCGTTCTTGTTCTGCTGGACGTTGCCTTCCCCAAGTTCAAATACCTTCAGATGAGGAAACGGCTCTGTAAGAAGTCAGTCCTGTCGTGGCCCAAGAACCCACGAGTGCAGCCGCTCTTCTGGAATGACTTGCGTGTCGCTCTTGTTTCTGACAATGTCAAAGCCTACAACAAAAAAGTCACGGAGGGCTTCTTCTAAAAAGGCTAAAGTGTATTGAGAATATGTTTTAGGTAGTCCCGTTGTTTAGTTGATTTTTGGTCGGGGATTGTGGCTGATCAGAATGTAACATTTTAAAGTCCCCCTGTAGTCAATAACTTTATCCCTTAAAACTCATAAAAATTACATTTTAAATTTTTTTCCTTGGAAAAATTAATCAGCGTACCTTAAAATAGCTTGAATGTAACTTGACACCCTTGCCTCATTTAGTATGCGCGGTTCTATGAATATGCAAATGAGCCCCGCCTCCACTCACTCAGCTCAGAGATCCACTGGTTGACGATCACACGTTGATCTGATTGGTTACAAGGTAGTTTGTGACGTCAGAAACACCAGCGATTTCAAAGCGTGTGTTTGAGACTGTCTTTGGTTCACTGCAGTTTTAAGGAGGAAATACTCAGCAATGCTGTCGACTTATGAACTTACACATGGTTTGTCTTAAAGCACATTAAAAACACCACATACACACATAAACAACATTAAAGCTGGATTTTCTCCACAGGGGGACTTTAAATGGTGAATACAAAATGTAGTTTTGATCTCTAGTACGCTACTCTATCCACATCTGTGTTCAGTCTAAATGTAGGCTAATGTAAGAGTTTGAAATGCATTTTGAAGTATATTTTGGTATATGAAGGTTGAAACTAAATATATTTTCAATTTTAAAAATGTTTAAAAAAGAGCTTCACTGGCTACAACACATATATAGCATTGAAAATAATCAAAAATGTCAGAAAAACATGAATCTAAACTCCTTCCATCAGAAAATAGAAACAGCTGAAAGCCCTTTTTATTATGTTGCGGATCAGTTCGACTGGTTAAAAATACTGGTTAACCATCGCATATATATATATATATTTAAATTTGGTAACTTTCTCATTTATGGTCATATGGACATGCCTGTAAAGTTTTGACTCTTTTGTGTGTACAAAATTTCTGACGATTTGGATGTTCGTGGGTCAATTTGACCTGCAATGTCATGGTTAACCACAGCTGGACTCAAATAACAATAATAAAAGTTTTGTTTTTTATGTGTGTTTCTCCACTGCCTTGTGACGGGAAATGTTCATCAGTTCAGAAGTGTTCATTTCTCTGGGAATCGAATGGATGATGTTGGTGTAGTGAGGACCATGCTCTACTGTTTGAGCTTCAGGAAAACACAAATAAAACAAACATTTAAAATAATAATAATATTTTAAATAACAAACTAGTTGCAATCCTGTTTATAGAGATTTAAAAATATATTTTTCATAATTTGTATTGAATACAGTTAAGGTCAACAACTTAAAAAATCCTACCAAGAATTCAAACATAATACATAAGTATACAGAAACTTATGACTCATGGAGATTAAGCTATTTATTAATATGTTGTTTTCTGCAGATTGAGTCTAGTATGTAGGGAGGTTGTTCACTCATAGATGCCATTGACTCTTCAATTTGCATTTTCATTCACTTTAAGACATAAATATGAAAGACTATTAAGATCTAAACACCTGTGGAAGAGAAGCGTGAAGTGCGAGGCGAGTGAAAGTGTCGCTCACGAGGAACTGGTGCACCTGTGGGACCACATCAGACCCCATACACCTGTGGGACCGCATCAGACGCTCCTCTGAACTTCAGGCATTTACACACTTCCAGTTTCAGGCAGTTTAGTCTAGAATAGCTCTGCGGTTTCTGGAGCTCAGCAACACGTTTCACTCAGAAGAACGCAGAGAAACATTAATTATAAGACACGACTGGATGTATGTTTTTGCACATTTATTATATTGTAAGATTGTGACAAGATAAGATATTAAGTAATTTAAAGTGGCAGTGAAACATGGTGTTTAAACTCTGAAGATTAAACCGAGTCTGAGTTACTTCTGTCTAATGAAGGCCTTAAAGACCGACTGGAGCGCACGTCTGGAGTCTGAGACTTACTGTTTGACCAGGAGTATTTATATCATTTCACAGCCATAGCCAATTAATAATAATAACTAGTATTATTATTATAGCTCCTTTCTTGAATCCAATTACATCTTTACTCCAAGTTTGACACTATTACTGCAATAATATTTACACATTATAAAGGTTCATTGCTGTTTAATATGGGATATATATTATTATTGCTATTATTATTATTATTATGAATAAGTAGAAACAGTAGAATAGTGTGTAACTATTGCAAGATACATAATTTTGCCAAAAAAGGGAATTGGTAATGATCATATTTTTCTGCAGCAAAAAGAAAGTAAAAGGTGCTTTCCATCAATATTTAATAATTCTTGCATTAGTGTCTTAAGGCTTGCTTGTTGTTTTTAACATGCATTGGCCAGTTTTATTTATTTAACCTGAACATTTATTTAACCATAGCAGAAGTACATTTCTTACTGAAGTAAATGTTTAATCTGGTTTTTTGTTTTTTTCTGTTTATTTAAAACAAACAAAAAACTGATATTATTTTAATCTTCTATCAGTTATTGAACAGTTGAGAGTTCTTTAATGCTGATCTAACCAGCAGAACACACAGTTGTTCAGGCGGGGCATGTTGTCACACTGAGTTACAATGAGCCTCTATTAGAACTATTCTATTCTATACTTTTATGAATTCTATTGAGAAACCATGAGAAAAAGGTTATTAATAATAATTATGATTATGTTTTGAATTATGCTGTATAGATGTGTTTTCCGGTGTGTTTGTTGTCAAACACAAAAATTTGTTTATTTTTAATGATAAAAAAATGCCATTATTTTATATGAAAAAGTTAATAATTGTATTTTATTGAGAAAATATTTTAGTTTGTCTTGTATATTTTTTTATTAGATCAGATATTATTTGAATCTGTCATATGGTGTTATGTTATATGGGGCATGTATACACGGCATGTTATATGGGGCATGTTGTCACATTTCACTTCCATTCTTTTGGGGGAAATCTAGAAAAATGTAAACACTGTATTAATAAAACAAAACCACATAATTGTCCTAGACATGTGTGATATTAATGTGGGAACAAATAAATACTCTGAACCCGAGGTAGGTTTACACACACTGAGAAAGTCTAAAAGCGTGAGGTTGAGGCATTGAACATTATTATTATTATTATTATTAGGTCACAGTTGCGTAACTAAGGACACTTTAGACATACTAACTCGGCAAGTACATGTCAACATATTCTACAAACCCGAACCCGAGATGAATTATTGATGCGGTCCGCCTGACAGCGTTTACAGAGCCGGATCACGTCTGAGAGGGAAGGAAGCCATAGAGATAAAAAGGAAAAGAAAATGAAATGAATAATAGATGAGACCGAGACCTGTTGCACAGTTGCTCAGCGATGACATGTGTGGAAGAAATGAAGAACAAGTAAGAGTCTTACTAAAGTAAGAGTTGATCAGCTGGTTAAAGTGAGCTCTAGAGGACCGGTCTACAGTGTTAAAGACACCGACCGACGGAGAGAAGCTGAGAATGACCAGCCGGCATCCCTGTTTCTATCGAGTTCCTCCGCAGGAGTTACACCGGAGAAACCCCCTGACCGAAGCCACGCAGACCAAAGTCCTGAACACCGTCATCAGCGTCAAGGTCAGCTCTTTAACACACACACACACACACACACACACACACACACACACACACGTACAACTGTGAAGGTCAGCTCTTTAACACACACACACACACACACACACACACACACACACACACACACACACACACACACACACACATACACACACACACATGTACAACTGTGAAGGTCAGCTCTTTAACACACACACATGTACAACTGTGAAGGTCAGCTCTTTAACACACACACACACACACACACACACACACACATGTACAACTGTGAAGGTCAGCTCTTTAACACACACACACACACACACACACACACACACACACATATAACATGCATAAAATGACTGAATCTGGAGTCACCTCTGCTGTTCATGCTTTAACCAGTGTGTGTAATGCGTGCCTTTGTACACCATACATCATAACCTGTGATTAATCCAAACTTAAATGATTGTAATTCATGAATTCAAACCCGTTTTAAAGGTGACATATTATGCCCCTTTTCACAAGATATAATATAAATCTCTGGTGTCCTCAGAATGAGTCTGTGAAATTTCAGCTCAAAATACCAGATCATTTATTAGAGCTTGTCAAATTTGCCCCTTTTTGTGTGTGAGCAGAAACACGCCGTTTGTGTGTGTGTCCCTTTAAATGCAAATGAGCTTTAGCTCCGCCTCCGTTCAGAAGAGGGCGGAGTCTTTACAGGAGCTTCAGAAACTCCGGCAATAGACCTTTCTCACAACTTCCGTATTTGTGACCGGAAATACGCAATCGTCGTGGTAATCTATTGTGGGGATATTTGGGGATATTTAATTTAATTAATCAATCAACAATACTATTGATCAGCATTACCAAACGTGGACGTTTTCCACTAGAAACAAACATTGATGTATTATTTTAATGTAATACTGTGAAGCTGCTTTGATACAATCTGTATTGTGAAAAGCGCTATACAAATAATCTTGACTTGACTTGACTTGACTTAATCTACTTCCTCCGCAGTCAAGGCAACATAAACAAATGGCGCAAGCAACTAGCGAGAGCTATTGACACGCTAATGATGTGTCATTTTAGTTAACAGTTCAGTAACAGTTAGCCTCGCTCTCTACTTACCTTGATATTTATGGACAAATTCCTCGTGGAAATTTTTTTACCCTTTATTTCGTTTTTTCTTTTTGGTGACGGAGTTTTCCTCCACGAGTCGTCACATCAGCAAATGTAATATTTGGCAAATCCGTTAATGAAGTTATGTAGACTCTTTGATCCATTTTAAACTTGCCCGGGTTTATATTTTTCTGGTGTGTTGACGCTTGACAGGAACTCCGCTTCCACAACGATTACGTATTTCCGGTTATTGTGAGAAAGGTCTATAACAGAACAGGCCAATCTCACTCATCCAGAATCCCAGAATAACCAGTAGCGAGTGCAGCCTTACGGAGAGACTCAGGAAGAGTTTCTGAATGTTAGTGGAGACATTTCTGTAGTTGTTGTGGAGTTACATTGATCATCTCATCATCGTGTTTAACTTCTCCACAAGTGTCCACAGTTCCTGAGGTGTTTATAAGACAGCGGTGACATGTTCTGGTCAATAGTGTTCAGTGCTCGTCTGTGCTCAACCACACAACAGTTTCAGGCTTTGCTGGATCTTCATCATTGCGTTAGAACTGGTCTCTGTTGTCGCTTGTGGAACCAAATGTCGGCTGGTGTGTGTAGGTCATGTTTTCTGTGTTGGTAGAAGCACCGGAGACTCGATTATAGCACTTCAACATGGAGAAAGGCAGATTTCATGATATTTCTCCTTTAAGACACTCGGCAGATTATTGCTGAAGTGAAAGCAATAAAAAAATGAACATGTAAAAGTTTACTCTAAAGCAGATGTACTGAACTAAACATTTATATTTTATATATTTTACGAACTAATTTGGACTCTAAAATTGCTCAATCAAAGGCGTATCTTACCAAGTGTGTTCCAAATTTGAAGTTGCTATTGCAAAAATGTAGTTTTGTGTGAGATTTTTACCAAGAACACCCACCGGCTGACTGGCACTCCACTGATTTATTCTTTCTTTTATTTTATTTTTATGCTTTCTCATGTCACAATATCATTCCTATCAGAAAACAGTCTTGAAATGTGAAACCTTGAGTCTCAGACCTTTGTGTGCTTTCTCAAGTTTAGAAAAAGATTTGATTCTAAAACTGCAGTATTTAGTCAAATGTGAAACATGACTCCGCCCACAAGGGGGAGGAGCTTGCTGAAAGGAGTCAAACTAGTCCCCGCCCCCTTTTCCAGTGGCACTGATTTTTTCCATTAATTTCTCCCATAGGGATTTAAAAATATTCTTTGTTAAAGCGTTATAAGCCATGAACCGAATCGACCAGCTACGACACAACATTACAGACTTTGATTTGAAGCAAAAAACGTTTTTGAAAATCAGACAAAGCCACAGATGTACAAGACTGAACTTATCGGCTTTAGGGAGGGAAGAGCCCATGAGCACTGCAATCAAATTAAAATCAATAGAGAAATATGAAACTTCTCATTTACAAATGTTGATTATATATATATAAACAATATTTTTTACGTTTATTGCAAATTATGCATATACAGTCCGCCTACCTGTCGACCGTTTGGAAACATTACTATTTTTAATGTTTCTGAAAGAGTCTCTTCTGCTCAAAGCTGCATTTATTTGATTAAAAATACAATAAAACAGTGAAATATTATTCCAGTGTAAATCAGCTGTTTTCTATGTGAATATACAGTAAAGTGTAATTTATTCCTGTGATCAAAGCTGGATGTTCAGCATCATTACTCCAGTCTTCAGTGTCACATGATCCTTCACAAATCACTCTAATATGAGGATTTGATGATCAAGAAACATTTATGATAATTATCAGTGTTGAAAACAGTTGTGCTGAAAACAGCTGATTTACATTAGAATCATATTTCACTGTTTTACTGTATTTTTGATCAAATAAAGGCAGCCTTGGTGAGAAGACGAGATTTCTCAGAATTTTTATAGTACAATCTATTT
>CM038639.1:1775230-1852730 GCA_021554675.1 Leuciscus idus | reverse complement strand
GAACACAGAGCTTGTGTCCTTCAGACCGAGGTCAGGCCAAATCACACACACCTCTCACACACACACACACCTCACACACACCTCACACACACCTCACACACACCTCACACACCTCAAACACACCTCACACACACCTCACACACACCTCACGCATTCACACACACCCCACACACACCTCACGCACCTCACACACCTCACACACCTCACACACACCTCACACACTCACACACACCTCACGCATTTCACTGCGATGTTACCGTGTTATTTTGCTTTAAGAATCTTCAGCTTGCCCTGCTTTGGCTGCATGCCATCTCTACAGCTCATATGAAATATAATATTTATTCACTGGACACTAAATATGTGTTTTCTGGTCTGTTTTGTTTTTCACAATGGAACGGTGAATCAGGTGAAGAGTAACCTGATCCTCAGTTCTCACATCTCACTGCATTTTTAATAGTCTGAAATGCTGTAACCTGCATATTTATCAGACTTGAATAGGTGTCTATTATGATTATAAAATAGCCAGGAAACATCTTAAAGTGCCGTTATTTTCAAGGCTGCTAATGTTGTTTTGGCGTCTCCTACAATAGATTCACATTCATCCATGGTCAAAAACACTGTAATGTCCTCATAATCTCCACTGCAGCATCAGCTCTTTCCTCTCAGTGTCTGAAACGCTTCCATCAAAGATTCAGTCTCTCTAAGCCCCGCCTCTCTGAGAGATGCTCTGCTGTGATTGGTCAGAAAACAAACGCTCATTATCATATCTGAACAACACGAACCAAACTCTTCCAGTCTCAGATAAACTACAGTGTTTTAGGGCGGAGCTAAGAGACGCTGTTCAGCCAATCAACACCAGAGGCGGGCATTATGCTAATTAGCTACAAACCTACGCAGGATCGGCAGGAAGAGAGACTGAATTACTGACGACTCGTTTCAGTTCAGAATCGATTCTTTCTTTTAGGAGACAAAACATTTTCATGCTCTTTTATCTTTGCAGACCTTTAACATTCACGAACAGCTCTATTACACACTGCATGAAAGGTCATATTCCAAAAAATACATAATAAGGGAACTTTAAATGATAGAGAATAACATAACTATATCGCTGTTCTTATTTGACAAACTTCACAGAACTGGAAACGAGAAAGTTAGATGGTGTTTTTGTTGTTGTTGTATTAACTTTCAAAAGAAGAGGGTTAGTGTTGCTCCAGTGTTGGGTAACACCTGGGACCCTATCTCGCACCCAGCGCAATTGACTTTGAACAGCGACGCATGTCTCATTCCTATTTCTCACCCGACGCACAGCGGACTTTTCCCTCCACAGACGCACGTCTGTAAATTAGGGAATGAACTTGCGCTCCCGGGGGCGGTTCAGCGAAAAGAGGAGGCGTGTTCCGGCACAAACGTTCCCTGGTGCTATTTTGCAGTTTCAGAAAACAATTCCGCCACTGACCAGGAGAAACCTTGTTGCGTTGCGCATGTTATTCAGAGGCTATTTTAAGGGCGCATGCTTGGCCATAGTGTAGCGTGCGCACAACGCACACACACTTTGCTTCTCTCATCTACACACAGACGCAGTTGCCATTTTTGCAAACCATACATAATTACAAGGAAAAATATTCCACATGAGGGAAATCATTGTTGTGTCCATGAAGATGTGAAAAAATAGGCATAAATCTAGCTTACACATTTACCCAAGTTATTATACGCCTGTTTAACCGAAGCTAATTTGTGTGTTTCTCCATCCCCAATGTCACTTCTCTGTGTTTTACTGACGAGAACGTCGGTCTCCTCGGCTGTGAACCGCTCCTGGCGCGCGTCTGGCAAATCCGCCGTTAAAATAGCAATATCCTGCTCTTAAAGGGAATGTGAGATGACGCTCTGATTAGTTTATTTCACGTTACGCCCAAACCACACCTATGAATAATGAAGCTACTTCAGACCAACACATTTTAGATTTGCGTCGGGCGCAAGAGTCATTTATCCCGCCGGTATAATAGCAACAGCGCCCGAGACCTGCCCACAAAGTTACTTGCGTTTCGTGCTTGATACTTGCGTTTCAGATCGTTAAAATAGGGCCCTTTATTTCGATAGTCCACTTTAGACATTCTGCTAACTATAAGTAACTTTGCAGCTACATGTAAACTAACACTCATTAGAGTATCAGTAGACTGTCTGCTTCATATCTGCTAACACTTTATTACGATAGTCCACTTTAGATATTCTACTGACTATAAGTAACTTGACAACTACAAGTCAACTTATTCTACTAACCCGAACACTAACACCTAACCCTAACCTAACAGTCTACTACAGTCTACTAATACACTAATGAGAGTTAGTTAACATGTAGTTGAAATGTTACTTCTAGTTAGTAGAATGTCTAAAGTGGACTATCAAAATGAAGTGTAACCCAAAGTTGTGCTGATGTGGGAGATTTGGGTTTGAATCTGGTTAGTTTTGTGTCTCTGTCCACTTGCACATCTTTAACTGCCAATGATTTCCTGTTGACTTTTATAAAATAGTGACAAATAAAGAAGCAGCAAAAAGCCCACAGATGAAAGCCATGTTTGAGGATTGTCTTTGCTCCTGAAGGTGGACACTCTGCGTGCGCGTCTGGAGGAGAGAGAGTCGTTCCTCAACAGAAAGAGCAAACAGATCCAGGACCTCATAGAAGAGAAGGGAACTCTGAACAGTGAGATATGTGACCTGAAGGACATGCTGGACGTCAAGGAGAAGAAGATCCACATCCTGCAGAAAAAGGTACACAAGACATGTTTGAAAAGCAATTCAGATGATCAGCAATTTTACATACTGATGCTTCATTCAACAGTACTGTACCAAGACAGGAACCAAAGTGTGTAAAAGCCACATACTATACAGCTGTTGGCAAATGTTTCCACCCACTCCTCTTTTTTTAAACCCCATAAATCATTAGCAGTATCTCAAAATAAGCTGTTTGCAGTTTCTATGCAATGTGACGTCACATTTGTTTAGGCCCCGCCCACAACTGCTGACAAAGCCCTCCCTATAAGCACAGACCCCTCCCACAACTGCTGACAAACTCCTCCCTATTAGCACAGACCCCGCCCACAACTGCTGACAAACTCCTCCCTATTAGCACAGACCCCTCCCACAACTGCTGACAAACTCCTCCCTATTAGCACAGACCCCTCCCACAACTGCTGACAAACTCCTCCCTATTAGCACAGACCCCGCCCACAATGGCTGACAAACTCCTCTCTATACATACAGTCGGCATCTAGTCATAGTTGGGGGCGTGGCGAGGGTGGAGTCGGCGTGGGGGAAAACACTGCGAACATCGTGTGTATTTGAATGACAAAAATGTGGTATTGCGAGTCATTGACACCTGCCGACCGGCAACGGTACATTGTAAAATTAACTGCAATAGGTTATGATAGCCCTTATTTAATTAAAAACTGGGTCATTAGCCGCGTTTCCACTGTCGGGCCAGGGCCGGGCCAGGGCTTTAAATGGGCCGTGCCGGGCTAATAGCCTCGGGCTAATGGCACCGGGCCTGTCGGGCCAGAAGCTCCACAGCGCTTCACTAAAACACGCCCGTAACACGCCTCTCTGGAACAACGTCACACTAACCCATTCACCAACAAATGGAAGTTTTATCAGAAAACTAATCAGAAATCACTGGAAACAGCGTTGAAAACAAACATGATAAAAGCGGCCGTTTGCTGGCATTTTTGTTGTTTACTTGAATATTTAAAACCCAAGCATCGATGTTTTACCACAGGTTTACAATAAAAAAATGATACATTGATCATAATGAATTAATTTATGTCAAAATTGTACATTAGTCACTCAGAAATAAATTACCGTTAGGTCTATTTCACAAAAGAAAGAGGACACACTTACTTCTTCAGTCGCGTCTGTTACTGTTTATCTGGTAGTTACAGGACATATTTACATCACATTTAGAAAGAATGATCATTTCTACAAATATATGCCACCAAAAATACGACCTGAGGAGCTTTAGCACTCTTTCGACTCCAATACAGATATTTTCAGTCAGAGAGACAGAGGAAGCTCCCGAAAAAAAAAGTTGATTTATTTTATGATAGTCCGGTATAATGAGATGAGACGTAGGCAGATAAAATAAAAACATGACTGTGATAGCCTTTATGATTGGTCTGATTTCTTCAAGCGTTCACTATGTTTTTTTACTATGTGTATCTTCAAGCGTTTACTATGTTTACTATGGTAATGGTTAGCGCGCATAGTCTTTTGCATCACAAACACAAGGCATTCAAACATGAACGCGAGTTAAATTATTTTAAAAGTCTTTAATGCTGACAGAATCATCCGGCGCTGCCGTCTCCTGTTCGTAACCACTCCTCTAGCCCGAGCTGGCCCGCTCTGGCCCAAGGTATTCGACGGGCCAGAAATCCTGGCCGTTGGCCCCGAGTAAGCCCCGATCAAGCCCCGATCAAGCCCCGGAAGTGACAGTGGAAACGCGACTGGCCCTGGCACGCACTAGCACGGCCCGGCCCTGGCCCGACAGTGGAAAACGCGGCTAATGACCCAACCAAATGGCCGGAGGTGTCGTTTCAAGACATATTTTGTTATCTGGTTGAATCTCCAAGACATCGCGGCAGCTGTAGCGGTAACATTAGCCTATAACTCAATCAACTTATGTTGCATACTATAACTCCATAAAACCTTGTCACTTACCAATTGTACGTATGCTTCACTCCAAACTATTAATCCTTTTGTAAAACGGTGATCAGTAGTACGAAGTTGCTGAGGGACTGTGCTGACAGTTATCCCTAAAGTCCTCTAGTAACTCACAGACTGCAGTCTACTCCATAGGTTCACGGCTCGCGTCATGAGCCTTCAGCTGATAACGCTAATGTGAATGAGACATCCCTTATGAAAAACAACTATAGGAATCTTGTAGTATTTTGGGACAAAATATTATAGTAATCCTATAGGAATACTATAGTATTTTGGGACATACTATAGAAGTACTATAGAGGTATTACAGAACATCACATAAGTATTATACACTACTATAGAAATCTTATAGGATTACTATAGTTCTTTTTCGTAAGTGATGTAGACAAAACTAGCCCACCACTGCCTAATACGAGTTTAACACCCACTACTATATCACACAGGGATCTACTCACACAGTAATCTCAAAAAATGTTCCTCATTTCCGGTTCTGTGTGTTTATTAGGAAGGATGTAGAACATCAATTCATAATTTGTTTGTTTATTGGCGGTACAGAAAACGACACAGCAACTCTTCGGCATGATTGCCCCGTGTATTTCAATGAGCGCCAAGGCAATGTTTTCCCCCACGGGCTAAATTCACATCACGTGACGGGGCGTTCCCGGGGGCGTTCGCAGACCAACCGTCTGTATCTATTGGCACAGACCCCTCCCACAACTGCTGACAAACTCCTCCCTATTAGCACAGACCCCTCCCACAACTGCTGACAAACTCCTCTCTATTAGCACAGACCCCGCCCACAATGGCTGACAAACTCCTCTCTATTGGCACAGACCCCTCCCACAACTGCTGACAAACTCCTCCCTATTAGCACAGACCCCGCCCACAACGGCTGACAAACTCCTCTCTATTGGCACAGACCCCTCCCACAACTGCTGACCAACTCCTCTCTATTGGCACAGACCCCTCCCACAACTGCTGACCAACTCCTCTCTATTAGCACAGACCCCTCCCACAACTGCTGACAAACTCCTCCCTATTAGCACAGACCCCTCCCACAACTGCTGACAAACTCCTCCCTATTAGCACAGACCCCTCCCACAACTGCTGACAAACTCCTCCCTATTAGCACAGACCCCTCCCACAACTGCTGACAAACTCCTCCCTATTAGCACAGACCCCGCCCACAACTGCTGACAAACTCCTCCCTATTAGCACAGACCCCTCCCACAACTGCTGACAAACTCCTCCCTATTAGCACAGACCCCTCCCACAACTGCTGACAAACTCCTCCCTATTAGCACAGACCCCTCCCACAACTGCTGACAAACTCCTCCCTTTTAGCACAGACCCCTCCCACAACTGCTGACAAACTCCCCCCCTATTAGCACAGACCCCGCCCACAACGGCTGACAAACTCCTCCCTATTACATTTACATTTTACATTTATTCATTTAGCTGACGCTTTTATCCAAAGCGACTTACAATTGCTATATATGTCAGAGGTCGCACGCCTCTGGAGCAACTAGGGGTTAAGTGTCTTGCTCAGGGACACATTGGTGTCTCACAGTGGATTCGAACCCGGGTCTCTCAGACCAAAGGCATGTAAGTAAGTAAGTAAGTAAAATTTATTTATATAGCACATTTATCTCAGCAAAGCTGACCAAAGCGCTGAACAAAGTCAAAGAATAACATAATATAAACAAAACATACGATACAATAAAACAAAGGAACATAGATAAAATCCAATTATTAAAATGCCTGGGAATAAAAATATGTTTTCAACTTCATTTTAAAGGTTGTAATAGACGTTGCAAGGCGAATGTCCAGTGGAAGTTGGTTCCAGAGACGGGGGGCCGCAATAGAAAAAGCCCTATCACCCTTTGTCTTTAGGCGTGAACGAGGGACAACTAAGAGAGCTTTATCAGAAGATCTTAATGATCTGGAGGATGAAAAAGGAATAAGATGATCTGAGAGATAAGATGGAGCTTGACCATTAAGAGCTTTAAAAACAAACAGCAAAATTTTAAATTGAATTCTGAAATAGACAGGTAGCCAATGAAGAGATGCCAAAACTGGTGTAATGTGATCTGTTTTCTTTGCCCCAGTCAACAGCCTTGCAGCAGCATTTTGTACCATCTGTAAGCGTGCAATGGATGACTGAGGAAGACCCAAATATAATGAATTACAGTAGTCGAGGCGGGAGGTAATAAAAGCATGAATGACTTTCTCCAGATCATTAAAAGTTAAAAATGATTTCAGTCTAGAAATGATCCGTAACTGATAAAAACTGTTCTTGACAACTGTATTAATTTGTTTAGTTAAGCAAAGTTCAGAGTCCAAAATGACACCAAGATTCCTGACCTGGGAGGAGACTGAGGGGAAATGCTTGCCGAGCTCATTTATGAGACAACTTCTCAACTTAGAGGGGCCAAAGACGATTACTTCCGTTTTATTTTCATTAAGTCTAAGAAAGTTGTTGGAAAGCCAGTTTTTAATGTCCTTATGTGTCTTATCCATTGCGCCACCACCACCTTTTAGCACAGACCCCTCCCACAACTGCTGACAAACTCCCCCCTATTAGCACAGACCCCGCCCACAACTGCTGACAAACTCCTCCCTATTAGCACAGACCCCGCCCACAAATGCTGACAAACTCCCCCCTATTAGCACAGACCCCGCCCACAACTGCTGACAAACTCCTCCCTATTAGCACAGACCCCTCCCACAACTGCTGACAAACTCCTCCCTATTAGCACAGACCCCTCCCACAACTGCTGACAAACTCCTCCCTTTTAGCACAGACCCCTCCCACAACTGCTGACAAACTCCCCCTATTAGCACAGACCCCGCCCACAACTGCTGACAAACTCCCCCCTATTAGCACAGACCCCGCCCACAACTGCTGACAAACTCCTCCCTATTAGCACAGACCCCGCCCACAACTGCTGACAAACTCCTCCCTATTAGCACAGACCCCGCCCACAACTGCTGACAAACTGTTGATGAATGACCTGAATTGACAATCCTGCACAGACATGTCCTCCATATATTCACCTCATTCATGTTGGTGACAAGAAGATATGTCACAGATATGATACTGTGACATTTCTGACAGCAAGTATGAAGACTAAATCTACATTTCCATCTCAATAATGCTTCAAACTTGTGAATGTGACTTGTGAGGATGTGGTACAAATTGAGGCGGCTTAGACCGGTCATAATCTGGACTCCTGTGGCTGTTTCAGTGGTGTATCTGCATACGTAATTGGAGCCAAACTCTCTCAGTTTAGAACACAAATGTTCTGAGTTAAGAGCCCCACAGAGAGAGTCTTGTTTAAACACACACCAGTGTAGTGATTCTCTCACAGTCCCACAGATGCTCTCAATTACAACCAAATTCACATGGAAATCTGGAGCATATCTTGCCTAGAGACAGTTTGCAATGGACACACATATATCAGAAACTTGAAGTTAATCTGAATACATGATACACAGAGCTGTAAACTTATCATGGTGTTAGAGGAACGCTTTCTAAGCAAGAGCACCTCTTTCACTCTTTATCTCCCAATCCACTGCAAATCAAATATCAGCTCATTATTTTATTTTTTGCATGGGCTTTTTTGAGTTTTACTAACTCAAATAAGTTAGTTGAGATAAGATTTTGCTTATTTTGTCAATTCAAAGACATTGCACAAATCAACTGGATAAGCACAGCAAATTAAGTTTAGTTAAATCCAAATTCAAAAGATCCCACACCTAATATTACTTTTCTGAAGTGTAAATCAATCATATTCAAAGCACATACCAAGGTTGTTGTTCTAGGTTAAGCAAAGTGCTTTAATTGAGAAAAACAGGTGTTTTGGAGAGGCTGAGAAGGCTTTTGTTGTGCATGAACACACAAAATATATATATACAGTAATGGACATGATTCGAACAGGTTTAATGGTCCTGAAAAATAGTCCCACTTGTGCTCCTCGCGGTCAACAATGAGCGCATTGGAAATGAACGTATTTCATCTAGTGGAAGTGTTTGGTACTGCAGCCGAACACAATCTTACTGAAATTTAAAATAGTATTTTTGTGCATTTTTCATAACAATAAACGTAAACTTCTGTAACAATTTTTTTTTTTACTTTACTTTTTCACTTCAGCAATAATCTGCAAAGTGTCGTCTTTGAAAAGAAATCAAACTGAAGTCTGTCCTTTAAAGCATTCAAGATTTACCAGTGTAATTTAATTACTTCAATTTAATTTTCAGGTCTATGCTCAAAAGGTAATAAATTGATTATAAATACAGTGTAAATATAATTTAGTACAATAAAATCCCTAAAAATACAAAATATTAAATAAAAAAACATTATCAAAAATATATATATAGTACATTCATTTCTTTGAAATAAAAAAAAAGTCAGTCATTTTTGACCGACACGTGAAGAGCACCAGAGGGTTAAATATATAAATATATCAAGTGAGTAAAACATTAGTTGCAGAAACATACAGTGATGTGAATAAGTTTGGACACCCATGTTAAAGTTGCCTAAAAAGAGGAATAAAAAATCGTCTTTTGGAAATTGATCTTAATGCCTTAATTTAAAAAATGAGGAAAAATCCAACCTTTAGGGACACCAATTTTCTTTGTGAATGAATAATGTATCGTAAATAAATAAATGTTCTTCCTTAAAATACAGGGTGCATTGTCTGGACACCCCTATGTTAAATTCCCATAGAGGCAGGCAGATTTTTATTTTTAAAGGCCAGTTATTTCATGGATCCAGGATACTATGCATCCTGATAAAGTTCCCTTGGCCTTTGGAATTAAAATAGCCCCACATCATCACATAGCCTTCACCATACCTAGAGATTGGCATGGTTTTATTTCAGTTAGCCTAATAGCTGGTTTGATTTGCATTGAGAGATGATCTTATGAAAAGTACCCCATGCCAGTCTCTAGGTATGGTGAAGGCTATGTGATGATGTGGGGCTATTTTAATTCCAAAGGCCAAGGGAACTTTATCAGGATGCATAGTATCCTGGATCCATGAAGTAACTGGCCTTTAAAAATAAAAGCTGTATTTTAAGGAAGAACATTTATTTATTTACGATACATTATTCATTCACAAAGAAAATTGGTGTCCTTAAAGGTTGGATTTTTCCTCATTTTTTAAATTAAGGCATTAAGATCAATTTCCAAAAGATGATTTTTTTATTCCTCTTTTTAGGCAACTTTAGCATGGGTGTCCATACTTATTCACATCACTGTACAAACTGCAGCTCTAACTGAAGTGATGTAACCAATTCCTGGAAATGCATTATTATTAGTAGAAGTAGTTGTATTTATTTTTTTAATTCGGTCCATGCAAGGTTCATGTGAAGTATTTCTCCTCAGAATGACTAGGCTAATGAAGTGTTAACAGTGATTACCTCTGTGTCTCTCAGTCTGAGAACCTGCAGGAGCAGTTGAAGGACCGGGAGAAACAGCTGGAGAGTCTAGGGAACAGAATGACGTCTCTGCAGAACGACTCCAGCAACACCGACACCGCTCTCATCACACTGGAGGAGGCTCTCTCGGAGACGGTGCTCGTATTCTGCTCCAAACACACACACTTACACACTTACACACTTACCTGAAGAGTAGATCTCCCACAAACCTGAAGATCCTGAAGACGTTGATTAGCTGTTCCAGTAGAGTTTAATTAAGCTGGAGCTAACGTTTGTCTCTCCAGGAGACGGATTGGACACCCCTGCCCAGAGATGTTTGAAGAAAATAAAATTTGCCCTGCACTGAAGCTCCATCTTTGTTCTAGAAGTGGACCCAAAAAAACAAAACAATATTTACTGTATGCAAATGACTAACCACTACTTTATCTTCTGTGACAGATAGAAGAGGCAGAAATGCATAAGAATGAAAATAAGGAACTGAAAAGCAAACTCGCCTCCCTACAAGAGCGTCTCTCAGACAAAGAGGTACGTGAGGAGAACTATCAGAGGGAACCCTGGTCTGGGTCACCACAGCTTTATCTGCAGATTTATGAATGTCTGGGTTGGACACACAGCAAACATGTTGTTCGGGTTTTGGTTGGAATTATGATGAGATGAGACTAAAGAGTTGCATCAATTTTGCTCTCCGAACTTCAGTCCAAAACCCTGCAATCCAGTAAAGTCGCACGATGGCTCAGGTTGTAATGTTGTTGGTCGTGTAGAGAGAGAGAGGCACTGAAACACAGGGCTAGAAGTACAATTAAACAAGACACAGGTGAACATAATCAGAAACCCTGTAAATGAAACCTAGAGAAGTAAAAAAGGAAAGGAGTGAGAGACATTCAAGCTATTCTCCTTATTAGGAGTCAGTGTATCATCAGAATGATCATGAAATTGATATTTCAAGGTAAAATAAATCTGCATATAGTTGCTTTAAGTCAATGATGACTCTTTTGGCTCACATCTTCCTTCTGGTTGCTTGTATAGTCAAGCGCTCACTAATGCCTGGCCAACTGTGGCTCATTAGTTTTAATCATGCCATATGCGTTTAGACAGAGTGATTTGATGAAACCAAAACAACAGTGAAACACCAGCCAATGGGATTACTGCATGCACGTTAGTCTAAGGGTCTGTTTACACGACACCGTTTCAACTAAACACATACAACTTTTTATGCGTTTTGGCCTTTCGTTTACATGACAACAGTGCTTTGGAAGCCTGAAAGCACAAGGTTTTGAAAATGAGTTTCAAAGTGCAAGTTTTTGGAAACGGTCTGCATGTAAACAACAAAAGCGTGAATCTCTGAAGACGATGACGTCATGCACATGTGTATTACGTGTTCAGTCTATAGTGTTTCATCGCCATCTAGTGGCCTGGCAGCAGAAAACAGCATTTGTAGTCATTTACGCGGATCCGTGTGAATGGGGATCGTTTTGACAATCATGTCGTCAGTACGCGGAAAACTCAAAGGAAAAAGTTATCCGGTCTCTGGTGCGCGAAAAATTGTATGGGTTTTTTTCTTCACATTTTTTACTTCATTGGAATGGTTTGACTGTGGTTTGACATTGAGACTTGGTAAAGGTTTTACCAAAAAAAATCATAGACATGATTCAAAAAGGTTAAATGGTCCTGAAAAAATAATCACACTTGTGCTCCTCGCCGTCAAAAATGAGCGCATTAGAAATTAATGGAGACGAATTTCCTCTAGTGGAAGCGTCTGGTACTGCAGCCGAACACAATCTGAGAAATCAGGCTCACATTTGGAACACAATTTGTTTAGATTTTCTAGCAGTTTTAGAGTAAAACGTGATTTTGAAAATATATATTTCATATAAAAATTAAAAATAGTATTTTTGTGCATTTTTCATAACAATACACGTTAAATTCTGATACTTTTTTTAAGTTCACTTTTTTACTTTTTTTTTTTACTTCAGCAATAATCTGCCAAGTGTCGTCTTTGAAAAGAGATCAAACTGAAGTCTGTGCTTTAAAGCGTTCACGACTTTAAAGATTCACCACAGTTTAAGTTGTAAATGAAATTTTCAGGTCTATGCTCAAAAAGTGAATAAATGGATTAGAAATACAGCGTAATATAATTTAGTATAAAAAATCCCTTAAAAATACAAAATATTAAATAAAAAACATTATCAAAATAAAATATAGTACATTCATTTAATTGAAGCATATCGTTGTCGTGTAAACCCTCAATCTGCCTTATATCCAAGATATTATCAGATATTAATTTAAGAGCTTCTGTTCCTTTCTCTTTCTGCAGAAATGGCAGAGTTTTAGGTGGCCAAATCGTTGGTGCTTCTTAGTTCCACACCCAATTTGTGGGCCTAATTTGCATAATTACTTTTGCAAATTGGGTTATAAAACAAACATGTGCAATTAATTAACACCGTCAGCGGGTGCGATTCACTCTCAGTGACCCTTCAGTGTCACAGTCCCCGGGTGAGCTTCATATCTCCTTCAGCAAAACTGTATTCCAATAGTCTCTGAAAAAAGAGAGAGACTAGATATGTCCTCATCTCTCGTTATCCCTTTCTGTTCATCATGTCGAGGCAATCAAAGTTTATGAGAATGTTTCTTTTATATTCTCTTGAGTAAACAGACATCAATCTAGGATAATTATACCTTCCTGCTTTCTGTCATGGTGCCACATGTAGTGGTGGTTTCACAAGAGGAGCATTCATAAACATCCTGAGACTTTACAGCGCTAATAACAGTATCGGTGCGCTGATCAACAGAAGCCAATGATAATAGTGGCATATAGCCCACAGGCCTCTGCATATTTACTGGATGGGATTTATTGCTTTGTTGCAGTTATGAGTAACATCATGTTCAAACTTAGAGAATAGAAATTCACTATAGGCAAAAACATATAGTATGATTTTGATTGGTTAAATTTTATTCAGTGTCTATGTTTGTTCTACATCTAAAGCCTTTATTTATAGATATGATACGCAACCCACTCATAACTCATAGCATCATTTTTGATTATGTGGACAAACATTACAACTGTACTTTATGATAGAATATCTAAACAAGCATTCATGACGGTAAGATTTTATTTTTCTATTAGTAATAGATGGAATTCATCGTCTGATGAATGGCTATGTTATTGTTCATTTTGTAATTTTATCTGAATGCCAACATCTGTACGATTGACACGTTTACACGACAGCGATGTACTAAAAACGGAAAAGTTGTGTTTTTTGCGTACAGGCGACAACTTTGTCAAAATGATCCCCGTCCACACGGGTCCGTGAAAACGGTTAAAAACACTGTATTCTGCAGTCAGGCCAGTAGGTGGCGATGTCACTGAGTAAAGAAACACTACGGGCCTGTAGACGTAACACACATGATGTCACCGTTTTCACAAATTCATGTTTTTGTAGTTTACACTGAGACGATAACAGTATCATTTTCAAAAATGTGCAAGTTTGCGTTTTCAGGCCCCAAAACACTAGTGTCGTGTAAATGAACAGCCAAAACACATTAAATAAATCCTGTATTTAGTTGAAAACTATGTTGTGTAAACAGTTTTGAGTTTAATTGATCTAATTCAGTGATCTGTGACATGTTGAATATCACGTGTTGTGTGTCTGTTGATCAGGGCTTTGTGAACTCAATGTTTTTAGATTTGTGGAGTAAAAATGTGATTTTTAATTTTGAAGTGTAAAGATAAAATTAGACCTTTGGGGTAAGATGAACCACCCAGAATTGGCACAGATGGACCAGAGTGGCAGGTTTTTTCTAGTGATATTATTTTTTAATTTAGCACTTACTGTAATTCGTGGGGTTACTGTTTAAAAATTCCATTAATTTGATCATCTTTGCTTTTTATTAAAAACCTATAGGCTAATTGAGTGAAATCATTCAATTTCAATTCATAGTGTTGCTATTATGACACATCTTCAATAAAATATGGGCAATTAAATATGTAAATATTTATATTTACATATACAAGTCATATAATTAATGTACCTTTCAGATAAATCTGTGGTTTGTATGTCAGTCAGTGAAATTCCTGAATCTAGTGGTTTTCCGAATATTTGGGCTATAGACTCTGTTGACTCTGTTGTGTTTGGCTGGGGTGAAGGTGTGTGAAGCGGAGTGTGTTGCTCGCTGGAACCCCGAGCTGTCGGAGCGAGTGCAGGTTCTCCAGGCAGAAGCTGTCCGTCATAAAGAGCAGGAGGAGAAGTGTAATGCTGAAGTGCAGAGAGTGCTGGCTCTTCTGCGGGAGCTTCAGTCGGAACGCCTGGAGCAGGACAAGAGGATCCTCCAGCTGGAGAGGTACATGACAACCATCTCTCCTTGAGTTTAAAGGGTTAGTTCACCCAAAGATGAAAATTATCCCATGGTTTACTCTCCCTCAAGTCATCCTAGGTGTATATGACGTTCTTCTTTCAGACAAATACAATCAGAGTTATATTAAACAATGTACTGGCTCTTCCAAGCTTTATAATGGCAGTGAATGGCTGTTTCTGTTTTGAAGTCCATAAAAGTGCATCTATCCATCATAAAAGTGCATCTATCCATGATAAAAGTGCATCTGTCCATCATAAAAGTGCATCTATCCATGATAAAAGTGCATCTGTCCATCATAAAAGTGCATTTGTCCATCATAAAAGTGCATCTGTCCATCATAAAAGTGCATCTGTCCATCATAAAAGTGCATCTATACATGATAAAAGTGCATCTGTCCATCATAAAAGTGCATCTGTCCATGATAAAAGTGCATCTGTCCATCATAAAAGTGCATCTGTCCATCATAAAAGTGCATCTGTCCATGATAAAAGTGCATCTGTCCATCATAAAAGTGCATCTGTCCACCATAAAAGTGCATCTGTCCATCATAAAAGTGCATCTGTCCATCATAAAAGTGCATCTATCCATGATAAAAGTGCATCTATCCATGATAAAAGTGCTGTCATTTGGGCCAAACTGTCATTTGGGCATTATTCAAGAATGGTTGGGTTTATCAAAAAGCTTTTAATAACATTTTGCCAGCACGGTCTGAAGATGATTTGAGCCAATTTTGGTGAAAATCGGATTGTTCGGAAAGTTCAAAATGCTGGGAACATTTTCATGAGTCGAATCGTCATGAGCCGAGGAATCAAGGAAAAATAATTTTGTTTCTGGCCCTTACAGTTAAAAAATTATTAGCATAAACATAAGTGCAAATTTGGACAGTTGGTGGCGCTAGAGTGATTGAGATGGAGACTTCAACATTTTTGAGTATTGTTGATGCTGTCATCATCATCTATCTGTGAAGAAGAAAACTAATGGACAGAAACATCAGGTATAATTGCTCCAAAGAATAGTGAGAAGAAAAATTGAAGACTTTCATAATTCAGCTCAATTCAGTTCAAGTTTTGTTCAACTCCTCAACAGTGGCAACCAAACAATGTGATACACACACCTATACACACCTGAGATATACTGTGTTGTGTTGCAGACAAGTGAAGGAGAAGAACCAAAACCAGTGTGTGAACCCAGCAGACCAAGCAGGAGAACTGAGTCCCAACACTCAAACACAGGTGAGAGTTCTCCTCAGTTCTCACAGATTATTACAACTCTCCTCAGAAACTGAACATGGCTTTATATTGCCGATTTATTCACACACAGTTTATTTTGGAATAGATAAAGTACATTGAGTTGTAGATTGAAGACAATTTTCCATATCTGTACACAGGCTATCTTAGTATGGATTCCTTATCCGGGTCTTTAGCAGAGCTTTCATGGCATTTCCCAGGTGTGTGGACTTCTGTAATGGGGAAAACTGACCAGTCTTTCGTCAGAAGTTCTGTCAGTAACTAGGCTTTGTTTGCCTTTATTTAAAGGGAAAAGCAGCTCCAATAATCCTTTGGTGAAGTTATAGCAAAGACTTTTCCAGCCTATCTTGATCACTCCGTGTTTCCAATAAAAATGTGAAAAGTGTTTATGTGCCAGTTTAGTGTGTTTGTCTATAAATATGAGGAATACTGGAGATAGATATGAAGGATATACATGGATATTGTGTGATAAACAACTGTGTGTTTATATATAATCTCATTCTCGTAGTTGGAGGATTTGATGGCGGCTCTGGACAACACCAGAAGAGAGCTGGACGCCACAAGGCAGCGGCTGTCCTCGACTCAGAATACTCTGTGTGAACATGACACTGAGCTGAGCCGGCTACGAGATGACCACAGTAAACAGCTCTCAGAGATCCTGCAGTTAAAGTGAGTGTAGGAAACCTCTGACCTGTGTTCATGTTCCTCTAGTTCCTGTGTAACCTTTCCTTCCATAAGTCTGAGTTCTTGATATGAGCAGTGCCTCATGGTCATACACTGTGTTTAGATGGCGGAATGATCTAGCCCAGTGTTATTCAAATAGCGGACCACGGGACATAATGGCGACATTTACCGTTTCTACAGATTAAAGTGAGCAGCGCGTCAGACAACGGAGCGGTTCACTCCACAAACACTCAGGGCTCTATCTCGCACCCAGCGCAACTGACTTTGTACAGTGAGCAGCATATATCATTCCTATTTCTCACCCGACGCACAGCAGACTTTTCCCTCCACAGACGCACGTCGGTAAATTAGGGAATGAACTTGCGCTCCCGGGGGCGGTTCAGTGAAGAGAGGAGGCGTGTTCCGGCGCAAACGTTCCCTGGTGCTATTTTGCAGTTTCAGAAAACAATCCCGCCACTGACCAGGAGAAACCTCGTCTAAAGTCAGTGGCGCGTTCAGATGCTATTTTAAGGGCGCATGCTTGGCCATAATGTAGCGTGTGCACAACACACACACACTTTGCTTCTCTCATCCACACAGACGCAGCAGTTCACATTTTTAGAAATGTATACATTATTACAAGGAAAAATATTCCACACGAGGGAAATCATTGTTGTGTCCATGAAGAGGTGAAAAATAGGCATAAATCTAGCTTACACATTTACCCAAATTATTATATGCCTGTTTAACCGAAGCTAATTTGGGTGTCTCCTCGGCTGTGAACCGCTCCTGGCGCGCGTCTGGCAAATCCGCCGTTATAATAGCAATCCGCCATGGAACAAGCACGCCTGCTCTTAAAGGGAATGTGAGATGACGCTCTGATTGGTTTATTTCACGTTACGCCCAAACCACACCTATGAGTAATGAAGCTACTTCAGACCAACACATTTTAGATTTGCGTCGGAGAGTCATTTATCCCGCCGGTATAATAGCAACAGCGCCGAGATCCGCCCACAAAGTTACTTGCGTTTCAGATCGTTAAAATAGGGCCCTCAGGGTTGATTCTGGGAATCATCTTTCAGAGCTATCTCTATAATATTTTTATCTGGAGCCAAAAGTGCTTCGTTCAAGCCCTTTCCGCTCAATGCGTGTTGCTTCTCTCTATCCCTCACTGAACACGTAAAGCGCCGCATTAGGAGCTGCAGACGACGCGCTTATTTAATCAACAGAAGCAGAAACAGGTGAACAGTAAAATACTGTAGATACTTTCACTAAAACACTGCAACTAATACACTGACATTACCTGTCATCCAGATCACTCTGACTGTTCAACTAAACCAGACTCAGTTAATGTGTGGCGTCTTTAGATGTGTCTTTCATACGTTTAGCATTATTAATCAGTATATAAAGAGCATTTCATAATAAACAAAGTTAAATTTGGAAAATTATTTAGAGTTGGCAAGGAAAGAAAAACTTTTAAATTATTTGTTAACTTTGTTTTGTCCTCATGATGAGAGTTCTGATTATTAGATCATGTACTGAAGTAAAATATAAAAATGGTCCACACTTTTCTGAAGAGGTAAACCTGAACCTCCAGTGTGTTTCTCAGTGCCAAGGCCTTCTGTGTACCAGACACAAACATGTCTAAATGTAAAATAGCCTGTTAAAACCAGAGGTGGACAGTAACAAAGCACATTTACTTGAGTATTATTTTTTTCTTGAAACTTGTTACTTTAACTTCACTACATCTGAAGACAAATATACTTTTTACTCCACTACATTTCTGTCAAGGTCCTCGAGTAGAAAGTAACGTCATTTAGGGGATGATTTTGGTTGTATTCTGGTTGGAAGTGAAAGTCGGGTTGACGTCAGGACTCGACTGATGTTGGTTTCTGACGTCAACACGATTTTCATTTCCAACCCCAATACAACGTCTGTCCAACATTGGAGATTAACATCAATCTGACGATGGATTCTGATATCAAGCTGATTTTCATTTTCAACGTTGGGTTTGGTCTTCTAAATGCGAATTTTGTCCTTGTTTTGAAGCACACTAGCTTATAGATATCAGTAACACTAGCTTATAGATAACAGTAACACTAGCTTATAGCTTATAGATAACAGTAAGGCTGACATATTCATACTAAAAGCCAAAACACTTTAAATATGGCACAATTTGAGGGAACAGCCATTTGGGTGTCCGAAACCATTGTGGACGTTATTGAGTGACTTATTCAATCTCACATTCAATCCCACTGGAACTGTGCTCTAGAAATACATGTGATATTGATATGAAGGCAGGCATAGATTCAGAGGCATAAGGTACTGTAAGTATTACACACAACAATGCAACAATAATAAAACTTTTAAAACTTTTAAAAACAAGTACTTCTTAAAAATCAGTCTTTACAACTTTTACTTGTAACGGAGTAATATTTGACCAGCAGTGTCTGTACTTTCTCTCAAGTAAGGGAGTGTGTGCTTTGTCCACCTCTGGTTAAAACATCTGATCTAGCCTTTTTATATTCATATCCAGTAGGGAGAAATATTTACTTTTAATATAAACTTTCTTTTGTGTAAATTTTATAAAGGACTACGGCTGCCTGAATGGAAATGTATAACTGTTCCAACAAAGACTCCGGAGCTCCACTGGGAAGGAGATGTAGAGACCGGAGCTCTGGGAACTTTAATTGAAACCCCTGATCTAGGCATTCTCGGCATGTTGGAATTACTTTAATTACAAGATTCCGTCTCGTAAAATCCGACCGGCCACAGATCGGAACCTGCCGATAATCACTTCTCTAAACTTGCACATTACTTTTATCTTACACGAAAGACATAAGCGTGTTTGGCATTGTTGCGAATGTGAAAAGCTAAATAGCCTCCACCGGCTAGAGTTAAATAACTATGTGATTACGAGGGGTGTATAATTCAAACTACTTTAAGTAGCTCCCAACCAAATGACACTGACAGGAGCTGCTGTTAAAGGAATAGTTCACTTAAAAATGAACATTTCTGTCATCATTTACTCGCCCTCAAGTTGTTTCAAACCTGTATGAGTTTCTTTCTTCTGTTGAACACAAAGGAAGATATTTTGAAGAATGTGGGTAACCAGTTAACAGTAGCCATTGATTTCCACAGTATTTCTTTCTTACTATGGAAGTCAATGGGGTCCATCAGCTGTTCAGTTACCGACGCTCTTCAAAATATCTTCCTTTGTTTTCAGCAGGAGAAAGAAACTCATACAGGTTTGAAACAATTTGAGGGCGAGTAAAGGATGACAGGATTTACATTTTTTTAAGTGAGCTATTCCTTTAAGTCGGCACACATGTGCTGTTCTCCTTCCCCTCTCTCCTGAACACTTCTGCTCATTAACGCTCATGCTAATGGTTGCCAGATACCTAGAAAAGTAACCTGGTCTAATGAAGAACGTGAACTCATTTGTGTGCTGGGAAAGAGATTGGGTTCTCAAAACAATGCCTTGAATATACATGGCAAAATGTATACAAACAAATATTAACAACAGCCTACAGAGGAAAAGTGGCTCAATACCTGCAGAATCACATAACATGCCTTCATGGTTTTACAGTTGTTGCGGTTGCGTCAAACAATAGTTTCTCTCTCTCTCTCTCTCTCTCTCTCTCTCTCTCTCTCTCTGTGTGTGTGTGTGTGTGGGAGAGAGGGATTTGTTTAGAGAAGTCTAATGATTAGGCCGTGGCTTACCTTTTGGGTAAGATTGTGCACATATTCAGCCTAAACTCTTCCGATCACAGGAAGAGAGCAGGGGATTGTGGGTTATCACTGAAACGCTCCTGCTGTGTGTGTGTGTGTTTACTGTGTTTCGTGTTTGTGTCTGCTTCTATTTAAGTAATGATTTACCGTATGCCGTAACCCCCTCCCTCCCCTTCCCATCAGACAACAGGCTCTTCTGGCGGTCGGTGAGCAAGGTCTTCGAGAACTCTCTCCCGTCAGGAACACGTCGACCCCTGAAGACGTGATGACCTTGAGGAGAGAGAAGGAGAGGTTCATGAATCACCCTAAACAGCAGGTCAGTTCATCCCCCCTGTGCTTTCATTCTTTCAGTGTGAGTGAATAATATATCTGAAGTTCCTAATCATCCAGTCCTGTCAATCATCAGTACGAGCGGATATAAGACAACACACACTTAAACCCGCCCGAAACACGCCTCTCTGGAACAGCGTCACACACACACTTCATTTCACCAACAAGTGGAAGTTTTGTCAGAAAACGGAAAGAAATCACTGGAAACTCGCAAGATCGCAAAACCAACATGATGAAAGCGGCCGTTTGCTGGCGTTTGTGTTGTTTACTTACAGATTTAACCCGAGCGCTGATGTTTTACCTCAGGTTTACTGTGAAAACTGATACACTGATCATAAAGATTAACTTGTGTCAAGATTGCGCATTAGTCACACAGAAATAAAGTGGTTTACTGTTATTTCACAAAAGAAAGAGGACACGTACTTAGCTGACTGTGTTTATTACATTACAACTACAAATGCCACCAAAAACACGAGCTGAGGAGCTTCAGCATCTCTCCCAGTACAGGGATATTTCAGAGCTTCAGCATCTCTCCCAGTACAGGGATATTTCAGAGCTTCAGCATCTCTCCCAGTACAGGGATATTTCAGAGCTTCAGCATCTCTCCCAGTACAGGGATATTTCAGAGCTTCAGCATCTCTCCCAGTACAGGGATATTTCAGTCAGAGAAGCAGAGCCCCCGGAAAACTGGAGTTGCTTTATTTTATGACATATGCGGAGCTAAATATGGATATCAGTCCGGAATAAAGAGACGAGACGTACTGACAGATTAAATAAAAACATGATTGTGAGAGCCTATATGATTCGTCTGATTTCTTCAAGCGGTCATATTTACCATGTTTACTATGGTAATGGTTTGGGCACTAGTCTTCTGCATCACGTATACATATTTCTGCCTTATACGGTGATCAGAATTCACATCGGATCACAAACAGAAGGTATTCAAATATCTAAAATGATGTTAAAAGTCTTTAATGCTGATGTTAGCTGGTGTCTGGACTCATCCATCGCTGTCGTCTCCAGTAAACTCTTCCTCTGTTCGTCTCCAGACTCGAGTAAACTCTTCCTCTGTTCGTCTCCAGACTCGGGTAACCTCTTCCTCTGTTCGTCTCCAGACTCGAGTAAACTCTTCCTCTGTTCGTCTCCAGACTCGGGTAAACTCTTTCTCTGTTCGTCTCCAGACTCGAGTAAACTCTTCCTCTGTTCGTCTCCAGACTCGGGTAAACTCTTTCTCTGTTCGTCTCCAGACTCGGGTAAACTCTTCCTCTGTTCGTCACCACTCCTCAAGCCTCGGGGTTTGAACCTCCTATGAGGACAGCAAACCAAGTTCATTCACCATTAGCCATCAGGACTGGATGGGCAGACAAACTTATGAAAGATGTCACACTTAATCTGGACCAGGCGCAATATGACAAGATTCCAAACTAAATATGAATACGCTGGACCACAGCCAATCAGATCAGTGTGAGAAAGAGTGCAAGATTTCTGGCCACTCGCTCACAACACAATGCATTGATGAAATGCATAAAACTAATGGTGAACATGCAGTATAGCCTGTATTTGTATGAGTTCCTGATGCTTCTTCAGATGGCATGTGTTGTGGGATTCGTCACAGTCTCTATTCCTGAACCTCTTGTCCATGTTTGATGTTTAATTCATAATGAGGAGTTCTGGACAAATGTGTCACTTAAATGTCACAGTCATGGCTGGTGAGGACGCCGTTTGAGAGCACTTCAGTGCATTTCAGTCCAGTCATCATAGCATTGCCTCACTGAATTATTCACGAAGGTTGAATAAATATTTACTAATAAACACTGCCCGTAACCAACATTAACGGTTACTCACACACAGTAATGTACTACGCTATTAGACTGTGTGTGAGTCAGTGTCTGAGCGAGTTTGGTGGGAATGTTGTCTCTAGGCCAAACAGATGACTTGTAAACAGTTGGGAACGAGAGAAGGAATTTCAGGGAAGTAGCCATTATCTGTTTAACACTGAGTCAGTCGTTCTTCAGTGAGGAGAAGATGGGAACCGCCGTCGACACATGAGTGCTCTGTGACGAGTGTACTGTCACTATCATACTAGAGATGTGCAGCCTATAGCTCAACAGTTTTTGTGTTGTATTATTTTGTATTTTATTCGGAAAAAATTGGGAGCGTGTGGAGCTTAAACCGGTCATTCATAAAATGACAGGAAAAGCCTGTTCTCTTCTTTGCTGTTATGTTCATTTGGAGAACATGTTTGAGGAGCTTCACCTCTTCTGATGGACCATCACTGAGTTTCTACAGAGGCTTGGCACGATAGTCGGTGTTACCGGTGTAAGTGTTACACGGTGTTCAGTCGCAACACCGGTTTCATCACTTGCCCACCGCAGCACCGCAAAAAATTACGCAGTATCCGTATTTTCTGTCACCAGTTGACTAGCGTTGGATGATCACGCTCAACCATTCAAGCGCGACAAAACAAGACCGCGCTGTAAAAAGTCCTGCCTATTACACACACACGCACACACGGAAAAGATGCGCGTCAGTATCGAGTTCTCTTTTCGGCCTTGAACAAGGATTGGTATAGCCAACCGGTAGCCTAATAATCATGAATGCACTCTTGTGTGCATGAATGAATCTTTTAACACATCTCCAGCGAACGGCTTCTTCACGCAAAAGAAAAACTCTTCATAAAGCGCAGTGAAATTCATGTGGCGTTTCCTGATGGAACGAGGTTGTTCGTTAACTTCATTTTATACGTGCAATTCACACGAGCTCTAAACGAATGCGAGAATGCTGCGATTAGTCAAACTTTATTAATGAAACAAAATCAGAGGGAATAGTTTCTTTAATGTAATTATTTTTTTTTTTTTTTTTTTTTTTTTGGTTGGCCGGTCACACGGCTTTCATAGTTTTCAGTTAGGCTAGTGCGGAGACCAGGGCCGGGTTTCCCGATAACGATGTATCTTAGCTCTTAAAGCTGCAGTTGGTAACTTCTGTAAAAATGTATTTTTTACATATTTGTTAAAACTGTCATTATGTCCTGACAGTAGAATATGAGACAGATAATCTGTGAAAAAATCAAGCTCCCCAGGCTCCTCCCAGTGGTCCTATTGCCATTTGCAGAAATACACCGCTCCCGGTAAGAAACAACCAATCAGAGCCAGGAGGAGTGTCTTAGCAGTGTCAATCATGCTTGTGTACGCGTTGATCATCACCCCCCTCTCTCGCACAGCGCGTACCGTCGTTCAAAATCAAGATAGCCGGTGTGCCGCGCAGCTGTGCTAATGGCGGACAAACAACCAAAACTGCCAATTTCTCGAGTGGCACCAGGTCATGCAACAAAGACAGGTAAACGGAAAAAGACAGATGACGATAAACAAGCCCGTCGGAGCCCATTGACTCAGTGTCAAAACTCTAGCCGCATAGCATACAGATAAAATGTCACGCAGTGTGCTAAGCAACAATTGAAACCTGCTAATTCACTGGCTTGTCATGTTGCTGAAATAATGTACTAGCAAACCTTATTTAGCATTACACATCGCTAGAATAATTACTGAGATACTGTAACGTTACCTTTATTATCTTGCTAGCTATTTATAACTTATAGAAAGAGTGCAACGTTATGAAGTTACATTACATGTATTGCAAAATACGTAATGATTTGAGGACCAAGTTTGTAGTCAAAGTATGGGCAGGCCATAGTCAATGTAAAGCATATTGTTGATGTTTCGTCCCTACCAGTGAATGTGCGATAACTGTTTATCCGCCGTCATCAGTGTCCCTGCATGTTTACTAGCCTGCGCGTTCATGGCAGGCTCCGCTGTGGAGGGAGGGCTGTAGCGCAGCAGAGAGCGAGGGGGAGTGACCTGTAAGCTGTGCTTGTTCAAATTTTCAGGCTAAAGGCCCGTACACACCGGGACGAATATCGGCGCGCGTTATTCGCTAGCGTTTTTCAACGCGTTTTTTGTGTTCACACCCAATCGATTTTCGCTGACGATGAGCCGAGTGAACATGCAAATTCATTCCCTGACATTAGATGGCGCTTAATGTAAAACAGAAATACAATACCACTCCATAACAGTATATACTCTGCATACCACTCCATAACAGTTCTCTTTTAACAAGATTTTTGTAGTCGCTGTCGCGTTTGTCATATAGTTCTTTATTCCGACACCAATGAGACCAGCAGCTCTACATTCATCTTGCCTTGCATCTTCCTCGTCATTTCTTCCCGGCAGTGTCTGTCTATGGGCAGTGTAGACGCTACTTGGCGTATATCTTCTTCGCTGTTACGTATGTGTGCTCGGCAAGACCGTTTTGTGTTTGAGCACCCCCAAGTTGTGTTTTACTGTAACTTCAGAAGCTCCAGACACGTGAGCAAAAGCGCCAATCTCATTGGTCGGATAGTTTTTGACGCGGCGCGTCAAACCAAAAAAACGAACCCAAGGCGTTTAAAAAAAATTACGCTTTTACGCGTGGCGTTTTTCGCGTCGGTGTGCACACTCACATTGGCGCCCTTTGTTTAGTCACAGCGCGTTAAACGTCGGCGAATATCGCGCGCGAAATTCGTCCCGGTATGTACGGGCCTTAAGTCAACGTTTTCTAAAAGCTCCCTACTGCAGCTTTAAACTTTACCAATGCTAGCTTGATAGTGAGTACTAAAATACATCTTATTTGTTTATATTCATAATGATAAAGTTAGATTTTTTTATTACATGTGATTCTGACATGATGTCACTGCATGCACTGCGCTCCTCTCCGCTCGTCTCAGGTAAATAATGCGTCTTCCAGCTCAGCGGTCGGAGTCGCGCGTTCATGTGTTTTGGGGGCGTGGCTTTGGAAGGAGCCCAGAAGGGAGGGGGTGGAGTGAATGGAAATAATGAGCTGTCTTTAAAACAGTCGTGAGAGGTCTACAGACACTCGATTTTTATACTTTCTTTTTCAGAGTACATACATTTTAATTATGTATTGATATATAAATAAAGTTTAAACAAATTTGGAAAATAAGTTTTTTAGACAATTCCTACCTACCCAACCTTTAAGAGCGTTCTCTATGTGCAAGGTTACGCTCGCCGCAATTCCACGCGCGTTTCCCAAAATGCGCGAGAACGCGTTCGTGCTACTTAAGAGTCGCTGTCCATTCGCAAAGTGCTGAAATATAACCTTACATTGTGTATTCTTATTCTTTTTAATAAACGTTCTGTTTAATAAGCGTTTGCCATTGTACTGTTTTGTTGTTGCGTTTTTCATGAATAATAACGAACCCACCATTCAAACACTGTGATTGAATCCGAAATCGCGCCCTATACCCTCAAATAGGGCGTTATTGTTCTCAACATGATCTCAAGCAGTGAAAAATAGAGGACACTGACAACGCACTGAAAGACAGGACCGAGCAGGTAATATTTAATATGAAACAAAGTTTCAACTTTCAAATTTGGTCAGTCAAACAAAAATAAAATAGGCCTACCGTTTTTTGGCGGTGACAGATTGCCTCAGTTAAAGCCAAGTTCAAATCCACCGAAGTTAACCAATAACTCTTCTGACTGCTTTGTCGCACAAAAATGGTGGAATTTGATTGGTCAGATCGCATGTCACTCAAACTCAATACGAATGATGAATTGACGCCATGTAAAAAAAAAATAATAATTACATCACTCTTAACACCCCCCACCCCCACGATGAAACCGGTAATACCGGTGTTGTCACAAGTCGATTAACCGGTGGGAGAATATTATCACCGTCACATCTCTAACAGAGACCAACACAATAATAATAAACATATAATAATAAAAGTATCTTTCGATCCTGCTACTCTGTCTGGCTTCCCAATGATCCTGGAATCTCTTTCAGTTGAGTTTAATGATGTGAAAGCTCAGATGCTACAGTGTTTCTCAATATGCGTTCTTCAGCGATCTTGCGTCCTTGTGTTCTCGTTTTACGTCATCATTAACCGTCGAAGTTCAGACCCAATTCTCAAGAACGCAAGTACAGAGGACGCATGAAAGAACCCGGATGTGTTCTTGATACCGAGGATGCATCGAATGCAGACTTGAGCTAGTACTCGCCTGGTGTCCCAGAAGTCATTGCGGCCGGTTCGGAGTTCGTTCTTCCAAGGAAGCTTGGCAAGACCGGTCTCCACGAGAACACAAGTCCGTTCTCTGCGTTCTTGGAATTGAGAAACAGCCAGTGTCTGGCTGTTTCTCAATTCCAAGAACGCAAAGAACAGACTTGCGTTCTCTTTGAGACTGGTCTTGCCAGGCGACCTTGAAAGAACGAACTCGGAAGGACGCGAGAACACAGAACGCATCTTTATGAGAATTGAGATGTGCTGCGATGCTTAACTGACCATCTCGGCAAATACAACACAACATCACAAACATATGTCACAACCTTTTAAACATTTCTTTCATATTATTATAGACATTGTTTTCATAGTTTATATCTTTTTTATTTTACCATGTGTATTTATGAGTAGCCTATGTGTTACCTATGTTTTGTCAATGTTAAGATTCTTTTTAATATGCCAATAAAAATACTGCCGCTTTCTTAAGGTCTTTATCACTTTATTAAAATGAAGCAAAAGAGACCGACAAATGTAAACTTTCACGAGCTGTCACGTATTTCGAGCTTGCAGCGGGAATCTCTTAAGTGAGAACGAGAAGTTTAAAGCTTACAGCCTTCCGTACGTCGACTGCCCGCAACGTCTTCTGGGATTTTTAGCGGTTCGATTCTCTCAAGTCTGCATTTGATGCATCCTCGATATCAAGGACACATCCGGGCACTTCATGCGTCCTCTGTACTTGCGTTCTTGAGTATTGGAATTGAACTTCGACGGTTGATGATGACGTAGTACGAGAACACAAGGACACAAGATCACTGAAGAACGCATATTGAGAAACAGCCTCTGTATCTCGTTCTGTTTCTTTTCCCCTGTCTCCAGTTTCCTGAGTTCTCATTCCTAGTGTGTTGCCATGGTTTCTAATTGATTCTCACCTGATTGGTTCTCACCTGATTGGTTCTCACCTGATTGGTTCTCACCTGTTTCTTGTTTCTGATAACTATAATCTCCTCAGTTTCCTCAGTTCTCTGTTCAGTGTCATTAATGACTGAAGTATTCTCTAGTTCTCTGTGTTTATTAAAGTTTCTTGGTATTGTTCATTCTGCGTCACACATCTTGTCTTTGTGGATTTAAACTACACACACTTTTCTATTGTGACGGTTTATATTGGTGTTTGGTTCCCACTTAAGTGTCTTTAGCTGCTATGTATTAACATTTACATTAATAATTTGATACTCGTCTTGTCCATCAGGCTCACAGTAGAATGAAGCACACGGCAGAACATTATGAAGATGAACACATCCATCCACAGTATTCCCATCATCATCCTCATCCTCATCACGGACAGCAGCGGGAACTGATCTCGCCCCCGCCGGAGCCGGAGCAGGTCAAACACACTCACACTAACAAACACTCTCACACACTAACACACACTCTCACACACTAACACACACTCACACACTAACACACACTCACACAAACACACTAACACACTCTCACACTCTCACACAAACACACTCTCACACACTAACACACACTCTCACACAAACACACTAACACACTCTCACACAAACACACTCTCTCACAAACACACTCTCACACTAACACACTCACACTAACACACTCTCACACAAACACAAACACACTCACACTAACACACTCTCACACAAACACACTCTCACAAACACACTCTCACACTAACACACTCACACTAACACTCTCACACAATCACACTAACACACTCTCTCACAAACACACTCTCACACAAACACACTCTCACACTAACACACTAACACACTCTCACACTAACACACTAACACACTCTCTCACACACACACACACACACACTCTCACACACACTCACACACACACACACACACTCACACTAACACACTCTCACACAAACACACTCTCACACTGACACACTCACACTAACACACTCACACACAAACACACTAACACACTCTCACACTAACACACTCTCACACTAACACACTCTCACACAAACACACTAACACACTAACACACTCACACACTCACACACTAACACTCACACACTCTCACACTAACACACTCTCACACACACTCACACACACACACTCTCACACTAACACACTCTCACACAAACACACTCACACACTAACACACTCTCACACTAACACACTAACACACTCTCACACAAACACACTAACACACTCTCACACAAACACACACTCACACAAACACACTCTCGCACTAACACACTCTCACACTAACACACTCTCACACTAACACACACACACTAACACTCACACACTCTCACACTCACACACACACACACTCTCTCACACACACACACTCTCACACAAACACACTCTCTCACACACACACTCTCTCACACACACACTCTCACACAAACACACTCACACTAACACACTCTCACACAAACACACTCACACTAACACACTCTCACACTAACACACTCTCACACTAACACACTCTCACACTAACACACTCTCACACTAACACACTCTCACACTAACACACTCTCACACTAACACACTCTCACACTCTCACACTCTCACACTAACACACTCTCACACTAACACACTCTCACACTCTCACACTAACACACTCTCACACTAACACACTCTCACACTAACACACTAACACACTCTCACACAAACACACTAACACACTCTCACACTAACACACTCTCACACAAACACACTAACACTCTCTCACACAAACACTCTCACACAAACACACTCTCACACTAACACACTCACACTAACACACTAACACACACACACACACTCTCATACACACACTCTCACACTAACACACTCTCACACTCACAGACTCACACTAACACACTCACACACAAACACACTCACACACTAACACACTCTCACACTAACACACTCACACACTAACACACTCTCACACTAACACACTAACACACTCTCACACAATCACACTCACACAAACACACTAACACACTCTCACACAAACACACACTCACAAAAACACACTCTCACACTAACACACTCTTACACTAACACACTCTCACACTAACACACTCACACACACTAACACTCACACACTAACACACTAACACACTCTCACACTAACACACTCTCACACTAACACACTCACACACACACACACACACACACACACACACTCACACAAACACACTCTCACACAAACACACTCACACACTAACACACTCTCACACTAACACACTCTCACACTAACACACTCTCACACACACACACACACACACACACACACACACTCACACTAACACACACTCACACTAACACACTCTCACATTAACACACTCACACTAACACACTCTCACACTAACACATTCTCACACAAACACACTCTCACACTAACACACTCTCACACTAACACACACTCACACTAACACACTCTCACATTAACACACTCACACTAACACACTCTCACACTAACACATTCTCACACAAACACACTCTCACACTAACACACTCTCACACTAACACACTCTCACACAAACACACTCTCACACTAACACACACACACTTACACTAACACACTCACACACAAACACACTAACACACTAACACACTCTCACACTAACACACTCTCACACTAACACACTCTCACACAAACACACTCACACAAACACACTAACACACTCTCACACTAACACACTCTCACACAAACACACTCACACAAACACACTCTCACACAAACACACTCTCACACAAACACACTCACACAAACACACTCACACTAACACACTCACACACTCTCACACTAACACACTCTCACACTCTCATACACACACACACACTCTCACACTAACACACTCTCACACAAACACACTCACACACTCTCACACTAACACACTCACACAAACACACTCTCACACAAACACACTCTCACACTAACACACTCTCACACACACACACACACACACACTCTCACACTAACACACTAACACACTAACACACTAACACTAACACACTCTCACACACACAAACACACACTCTCACACACACAAACACACACTCTCACACTAACACACTCACACACTCACACACTAACACTCACACACTAACACACTCTCTCTCTCACACACACACACACACACACACGCACACTCTCACACTCACACACTAACACACTCTCTCACACACACACACACACACACACACACACACACACACACACACACTCTCACACTAACACACTCTCTCACACACACACACACACACACACACACACTCTCACACTAACACACTCACACTAACACACTAACACACTCACACACTAACACTCACACACTCACTCACACACTCTCACACTAACACACTCTCTCTCACACACACACACACACACACACACACACACACACACACACTCACACTAACACACTCACACACTAACACTCACACACTCACACACTTACACACTTACACACTCTCACACTAACACACTCTCACACTAACACACTAACACACTCTCTCACACACACACACACACACACACACACACACTCTCACACTAACACACTCACACACTAACACACTAACACACTCACACACTAACACACTCACACACTCTCACACTAACACACTCTCATACACACACACACACACACACACACACACTCTCACACTAACACACTCTCTGTGTGATATCTTATCATTAGGACTTTCAGTTAGAATCAGAAAGTGAAACTTACTTAGTGTTTTGTGTACCGGGGTATTTCTGCTTTCCTACAAGCGCTATATATATATATATATATATATATATATATATATATATATAAATATATATATATATGTATATATATATATATATATATATATATATTAGTAATATGTTGTGTGTTTGTTTAAGGATGATGAGGATGGCATTTGGGCCTGACGAGCCAGTCTTCGGTCGTGCACTGAAGGGTAAGTGGTGCAGATGTCTATACTGTTTTTGCTCTAATATCTTCTAATATCTCAGATCTCCATAGCTACACGTGAACATCAGCTACTGGATATTAAGCAGATATACCAGCATATAGTCCAGCACTGTGACCTCTGTCTTTACAGTATCTGCACCATGGATAAGGGATAAGTGCTCTGTCCGTGTCCTCGTCGCAAACATGAGAGATGGATTATAAAAGCACTATACAGTTCATCTGTAAAATCCATACAGTCAACCAAATCACAAAATATTATGCATCCGACTACTGTGCATCAGCTGACGTAAGGTTGCAGTGTTACTTTTATTGTAAAGTCATCATGGATGCTGAGACACTGTTTTAGCCACTATAGATGACTGGATTGCTCATGACGTCATAAAAAGTAAAGCTACTACGCTGCCTTACTGGTATTCTAGTATTTCTCTATATAATACTCTAGTATTATATACAGCTAACACCTTCCACAGTGATGCGTTTCCTGTGTGTTCGTTCCTGTTTCCATGGTTCTAGTCACTAGTGTGTTTCTATGGTTTCTACGGTTACTGATTATGTTGCGCACCTGTGTCTTGTTGAGCTCTCGTTCTCCTGTGTATTTAAATCCTCAGTTTCCTCTGGTCATTAGCCGCGTTTCCACTGTCGGGCCAGTGCGAGCCAGGGCTTTAAACGGGCCGTGCCAGGCTAATAGCCTCGGGCTAATAGCACCGGGCCTGCGTTTCCACTGTCGGGCCAGAAGCTCCACAGCGCTTCACTAAAACACGCCCGTAACACGCCTCTCTGGAACAACGTCACACTAACCCATTCACCAACAAATGGAAGTTTTATCAGAAAACTAATCAGAAATCACTGGAAACAGCGTTGAAAACAAACATGATAAAAGTGGCCATTTGCTGGCATTTTTGTTGTTTACTTGAATATTTAAAACCCAAGCATCGATGTTTTACCACAGGTTTACAATAAAAAATGATACATTGATCATAATGAATTAATTTATGTAAAAATTGCACATTAGTCACTCAGAAATAAATTACCGTTAGGTCTATTTCACAAAAGAAAGAGGACACACTTACTTCTTCAGTCGCGTCTGTTACTGTTTATCTGGTAGTTACAGGACATATTTACATCACATTTAGAAAGAATGATCATTTCTACAAATATATGCCACCAAAAATACGACCTGAGGAGCTTTAGCACTCTTTCGACTCCAATACAGATATTTTCAGTCAGAGAGACAGAGGAAGCTCCCGAAAAAAAAGTTGCTTTATTTTATGATAGTCCGGTATAAAGAGACGAGACGTAGGCTACTGACAGACAAAATAAAAACATGACTGTGATAGCCTTTATGATTGGTCTGATTTCTTCAAGCGTTCACTATGTTTTTTTACTATGCGTATCTTCAAGCGTTTACCATGTTTACTATGGTAATGGTTAGGGCGCATAGTCTTTTGCATCACAAACACAAGGCATTCAAACATGAACGCGAGTTAAATTATTTTAAAAGTCTTTAATGCTGACAGAATCATCCGGCGCTGCCGTCTCCCGACTCAGGTGAACTCCGCCTCTGTTCGTAACCACTCCTCTAGCCCGAGCTGGCCCGCTCTGGCCCAAGGTATTCGACGGGCCAGAAATCCTGGCCGTTGGCCCCGAGTAAGCCCCGATCAAGCCCCGGAAGTGACAGTGGAAACGCGACTGGCCCTGGCACGCACTAGCACGGCCCGGCTCTCTACACTCAAGCACAACTACAGAATATGCTTTCAAAATCAATATATCAATATATTTTTAATCATTGGTTTGAATAAAGGGCAAAGATGTCGTTTTCCTTGACTGGAAATCCTCTTTGGCAACTAATGTGTGTGTTTATCAAACTAGCTTCTCAGTTTTTGACCAAAGCTGTGTGTGTTGTGGAAATGAGGATTTATCTGGACAAGCCGCTGAATGACTCTCTTGCACTAGCAAGGAAGGCTTCAGCTGTACCAAAGCAAGACACTTAATCTGAGGCAAAAGAAAGTAGTTCCTCTCACTCTTCTAACTGTCTCTTATAACCCTAGCAATGGTGGATTATAATCAACTAAAGCCTTTTTCTATTCCCAGTTCAAAACTGGGGCATCCCAGGTGGAGGATGGAGCAGAGACACTGGACCCGAGCTGAAGAGGGCTTGACCAGCCAGAACACCACGAGATTCAGTACAACAGTGATTTGGAAATGTTGGCCTTTGTTTACCTTTCTCCAAACCAATCCTCCATTCTCACCAATGCAGCGTGAGATGAAACTGGAAGTTCCTCACAATTGCACGTCTCATCCAAGACTTAGGACGTTATTTTGAAGCAGTCGCACACTGAGGTACCCGTTAAAATCCAGCAAACAAGGAATATCCAGAGTCATTGGTCCAGGTGAAGGATGAGCAGAACAACTGGACCCGAGCTTAAGAGGGATTGACCCGCCAGAACTCCAGATCTCAAAGCCTTCGAGGACTTTATTTGCATACCATTCTCTGCACAGGGATCCTGGGCTTTGATGGGACTGTGTTTCTTTGACCCTGTTTTCTTCTGAAGAGACACTCGATGAGTGCAGTGCCTTCGCACGGACCCGCACTTTATTAGAGTTTAGTGTTTTGATGTTTAAGGGCCAGATTTACTAACAGTGTACGTCAGCTCAAACCGTCTTTTGGCCTTAAAAACTACCATAGGATTTACTACAGACAAGCAGTGAGATAGTAGAGATGCTCTTACTTCGCAGCTGACCTTATTGCACATGCATTTGTAGGAGTTGTTCTGTCAGACCACAGTAGTTTCTGATGGAGGAGGAACAGAGAGTGCATCATTTCCTCCATTTATCTGGAAGACGTTATCCAAACATGTCGTTTGCTAAGCCACATTATTTTTACACACTTCCCCATTAAACAAACTCCATTCAACTCATCAGCTTGTTAGGAGAGACTTCAAGACCAGATTAGAGAGACATCCAGAATGTGTGCTGTTGGTGTGCCGTCAGGAACGATGTTGGAGAGCACTGTGGTAAAGCATATCAAAACACATACATCTGAGGGAAATGTTTTACATGTGAGAAATGACTAGTGTTCGTGTGTGACCTCCAGCAACCTGTGTCCTGCACTGCCTGTGTGAACTAGAGTGTGTATCGCAGTGGTTGTGGTGGTGTGTTATACTGTAAAAAGTGTTGGAAGCGACAGTTTTCTAAAAGCAGCTTTTGATAAAGTATAATGGTTTCCTGTGTTATGATCTGGAAAATACTCTGGTGTCTCTTTAGAAAGTGGAGATGCAGAGAGTGTAATACAGCTTTACACAACATCTTACTGTGGTATTCCTGTACTGGGGACATTTACTTTGAAGTGTGTGTGTGTGTGTGTGTGTGTGTGTGTGAGAGAGAGAGAGAGAGAGAGAGAGAGAGAGAGAGAGAGAGAGAGAGAGAGAGAGAGAGAGAGAGAGAGAGAGAGAGAGAGAGAGAGAGAGAGAGAGAGAGAGGGAGAGGGGGAGAGGGACAGGGAGGGAGAGGGAGGGAGGGAGGGAGGGGGAGAGGGAGGGAGGGAGGGAGAGAGAGAGAGAGAGAGAGAGAGAGAGAGAGGGAGAGAGAGAGAGAGACTGTTTGATCACAAATTTCATAATACTTTTGTTTTGTTGTTGTACTGTTATTATTTTTCACGGCTGAGTTTCTTTAAGGAGACTTTACCTCTTTCCCTCCTGTTAGAAAATACACTCCAGTCATGTTGTGACCTGTGTGTTTTAGTCAATAGATGACAAGAGGAGGAAGTGAACACCTCTTTCTCTCTCTATCTGTGTGTGTGTGTGTGTGTGAGAGAGAGAGAGAGACAGAGACAGAGAGAGACAGAGAGAGACAGAGACAGAGACAGAGAGAGACAGCGAGAGACAGAGAGAGAGAGAGAGAGAGAGAGATTAGAGGGGCTTTCTTTTCTTTTTCAGAGCTTCCTTTTTGTGATATGCAAACAGAACACACACACACACACAGAGAGAGAGAGAGAGAGAGAGAGAGAGAGATACAGATAGCAAGAACAAATGTTGTGTTTACTAAGGGTGTAATTATGAATTTGACATCTAAAAGAGTGTGATTCCAAATGTCTGGAAGATTTCTTCAAATGAAATAAGCAGTGAGATATCAAACCCTCGGGGTGTTTACAGCGCTGGAGAAGTTACGACATGCCCTGACGTTTGTACTTTTAGTTGCTTATAAACATATTAATACTAAAGTCTCATGGCACTGTATTCAACACACACTGTATTCAACACACACTGCGACAACAACATATGAGCAGTGTGTGTGTACAACTTTTACTTCATTTAAAAGTAAAAAGAACTTCAAGCTTTATATAGACATATTTTCATGTCTGTGTGCAAATATTTCACTTCATTTTTGTGACTCGCTCCAGAAAGAAGTTCACTGAAACGTTTTATTTTACAAAAGCACAACGTTTGGTTGTTATTGTGAGTGTCAACAGATAAAACCTCAACAAACACAAAATCTTTACCGTTTCGAATCATGCATTATCTTAAAATTAAGTTATTTCCGCTGTCCATGTGAACGCAACTGCACTTTCTTCAACCCCAGAGGATTCATTAATAACGTTTCATTTTCATGCTGTGTTTTATATTGACATGCATTCCTCTTAGCTCTGTGTGTAGTTGTGTTGTTTTGTTTTGTGTTGTGTTGTGTTGTGTTGTGTTGTGTTGTGCTGTGTTGTGCTGAGTTGAGTTGTGTTTAGTTGAGTTGAGTTGAGTTGTGCTGTGCTGTGCTGTGTTGAGTTGAGTTAAGTTAAGTTAAGTTAAGTTAAGTTGTGTTGAGTTGAGTTGAGTTGAGTTAAGTTAAGTTGTGTTGAGTTGAGTTGAGTTGAGTTGAGTTAAGTTGTGTTGTGTTGAGTTGAGTTGTGTTGTTGAGTTGTGCTGAGTTGAGTTGTGTTGAGTTGAGTTGAGTTGTGCTGTGTTGAGGAGTTGTTGAGTTGAGTTGTGTTGTTGAGTTGAGTTGAGTTGAGTTGTGTGTTGTGCTGTGCTGTGCTGTTGAGTTGTGTTGAGTTGTTGAGTTGTTGAGTTGAGTTGTGCTGTGTAGAGTAGAGTAGAGTAGAGTAGAGTAGAGTAGAGTAGAGTTGTGCTGTGTTGTGTTGTGTTGTGTTGTGTTGTGTTGTGTTGTGTTGAGTTGAGTTGTGTTGTGTTGAGTTTAGTTGTGCTGTGCTGAGTTGAGTTGAGTTGTGCTGTGCTGTGCTGTGTTGAGTTGAGTTGAGTTGAGTTGTGCTGTGCTGTGTTGTGTTGTGTTGAGTTGTGTTGTGTTGTGTAGAGTAGAGTTGAGTTGTGCTGTGTTGTGTTGTGTTGAGTTGTGCTGTGCTGTGTTGAGTTGTGTTGAGTTGAGTTGAGTTGTGCTGTGCTGTGTTTAGTTGAGTTGTTGAGTTGAGTTGAGTTGTGTTGTGTTGTGTTGAGTTGAGTTGAGTTGAGTTGAGTTGTGTTGTGTTGAGTTGTGTTGAGTTGAGTTGAGTTGTGTTGAGAGTTGAGTTGTGTTGTGTTGTGTTGTGTTGTGTTGTGCTGTGCTGTGTTGAGTTGTGTTGAGTTGTGTTGTGTTGTGTTGTTGAGTTGTGTTGAGTTGAGTTGAGTTGTGCTGTGCTGTGCTGTGCTGTGTTGAGTTGAGTTGTGTTGTGTTGTGTTGAGTTGTGTTGTGTTGTTGTGTTGAGTTGTGTTGTTGAGTTGAGTTGTGTTGTGTTGTGTTGTGTTGTTGTGTTGTGTTGAGTTGAGTTGAGTTGAGTTGTGTGTTGTGTTGTGTTGTGTTGTGCTGTGCTGTGTTGAGTTGTGCTGTGTTGAGTTGAGTAGTGTTGAGTTTTGCTGTGTTGAGTAGAGTTGAGTTGTGTTGTGTTGTGTTGTGTTGTGTTGTGTTGAGTTTAGTTGTGCTGAGTTGAGTTGAGTTGAGTTGTGCTGTGCTGTGTTGTGTTGAGTTGTGCTGTGTTGAGTTGAGTAGAGTTGAGTTGTGCTGTGCTGTGTTGAGTTGTGTAGAGTTGAGTTGAGTTGTGTTGTGTTGTGTTGTGTTGTGTTGAGTAGAGTTGTGCTGTGTTGTGTTGAGTTGAGTTGTGCTGTGCTGTGCTGTGCTGTGCTGTGCTGTGTTGAGTTGAGTTGTGTTGTTGAGTTGTGTTGAGTTGAGTTGAGTTGAGTTGTGTTGTGTTGTGCTGAGTTGAGTTGTGTTGTGTTGAGTTGAGTTGTGTTGTGTTGTGTTGTGTTGAGTTGTTGAGCTGAGTTGAGTTGAGTTGTGTTGTTGAGTTGTGTTGTGTTGTGTTGAGTTGAGTTGTGTTGAGAGTTGTGTTGTGTTGTGCTGAGTTGTGCTGAGTTGTGTTGTGTTGTGTTGTGCTGAGTTATGCTGAGTTGTGTTGAGTTGAGTTTTGCTGTGCTGAGTTGAGTTGAGTTGAGTTGTGTTGTGTTGTGTTGAGTTGTGCTGTGCTGTGCTGAGTTGTTGAGTTGAGTTGTGTTGAGTTTCTTGTTTTGTTTTGTTTATTTAGATAGGGACAGATACAAATAACATAGATAAACTTTAACAGTCATCTGATGCATGCATCATAGTGTTTTTAGCTAAAGCTAATTTACGACACTAAGTTAGGTTGAGTTTAGTTGAGTTGAGTTGTGCTGTGCTGTGCTGTGTTGAGTTGAGTTGTGTTGAGTTGTGCTGTGTTGAGTTGAGTTGAGTTGAGTTGAGTTGAGTTGTGCTGTGCTGTGCTGTGCTGTGCTGTGCTGTGTTGTGTTGAGTTGTGTTGAGTTGAGTTGAGTTGTGCTGTGCTGTGCTGTTGAGTTGTGTTGAGTTGAGTTGAGTTGTGTTGAGTTGTGTTGAGTTGAGTTGTGCTGTGCTGTGCTGTGCTGTGTTGAGTTGTGTTGAGTTGTGCTGTGTTGAGTTGAGTTGTGCTGTGTTGTGTTGAGTTGTGTTGTGTTGTTGAGTTGAGTTGAGTTGTGTTGTGTTGTGTTGTGTTGTGTTGTGTTGTGTTGAGTTGTGTTGTGTTGTGTTGTTGTGTTGTTGAGTTGAGTTGTGTTGTGTTGTGTTGTGTTGTGTTGTGTTGAGTTGTGTTGTGTTGAGTTGTTTTGTTGTGTTGTGTTGAGTTGAGTTGAGTTGAGTTGTGCTGTGTTGAGTTGAGTTGTGTTGAGTTGAGTTGTGCTGTGCTGTGCTGTGCTGTGTTGAGTTGAGTTGTGCTGTGTTGAGTTGAGTTGAGTTGAGTTGTGCTGTGTTGAGTTGTGTTGAGTTGTGTTGAGTTGAGTTGAGTTGTGCTGTGCTGTTGAGTTGTGTTGAGTTGAGTTGAGGTGTGTTGAGTTGTGTTGAGTTGAGTTGAGTTGTGCTGTGCTGTGTTGAGTTGTGCTGTGTTGAGTTGAGTTGTGCTGTGCTGTGTTGTTGAGTTGTGTTGTGTTGTGTTGTTGAGTTGAGTTGAGTTGAGTTGTGTTGTGTTGTGTTGTGTTGTGTTGAGTTGTGTTGAGTTGTTTTGTTGTTGTGTTGAGTTGAGTTGTGCTGTGTTGTGTTGTGTTGAGTTGTGTTGTTGTGTTGTTGAGTTGAGTTGAGTTGAGTTGAGTTGTGTTGTGTTGAGTTGAGTTGAGTTGAGTTGAGTTGTGTTGAGTTGAGTTGTGCTGTGCTGTGTTGAGTTGTGTTGAGTTGTGCTGTGTTGAGTTGTGCTGTGCTGTGTTGAGTTGTGTTGAGTTGAGTTGTGCTGTGCTGTTGAGTTGTGTTGAGTTGAGTTGAGTTGAGTTGAGTTGTGTTGTGTTGAGTTGTGTTGAGTTGAGTTGAGTTGTGCTGTGCTGTGCTGTGCTGTGCTGTGTTGAGTTGTGTTGTGTTGTGTTGTGTTGTGTTGAGTTGTGCTGTGTTGAGTTGTTGTGCTGTGTTGTGTTGAGTTGTGTTGTGTTGTGTTGTGTTGTGTTGTTGAGTTGAGTTGTGTTGTGTTGTGTTGAGTTGTGTTGAGTTGTTTTGTTGTTGTGTTGTTGTGTTGAGTTGAGTTGTGCTGTGTTGTGTTGTGTTGTGTTGTGTTGAGTTGTGTTGTGTTGTGTTGAGTTGTGTTGTGTTGAGTTGAGTTGTTTTGTTGTGTTGTGTTGTGTTGAGTTGAGTTGAGTTGAGTTGTGCTGTGCTGTGCTGTGTTGAGTTGAGTTGTGCTGTGTTGAGTTGTGTTGAGTTGAGTTGAGTTAAATTGTGCTGTGTTGAGTTGAGTTGTGTTGTGTTGAGTTGTTGTGTTGTTGTGTTGTTGAGTTGAGTTGAGTTGAGTTGTGTTGAGTTGTGTTGTGTTGTGTTGTGTTGAGTTGAGTTGTGTTGTTGTGTTGAGTTGTGTTGTGTTGTGTTGAGTTGAGTTGTTGTGTTGTTGTGTTGAGTTGAGTTGTGTTGAGTTGTGTTGAGTTGTGTTGTGTTGTGTTGAGTTGTTGTGTTGTTGTGTTGAGTTGTGTTGTGTTGTGTTGAGTTGAGTTGTGTTGAGTTGAGTTGAGTTGTGTTGAGTTGTTGTGTTGTGTTGTTGTGTTGTGTTGTGTTGAGTTGAGTTGTGTTGAGTTGAGTTGAGTTGTGCTGTGCTGTGTTGAGTTGAGTTGAGTTGAGTTGTGCTGTGCTGTGTTGAGTTGTGTTGAGTTGTGTTGAGTTGTGTTGAGTTGAGTTGAGTTGTGCTGTGCTGTGCTGTGTTGAGTTGTGTTGAGTTGAGTTGTGTTGAGTTGTGTTGAGTTGAGTTGAGTTGAGTTGAGTTGTGCTGTGCTGTGTTGAGTTGTGTTGTGTTGTGTTGAGTTGTGCTGTGTTGAGTTGAGTTGTGCTGTGTTGTGTTGAGTTGTGTTGTGTTGTTGAGTTGAGTTGTGTTGTGTTGTGTTGTGTTGTGTTGTGTTGAGTTGTGTTGAGTTGTTTTGTTGTTGTGTTGAGTTGAGTTGTGCTGTGCTGTGTTGTGTTGTGTTGAGTTGTGTTGTGTTGTTGAGTTGAGTTGTGTTGTGTTGTGTTGAGTTGAGTTGTGTTGTGTTGAGTTGTTTTGTTGTGTTGTGTTGAGTTGTTGAGTTGTGCTGTGTTGAGTTGAGTTGAGTTGTGTTGAGTTGAGTTGAGTTGTGCTGTGTTGAGTTGTTGTGTTGTGTTGTTGAGTTGAGTTGAGTTGAGTTGAGTTGTGTTGAGTTGTGTTGTGTTGAGTTGTTGTGTTGTTGTGTTGTGTTGTGTTGAGTTGTGTTGTGTTGTGTTGTGTTGTGTTGAGTTGTGTTGTTGTGTTGAGTTGTGTTGAGTTGTGTTGTGTTGAGTTGAGTTGTTGTGTTGTTGTGTTGAGTTGAGTTGAGTTGAGTTGTGTTGAGTTGTGTTGAGTTGTGTTGTGTTGTGTTGAGTTGTTGTGTTGAGTTGTGTTGTGTTGTGTTGTGTTGTGTTGAGTTGAGTTGAGTTGTGTTGAGTTGAGGGTGTGTTGAGTTGTTGTGTTGTGTTGTGTTGTGTTGTGTTGTGTTGTGTTGTGTTGTGTTGTGTTGTGTTGTGTTGAGTTGAGTTGTGTTGTGTTGTGTTGTGCTGAGTTATTCTGAGCTGAGTTTCACTGAGTGACTCCAGGGCTTGTGGGAAGGGTGTAATGCCGTGGATCTGACTGCAGGATTAGGGAAATCTTGATCGTTCTCAGGAGCTCTTCTGGCCTCCAGCTCTCCATAATGCAGCCGCTGTGGAGATGGGTCCGTGGTTTAATAGGCTTAAGCGTAAAAACCCTGATTGTAATTTGACATTCAGAAGACATTCAGGATTAGTGTCCATGTTCTGCTCTTCTCATCTTACTACGAAACGGCCAACTACAGATTTAACCACATCTCTCACACACACTCTCAGTTCTGCTGTCTAAATACAAAGGCATTGTGTTCCTCTGACATTCTCCAGCTCTTCATCAGCTTCTGATCTGAGTGTGAGGAGACACACAGAGACACACACAGACACACACAGAGGCGACGGCAGCGAGACAAGTCTCCATTAGAGGAGAGCGGGACACAACCCAACACTCATTCTCCAGCTCTTCATCACATCTGATCTGAGTGTGAGGAGACACACAGAGACACACACAGACATACACACACACATACACACACAGACACACACAGACACACACAGACACACACAGAGGCGACGGTAGCAGGACGAGACAGCATTAGAGGAGAGCGGGGAACAACCCAACACTTTCTCAGTGTGTGTAAACCTACCTCGGGTTCAGAGTATTCATTTCTTCCCACATTAATATCACACATGTCTAGTTCAATTATGTAGATTTGTTTCATTAAAACTGTGTTTACTTTTTTCTTGATTTACCTCAAAAGAATGGAAGTGAAATGTGACAACATGCCCCATATAACATGACCATATGACAGATTAAAATGATATCTGATCTAATAAAAAAAGACAAACTAAAATATTTTCTCAGTAAAATACAAATATAATTTTTATATAAAATAATGGCATTTTTTAATAATTAAAAATAAACAAATTTTGAGTTTGACAACAAACACACCTATACAGCATTATTCAAAACATAATAATTGATAATTTCTGAACATTGACTCTCAGTCTTAATCACCTTTTTCTCATAGAATAGAATAGAATATTATAGAATAGAAAAGAATAGAATAGTTCAAATAGAGGCTCATTGTAACACAGTGTGACAACATGCCCCGCCTGTACAACTGGGGTTTAAACCCGGCGAGTGTGTTCTGCTGGTTAGATCAGCATTAAAGAACTCTCAACTGTTAAATAACAGATAGAAGATTAAAATAATATCAGATTTGTCTCATTTTATATAAACACAAAAAAACAGGAATGAAAAATTAACATACAGTGGGTACGGAAAGTATTCAGACCCCCTTACATTTTTCACTCTTTGTTATATTGCAGCCATTTGCTAAAATCATTTAAGTTCATTTTTTTCCTCATTATTGTACACACAGCACCCCATATTGACAGAAAAACACAGAATTGTTGACATTTTTGCACATTTATTAAAAAAGAAAAACTGAAATATCACATGGTCCTAAGTATTCAGACCCTTTGCTGTGCTGTCCATTTCTTCTGATAATCCTTGAGATGGTTCTACACCTTCATTTGAGTCCAGCTGTGTTTGATTATACTGATTGGACTTGATTAGGAAAGCCACACACCTGTCTATATAAGACCTTACAGCTCACAGTGCATGTCAGAGCAAATGAGAATCATGAGGTCAAAGGAATTGCCTGAAGAGCTCAGAGACAGAATTGTGGCAAGGCACAGATCTGGCCAAGGTTACAAAAAAAATTCTGCTGCACTTAAGGTTCCTAAGAGCACAGTGGCCTCCATAATCCTTAAATGGAAGACGTTTGGGACGACCAGAACCCTTCCTAGAGCTGGCCGTCCGGCCAAACTGAGCTATCTGGGGAGAAGAGCCTTGGTGAGAGAGGTAAAGAAGAACCCAAAGATCACTGTGGCTGAGCTCCAGAGATGCAGTCGGGAGATGGGAGAAAGTTGTAGTAAGTCAACCATCACTGCAGCCATCCACCAGTCGGGGCTTTATGGCAGAGTGGCCCGACGGAAGCCTCTCCTCAGTGCAAGACACATGAAAGCACACCTGAAGGACTCCAAGATGGTGATAAATAAGATTCTCTGGTCTGATGAGACCAAGATAGAACTTTTTGGCCTTAATTCTATGTGTGGAGAAAACCAGGCACTGCTCATCACCTGTCCAATACAGTCTCAACAGTGAAGCATGGTGGTGGCAGCATCATGCTGTGGGGGTGTTTTTCAGCTGCAGGGACGACTGGTTGCAATCGAGGGAAAGATGAATGCGGCCAAGTACAGGGATATCCTGGACGAAAACCTTCTCCAGAGTGCTCTGGACCTCAGACTGGGCCGAATGTTCACCTTCCAACAAGACAATGACCCTAAGCACACAGCTAAAATAACGAAGGAGTGGCTTCACAACAACTCCGTGACTGTTCTTGAATGGCCCAGCCAGAGCCCTGACTTAAACCCAATTGAGCATCTCTGGAGAGACCTGAAAATGGCTGTCCACCAACGTTTACCATCCAACCTGACAGAACTGGAGAGGATCTGCAAGGAGGAATGGCAGAGGATACCCAAATCCAGGTGTGAAAAACTTGTTGCATCTTTCCCAAAAAGACTCATGGCTGTATTAGATCAAAAGGGTGCTTCTACTAAATACTGAGCAAAGGGTCTGAATACTTAGGACCATGTGATATTTCAGTTTTTCTTTTTTAATAAATGTGCAAAAATGTCAACAATTCTGTGTTTTTCTGTCAATATGGGGTGCTGTGTGTACAATAATGAGGAAAAAAATGAACTTAAATGATTTTAGCAAATGGCTGCAATATAACAAAGAGTGAAAAATTTAAGGGGGTCTGAATACTTTCCGTACCCACTGTATGTAAGAAATGTACTTTTGCTATTGTTAAATAAATGTTCAGTGATATCTTCCAAAGATTTCTGAATTGTGTTGCAGTGTTTTCTCTATATAGTGTTGATATGATAACTAAATAAGTTTCGTGATGCTGGAGTGTGTGTGGAAGTATTTAAAACAAGTGTGTGACAACTAGCCCCGCTCACCCCTACTACAGCGTTTCATATAGTGTAGAGCAGCAGATCTGTTCCAGTGTCAGGCGATGCATGAGATCATTATTCCAGTGACGGGACGTCCAGCCGAAAGGATTGCAGAACTAAAGTCCTTCACTGATCTGCTTCCCTGCTAACACAAATATATTCTAAGAATGTTTTGATATTGTCGCCTTTAAGTTATGAAAACATTATTTCTAAATGTTCTCTGAACTTTCATAAGATCCAGTCAGTTGGCCCAAGCTTATCAAAGCAAACTGATAAAAATATAGACCCCAATTAACTGTTATTTAAATAGTTTAGGCTTATGTTCAGCTGTCTTCTTGTTCACACAGGCGCTGTATTAAGAATTGAATTGAATGGCTGGATCTTACAGTACAAACACACCCTTACGAGTAACAACCCAGACAGCAACATAGTGCCGGCCCAGATCCAGTACACGAGGAATCCACACGGATTTAATGGTTTCCTTTAACACTAAAGCTTCTTTCCTTTAACACTAATGCTGGTTTCCTTTAACACTAATGCTGGTTTCCTTTAACACTAATGCTGGTTTCCTTTAACACTAAAGCTTCTTTCCTTTAACACTAATGCTGGTTTCCTTTAACACTAAAGCTTCTTTCCTTTAACACTAATGCTTCTTTCCTTTAACACTAATGCTTCTTTCCTTTAACACTAATGCTGGTTTTGATGCTGGTTTGGATCTCTCCTCCTCCAGAGTTTGGATCTCTCCTCCTCCAAAGGCAGTAGACGTACACCTCAGCCCTACACACCTCCACGACTGCGACTGCTTTCACTGCTGTACACAGTTACCAGACACACTGCAGGGCACTGAAACAATGAGGGCGCTGTGCATCTCACATCCAAACCAGATCAGAGCCATTCATAAACAAACCAAGCTCATAAACCCAGTAATCAAGGACAGGCGTAAATACTTCGACACATGTTTACAGTGACTAGAGCGCAGGTAAAGCCTTGCAGCGCTGGTGGACTGGCATGATGTGTTGGTTTCAGTGATTCAACATGTGCTTGTGTTCGACGTGGACTGTGTGCATTGTTCTGAAAGAATACAGGATAGTTGTGTGATAACAGATGGATGAGCTTCTCTGTTTTGTTGTTTCACATTCTTTTAACTCATCATCATCATCATCATCATCTTCGTCCCAGGACACACTTACACGAGGTGTACATGTTTGACTCAGATGGGTCAGATGTTAATGGTTATCTGAGCTCCACCACTGAGGATGCTGAGGTTTACAGCAGTCTTCAGCTTGCTCTGCGGCTGATGTGGAGCCTAAACACTGACAGCCAATAGCATTGCTATATAGAGGAGCAATTTACCATCTAAACTTGGATCATTACAGACATCTCCCAATTTCAATAAAAATTAAAGCTGCAAGCAGCGATGAAAAGGGCCCTCGCACCCGTGCCACCGCCACCCGGCGCCTTTAGGAAAACAGAGCACGGTGGGCAGTATGTAAATATAGGAGGACTATGTCAAAGTAATTTGTGTTTGCCACACTTCCTGCTACCAGCAGGTGGCGCTATTGCTCTAACCGAATATGAGCATAGTCATGTGTTCAGGACAGGACTCTTATCAAACATGTGAAGTTTGGGGCAGATTGGACATCGTATGCCTGAGGTACTGCAGGCTGTCTGTGGTTGCCTAGCAACATCGGAACTGCAAGCAACATTAATATTGAACTTATCTGATCATACATATATCACCAAAAGGCCGAAATTGGGTGTACGTTTGTCAGGACACTGAGGGCACACCCTTCGACGAAAACTCAAGATCTTCGCAATTTAACGTCGCAAAGGCCTTAAGATTACACTCACCAAATTTGAAGAGGAACAGATCAAAACTGTAGGAGGAGTTCGTTAAAGTACAACATCAGGAAATTACGAAAAATGCACAAAATCTAGGAGGAAGTTCAAAATAGCTGACTTCCTGTTGTGTTTAGGGCTATGCTCCAAGAGACTTTTTTGTAGGTATTGGGTCATTACATGTATGTACCAAATTTCATACCTGTATGTGAAACGCAGAGCCGGGGCAAAATGTGGGGGCAATAATTTACCGAATTTGCCCCACCCAATTTTGAAAACCACATCACACGTAAATTTTCACCACTTCTGAAGCGTGTGCAAAGTTTCATGAGTTTTCGTGCATGTTTAGGCCCTCTAAAAAGCGATTCACTTTGGAGAAGAAGAAGAAGAAGAAGAAGAATAAACAGAGCAAAAACAATAGGGTCCTCTCACCATCGGTGCTCGGGCCCTAATAAGTAAAGGTTTGTGACGTCCTAGTGGACCTTAGTCAGGGTAGACCTCATATTTAACACCGGTCTGCTGGCGAGTCCGTCTATTGTGTGCAACAGATTCATTGATCATCTAGAATTCCGAGTTCCCACTCGTAAATACGACTTTGTTTGGTCATTCGTGTGCTCAGAACTCCTAAGGATGTTTCGGACCTGAAGGGCTCAATAGTTGTATTTCTACAGTAATGCTGGAATTTTAATATAATACATTTAGTATGTTTTGGTGAACAAACTTCACCAAGGTCACACTTTAGATTATGGTACAATTATCACTATAAACTAACTATTAACTATGACTTGTGCCCTAATAAACCCCTAATTACTGCTTATCAATAGTTAGTAAGGTAGTTGTTAAGTTTAAGGGATGTAGAATATGATCATGCAGAATAAGGCATTAATATGTGCTTTATAAGTACTACTAAACAGCCAATATCCTAATATGCATGATAATAAGCAACTAGTTCATAGTGAGAATTGAAAAAAAAAAATTTGCCTGGATTTACATTATACATGCATAAAAATGGACCTTGTGGATATATTTGAAATTATTTAAATTTTTTAATTTAAGGAAAATTACACAATGTGTATCAGTGTAGAAAAACATTTAAATCAGATTTTATTGAGCTGATTTGTTTGATTATTATGTTTGATATTTGTTTCATTGGTGAAGTAGAGCCTTCAGGCACGGCCGTTGACTTCCTGTTTGCTGTTGTGTTTGCTGAATATGAGGGAGGACAAAAGAGAAGAATTAGAGGCTGAGAATGGCAGACGGGAATGTTGGTAAAGAGATGCAGGTCTAGACAGATCTAAACTGGAACTCACTGAAGACACGTCTTGTGTCACAGGTGTTAAAGATTGCACCACGGCCTATCATTAACACAGTGAGATCTCAGAGCAAGTGTCAACATTTCCACAGATCAGTCATGTGTCCCTGAGCAGAGAGCATGAACACCATGAACACCGTGACCTCTGTAAACACAAGACTATAGTCAGGTGTGTTTGTGGATTGAAACCGAGTCTATCTGATGCTCATCAGAACCAGCTATGAGGAGCTGTGTAACCACATGGCATCCTCTACTGGGTGGATTCGCACTTTCCATCTTCTGGAGCCGACCGCTCACTTGGATGAGGCCAAATACCTGTTCAAACTCTAGGCAAAACTGGACAGCTAGATGGGGACACTGGTTTCCCCCTGAACGTATCTGGGAAGGACATTGACCCAGTAAGAGAGCATCCACATCTCAGTAGGCGTAGAACAACTGGTTGACGATCACACGTTGATCTGATTGGTTACAAGGTAGTTTGTGACGTCAGAAACACCAGCGATTTCAAAGCGTGTTTTTGAGACTGTCTTTGGTTCACTGCAGTTTTAAAGAGGAAATATTCAGCAATGGTGTCGACTTATGAACTTACACATGCTTTGTCTTAAAGCGTGTTAATAACACCACATAGACACATAAACTACATTAAAAGCTGGATTTACACCACAGGGGGACTTTAATGATCTGCAGTGGTGAGCGTTCAGTGGTCGAGTCCTGCTCCTGGCTGAACCATTCCTCGAGCTGGAGAAGCTCCTGTGATCTGATGGAGCTTTGGGCTGGTCTCCACCATGGTAGAGCGTTATGGTTTGAATTCAAGGCTTGGTGGCGAACTGATGTTCTTTGTGTTGAAGCCTTCCCGCCTGGTGGACCATCTTACACTGTCATCCAAGAGCTTCGGCAGAGATGGGACCGGAACGGGCTGAAGTAGAGGTGAAACAGACCTTGTTTGATATGCTGGAGCTGGGAGTAGTGCCAGATAAGGCATTGGAGATGTCACTGTGGAAGTGTAGCTGCCCGGGAGCTTAACTAGGAGGCTGAAGAATGAAATCGCTCATATTCAGGGGTGAAAGCCGATATGGTTCTGGCACAGGCTATGACTATGCACTGGCATCTATAGCCAAGTGAGGTACGCAGTTGAAGCCGTAGGTTTCAGAGAGGAAAAGTGACTGCTAAGATGTAGTGACTTGGCATTAGAGACTACAGACCAATGTGAGGCTAGTTGGGTCGGCCCAACAGAACACGGCTCTCAGTGGGAGATAAAGGGGTTGGGTGTAGATGTGTCTGGTAGAACTTGCAATGGTACTGACTGAGGAAGCAAAGGGGGATGTCCTGGACATCTGGAGCCAACAAGTCATTCGGCCTGACCACAGGAGGTGTCGCTCCATTTATAACCGTTGCGTCGCTCGAAACAGGCCCTGAACGAGCCGGACGCCACTTCCCTCGAGCTGTGATTTATAAACACACGTGACGGGAGAATGTAAGTTACTCTGATCATTCTGGAGACGGAGACGTTTGGCGACACCGATGATGATCTGAGGAACTGATGAAGGAAAACCACTTTAATATTAATCATGAGTCCTAATCATAAATACAGTGCATGTTCACAATAACAGTTTAAATACATAAAAGAATGATTTAAACCCTGTTTTACTTCTGATACACATTTAGATTAAATATGCCATTCTTATTAATGGAGTTAAGCTCTTAAATTACATGAAATCATTTCAGAGAAGTTAAAAAAAAAAAAGATATTCTAATAAATAGTAATATTAGTAGTGGATGCGCTGCTTTTGAAGACTTCCTGTGTCATGCTGTGTGTTAATGTTCGCTCAGCGCATGATGACAGCAGAACTCATGATCTGAGGAAATATTTTCACACAAATAATGATCAATAATGCACAATAAGGCCTATCTGTTTAAATAAAATATAAAGCAATTAAAAATACTATTTGGCCAGTGGAAAAGCTTGAGAAAAACTTTCTCTGAAATGTATTTTATACTATTTGATTTATTCAAACACAAGGCGAGGATCGGCTACTAAATGATTGTTAGTAATGTGACGCACATCCGTATCTCATATTCTCCTAATGTCTTGTACTGTTAAACATGGGATCACGTGGATGAATATGCATATGCAAATGATATGCAGATGAGGATATGCATAGTAAAACGAGGCGTTGTAAGCTCATATATGGTTATTTCGGGGTGGAGACGCATGTCCACAATCTTCCGCTAACTGGGATTATAAAGGGAATTCTGCGCAGGTTCTGGCGTTCACACGCTTTTATACGGCTGAATAATTTTGATGTACTTTGGCTTTCGGAACGCACGTACACTTTTAGTTAAAGTCCGCGTGAACCGGAAGTTGCAAACGACTTTTCTCCAGTGTTGTGACGTATTTCCCAGTGAAAAGGAATATTGAACAGAGGGCAGGGTTTAACTCTAGCGCTCCTCCTCTCCATCTCTCGCTCATAGCAGACTAACGGTTTGAGGGGAGTGGTTAAGCGTTTCCCAAACCAAGCCGTCAAACCTGTCTATGGTCAAACCCCTGGTCAAACCTACATCATCAGAGAAGGAACTTTTCAGATTTTGATTAAAGATTACGACGGCAAACTATTTTTTTCTGTGTATTAACTTGCATGGATTAATTTTTCACCACAAGACTAGTAATATGCGCTAACAAAGTAAATAGGGTCAATTTTGATTTCAGTTGGACTTTAAGATCCTGCACACAGGTTTATAAGTGAGAGTCCTGTTCTCTTCCCACTGATGCTAAACTCACTGTCCATCATCTCCTGGTTGAGCCACTGGAGAAGTGTAATGTAAAGACAGTCTCTTGATTCCTCAGTTCTGTGGTAATGCCTCTTCAACAGACTGTGTTTCACACACATACACACACACACACACACACCTGCAGGAGATCTGTGCACACAGAACATGAAGCCCAGATTTACCGGCTTTATGAAACTGCACAAAGCAAGAACACACAGGTCTCTACTAGCTCTCCAGAAACAAAGATATATTTACAGGCTGCTATAATAAGCAGTTTCGGGGAAGAACAAATCACAGTGTTTGACAGGTTACAGGCGTCCGATCTCGCAGAGGTTCTGGGGGAAATACTTTGTACACACTTATACAGAGATAACAATATTAAAAGTGCTTCAAAATAATCTAGAAGGTTAACAGTAGCTCTTAATTTAGAAAGATGTGTTTAATGTATTATTCTGTACAGTCTGCGAAGTTCGATGATTGAGATGGAGTGTTTAAGAGGAATAACATCACTGAAACACGCTTTGAAATCGCTGGTGTTTCTGACGTCACAAACTACCTTGTAAATCAGATCAACGTGTGATCGTCAACCAGTGGATCTCTGAGCTGAGTGAGTGAGTGGAGGCAGGGCTCATTTGCATATTCATAGAACCGCGCATACTAAATGAGGCAAGGGTGTCGAGTTACATTCAAGATATTTTAAGGCATGAAAAATGTAATTATGTAATTTTGGTGATTAATGATGAGTTTTCAAGGTTAAAATTATTACTTTGTACTCATTTCCAGGGGCTGGTGTGTGTTCTCTCTCAGACAGGTGACTCAGGTCTTTAGACTGCATTTACACCAACAACAGTATTTCTCTGCGCTTTAAAAAGCTCTTTAAATGCCAGGCCAGGTTCCCAGTTCACACACACACACACACACACACACACACACACACACACACACACACACACACACACACACACACACACACACACACACACACACACAAAAGAAACCACACTCTTGAAAACACAAAATTGAATTCACCATAAAAATAAATATGGTTAATAATGCAATTGTGAAGTATATCAAACTGAGAATGTTTAGTGAGTCTGAGAACAGCTCGAGTAACTCAGCGTTTCCCAGAAGTCCTGCCAGCCTGAGCTGATCACACGGAGCGAATGGTCTCCATTATCGACTCAGGTTTACGACGCTTTTGGGAAATGCAGCCCTGCTCTAAACTCTCCCAGTGACAACACACACACACTTGTGCTATCACTCCAGCACTGGTGTTCTCTACATCAGACACACACTCTACACACACACTTATGCTATCACTCCAGCACTGGTGTTCTCTACATCAGACACACACTCTACACACACACACTTGTGCTATCACTCCAGCACTGGTGTTCTCTACATCAGACACACACTCTACACACACACACACTTATGCTATCACTCCAGCACTGGTGTTCTCTACATCAGACACACACTCTACACACACACACACTTGTGCTATCACTCCAGCACTGGTGTTCTCTACATCAGACACACACTCTACACACACACACACACTTATGCTATCACTCCAGCACTGGTGTTCTCTACATCAGACACACACTCTACACACACACACTTATGCTATCACTCCAGCACTGGTGTTCTCTACATCAGACACACACTCTACACACACACACACTTATGCTATCACTCCAGCACTGGTGTTCTCTACATCAGACACACACTCTACACACACACACTTGTGCTATCACTCCAGCACTGGTGTTCTCTACATCAGACACACACTCTACACACACACACTTGTGCTATCACTCCAGCACTGGTGTTCTCTACATCAGACACACACTCTACACACACACACTTGTGCTATCACTCCAGCACTGGTGTTCTCTACATCAGACACACACTCTACACACACACACTTATGCTGTCACTCCAGCACTGGTGTTCTCTACATCAGACACACACTCTACACACACACACTTGTGCTATCACTCCAGCACTGGTGTTCTCTACATCAGACACACACTCTACACACACACACTTGTGCTATCACTCCAGCACTGGTGTTCTCTACATCAGACACACACTCTACACACACACACTTATGCTATCACTCCAGCACTGGTGTTCTCTACATCAGACACACACTCTACACACACACACTTATGCTATCACTCCAGCACTGGTGTTCTCTACATCAGACACACACTCTACACACACACACTTGTGCTATCACTCCAGCACTGGTGTTCTCTACATCAGACACACACTCTACACACACACACTTGTGCTATCACTCCAGCACTGGTGTTCTCTACATCAGACACACACTCTACACACACACACTTATGCTATCACTCCAGCACTGGTGTTCTCTACATCAGACACACACTCTACACACACACACACTTGTGCTATCACTCCAGCACTGGTGTTCTCTACATCAGACACACACTCTACACACACACACACACTTATGCTATCACTCCAGCACTGGTGTTCTCTACATCAGACACACACTCTACACACACACACTTATGCTATCACTCCAGCACTGGTGTTCTCTACATCAGACACACACTCTACACACACACACACTTATGCTGTCACTCCAGCACTGGTGTTCTCTACATCAGACACACACTCTACACACACACACTTGTGCTATCACTCCAGCACTGGTGTTCTCTACATCAGACACACACTCTACACACACACACTTGTGCTATCACTCCAGCACTGGTGTTCTCTACATCAGACACACACTCTACACACACACACTTGTGCTATCACTCCAGCACTGGTGTTCTCTACATCAGACACACACTCTACACACACACACTTGTGCTATCACTCCAGCACTGGTGTTCTCTACATCAGACACACACTCTACACACACACACACTTATGCTGTCACTCCAGCACTGGTGTTCTCTACATCAGACACACACTCTACACACACACACTTGTGCTTGTGATTTTGAAAGGGAATGAAGAACTCAGTCACGAGAGCCAGGCAAACAGCACTGTGTGTTTACATCTGCTTACACACATTTACAAAACTTTGCCTCTTTTTTTCACAACTTTACACACAAATCCAAGAATCACACACACAGAATGCACAACGCCTCACATCTCTTGCTGAATGAAGCACTGCATCCAGAATATCACACACATCTCAGAAGCACACGTGTCTTACGTTGCAAACACCTTTGCCATAATATTATATTTTTGGATGTATCACACACACACATATTCAACACCTAAAGCTCTTCGTTCATGAGCTCCTGTGTACATTTCTCTACAAGACTGAAAGTAATCGGCACAGAGATGACACGAAAGAAAGACTGAAACCAATGTATTTTTTACTGTAAGCATTTATGGTTTTGAATACAGTATTACACAGTATTGACCTTCTATAGGCCTATTCTGAAGCCGTGATTGGTGTGTGTTCAGTAAAGAGATGAGTGTTTGCATGTGAGGAGTGTGTGTGTGTGTGTGTGTGTGTGTGTGTGTGTGTGTGTGTGTGTGTGTGTGTGTGTGTGTGTGTGTGTGAGTGTGAGTGTGAGTGTGTGTGTGTGTGTGTGTGTGTGTGTGTGTGTGTGTGTGTGTGAGTGTGAGTGTGTGTGTGTGTGTGTGTGTGTGTGTGTGTGTGTGTGTGTGTGTGTGTGAGTCAGTGAGTGTGTGTGTGAGGCTCTGATGAATTACTGTGGTATTTTGATAGGTTGTGTTTGAAAAGGAAATCAAGAGACTTCCGGTTAGATTTGTGTGTGTTTCATAGAGAAGTGTGTGTTGTGGTTTGTTTGCAAAAAAGTGTTTTATGAAAACTGAGTCGAAGTCCGAGAATGAGTGTATGGTTTTGCAGATTTGGAGTGTGTTTCTGGTGTTTCAGAAACTGTGTGACAGTAAGGATTGTGTGTGTAAGCCGTGTGTGTGTAAGACGTGTGTGTGTGTAAGACGTGTGTGTGTAAGACGTGTGTGTGTAAGCCGTTGTAAACAGTGATAACATGGAGAAACGCAGGAGAAGAGCTTCTATTAAAACATTCCCTGAGGATGGAGTGTGTTCTGAAGTGTTTGTGTTAATGTCCTCGTTGAGATGTGTGTGTTCTGGGAAATTACACACACGCCATAAAACGAAAAACACTTTCTTCCCTTCTTTCTTCAGGAGGGCTTGTTTATTGTAGTTCATTTTTCTTCTCTCTCTGCTCAGTCGTTTCTCTGGATCTTTTGGGCTTGACATGAACATCACGGGAAGAGACTCACCGATGCGTTATTCCATGGGTTAGGGTTAGGGGTTAGGGGTTAGGGTTAGGGTTAGGGTTAGGGTTAGGGTTAGGGTTAGGGGTTAGGGTTAGGGTTAGGGCCTGCTAATGGACATCAGACGTGTGGGAAACAGGAGAATCTGTTGTTATGGGGGTGTTTAAGGTTTGGAAGTTCAGGGTTGAAAATGAAGATGCATTTCAATGAAGTTTTCTTGGTGCTTTTCCAGCAACAGTGTATTATCGGCTTCTGGGAGTGAATGAAACGGGCTTTAAAAGGAAGTAGCTTTTGATTTTTGTATTGAAATAATAATTGTATTGATTTCATGAATCTTTTATTAACTTCAGTGTTGTTTGGGATCATCATTATTAGTGTGTTCAGTTTAGACACACACATCCACCTCTGTGCAACACATTATGATGTGTTTGATTTAAACCAAGGTTTTCAGATAATTATTTTACATGTTGTTATAATGTAACTAGTTGTGTTAAGCAGATTGTTTTCCTGAGGTTTGCTTAATATGTCCGTACAGTTTATACCAAAACAGTTGTAATGTAGGAATACATGAGGTGTTCCTCCTCTCTCTGCCATCAGAATAACTCTGACCAACACCTCTGTAAAGCAGAGACACATTAATGCCAGCATGGGTTATGACTGTTAAACTGTGATGCCCTTATTGATTGTTTAGTAATTCCTATTAAATTTGTAATCTAAGTTATTTTAATAAACTGTTCCAACCTAAATGTGATCTGTAATGTACCTTAATGAACATGCACTATTAAACCGAATTAATTATATAATAAAACAAATACTATTTAAAATAATAGAAACGTTTTAACACAGTGAGACTATATCTTTTGCTTAGTGTGCCAGTAGGAAAACACACGTTTACAAGACTTTATTAATAAATCAGCTTATGTCTCGGTAATGACGTCGAAACGCACTGGATATAGCATATTAAACACATTTTAAATGCATAGCAATAAATGTTAGAAAAGACGAATGATCAGTCGGACAGTATCAGCCTCAGGTCCTCTAGTTTGTGCTCGAGTGTGTGAGAGTCACAGGCGGAGTTTAGTCAGTGTGAACATGAACAACTCTTACACACTTCATCACTTCATCATCACTTCATCAGACTCTGAACACACACACTCTGAACACACACACTCTGAACACAGACTAAAACTGGACATTTACTCTCAGCAACTGTTGCTTTAACGCACGAGCCTGTGTGATTATGCGGATTTCTGAGCATCTTATACACGAGATGAAGAGTCAGTATTTTTAGGCTGTTCGATGAGAATGAATCGCGCAGATCTTCTCTATCCTGGAATAACATCGGCGACATTACCTGAGGGAAGTTTTCTTTTTTCTTTTGTGTAGCATGCAGATATTTGGATTTACTTTTTTTCCGCCTAAACGTAGTAATTTTTTTAATAGGTCTTGGGGAGAGAGGTAGAACATCTTCATCAGCTTTGGGAGTATTTATGAACATCTTTGAGAAACACTCACTGGGATTGCATTTTTATCAGCCAGTCTTCCCAGAGCGGAGCTTTTCCTGAGACTGAGGATAACACACGGGATAACACGGGAAGCAGAACTCAACCGAATTCCCATCTTGGACAAAGTGTAAGTTCTATCTATCTATCTATCTATCTATCTATCTATCTATCTATCTATCTATCTATCTATCTATGTTTATGGCTCCATCTTGCGGTTTTAGTCTGACAGTGTCATCGTTAATTCATGTATTTTAAATCTTTATTCTAACGAGATTTTGATTGTAGATCGAAGGAATCTTCTGGTCTCTCTGAAGCAATAATCATTATATTATTTGCTTTTAGAGAACTTCATTTCTAAGACAAGCTTTTCCAGGACATCCATTGACTTGTAAATGAGATGTACATCTACATTTACACACATATTTGAATTCTGTATTGACAGTTTTGACATTTACATTAATCTTTTTGTTTCCTCTGACAAACATATGGACAGATTGAGCGCTGCACTGATTCAGTGATTTATACTGGATATTATATATTAAATATCCCTGTACATCATTATGGGCCAAATCCCCAAACAAATATTGGCTTATATCTTTTTAAACAGAAATCTTTTTTTCTTGGGTTTTTTTTTTACTTTGGGGAATTTAACAGTAACCAATTAAACGTTTTTTTAAAGTTTTTTTTTTTTTTTTTACAGTGTTTTACCATTAACATTAGGATATATTTTTTCAAGTTATTTATATACCGTATAAACATTTCCAGCTAAATATAACTATTCGAAGATTTACATTATTATAATGTATAATATTATGAACAACACATTATGCTTATCTAAGTGGGCTTCATTAGTTAAATTTGACCTAATATATACATTCATACTCTGCATTTTCAATTGTGCATTTCATATATGAGTAGTTCAGTTCATGTGCGTGTGCATGTGTGTGTAAAACTGAGGTTCATGTTTCTACACTGATCTTCTAAATATGACACAGGTTTTGTAGATTATGCAGACAGATGATATAGATTATTTTACATGCCCACAGTTTTTTTTTTTTTTACATTTCACACATAACTGGGATCAAAATGGCATGCAGTTATAATCTCTAACCCTCTTTTCTTCATTTCGCACACACACACACACACACACACACACACACACACACACACACACACACACACACACACACACACACACACACACACGTATTCACACTGAGCTCTGTGTGTGAGATGTGACTCTTGCTCTTGTTTCTCCAGGCTGGAGTGATGGTGAAGCTGAAGTTGATGTGCTCAGTCTCGGTCGCCGTGACCTTCTCCGCCTGCTTTATTGTGCTTGTGGACGCCAACTCGTGGTGGTACGTGACAAAACACAGGTCATGTACAGTAGTGGATCAAAACCGTTCATCAAAGTTATACATTACCTTTGAACAATACCTGTTCTTGTCTTAGGACAACTTTGATGAACTTTTTTGATCCACTTCAAATGTTGACGACTGTATTTAGCAACAATGATGGAATTCTCAAGAACACATGCTTTGACTCTAGTGGTCAAGAGACAAAAAATCCTGATATTATCATCTCAAAAATACTGCAATAATTAGATGGTTCATGTTTTATTGTTAATATTTTATTTACGGTCTCTTTCTTGTTCAAATTTAGAATTTACGGTGTGTATGAAATGCACTAAATAAACTTGCCTTTTTTATCACTATTCTGGGAATGAGTGAAGCATCATATCATCTATCTCTCTTGGAAGATTTTAAACATTTAAAATAATCGTATAAAATAGTAAAAAATGTGTATGATGCAGTATTTTACCCGTGTTAAACTCTCAGAACCGATTTCTGAGAGACACAAACTGCACTTAATCACCCTGTGCTAATTTTCATTCTCAGATGTTAAAGTCCCCCTGTGGTGAAGATCCAGCGTTTAATGTTGTTTATGTGTTTATATGGTGTGTTTAATATGCTTTAAGACAAACCATGTGTAAGTTCATAAGTCGACACCATTGCTGAGTATTTCCTCCTTAAAACTGCAGTGAACCAAAGACAGTCTCAAAAACACGCTTTGAAATCGCTGGTGTTTCTGACGTCACAAACTACCTTGTAACCAATCAGATCAACGTGTGATCGTCAACCAGTGGATCTCTGAGCTGAGTGAGTGAGTGAGTGGAGGTGGGGCTCATTTGCATATTCATAGAGCCGCGCATACTAAATGAGGCAAGGGTGTCGAGTTACATTCAAGATATTTTAAGGCATAATGATTTTTTTTTTTTTAAAGGAAAAAATGCTTAAATTTGTCATTTTGGTGAGTTGAGTTTTAAGGGATAAAGCTATTGACTACAGGGGGACTTTAATCAATCATGGCTCACGCTATCCATCTGCATCTAACGTCTGAATGACTGGCGAATGGGGTCTCGCCCGAGAGCCCAATCACCTTTCGAGTGGTACAAAATGAGCCAATAGTATGATTACCTTGGCCTGCGGAATTTGCATCGCGAGCTCCGCCCCGCTGTGTGGGTATATAAGGAGTAGCGCGTGCATACTCACATTCCGGTTCTTTGCTGAGGAGCCGAGAGGTGTGTCCCGATCGTTCAGCGGCACCGCAATTGTGGCAAGGGGACGTAACGTCTCCATTCCCTCCTTCGGGGACCGATGGTTACACACGTAACCGAGACGTTCCCTTTCAGTCAGTCACGTTCTGCATAATGTCAGAACGACTGACGAATGTGGTTCTATGCAAAACACCACAATGGCTGTGTGCAAGCCACTGCTCCCTGTCATGAGGTCCAGCACGAGCGAAGGGCTAGGTTAATGCAAGAGTTACCAAGGTACAATGGGTAGCATATTCCCGTTGGGAAAAATGTAAGCACGCTGCCTTCCCGTAGGGAGGTCTATTAATACACATATGAACCACCTAGGCGGAATACATATGGAAGATCTCTGAGGTAACCCAGCCACAGGGTGGAATATATTTCAACTTCGGAGATGGCAAGAGTGGACCAGATCTACCTATCCATCTCCGAAGCGTTCCCAAATCAGCTGGACCTCTGGGGATGGAGTCTCCATTCCCCGGGGCAAGAGAGCTGTCGTGAGCTCGTCGGCTGCACGATTTAGCTTGCCCAGGATGTGAATGGCACAAAGCGACCTCAGATGCTTCTGACTCCATAAGAGGAGATGGCGAGGGAGTTGCAACATGCGGTGGGATCGTAGACCACCCTGGCGGTTGTTGTACCCTACAGTTGCAGTGTTGTCTGTCTGGACCAGTACGTGCTTACCCCTTAGCAGGGCCCTGAAGCGGTGCAGAGCAAGACTTACTGCTAGCAACTTGAGGCAATTAACATGCCAGTGAAGTTTGGGTCCTGTCCAGGAGCAATTCAGCAGTGACTGAGCGTACTCGCTCGTAAGCTGCGTGAACATGACGACGAGTCTATCTCCACACCGAGAAAAGAGATCCCCTGCACGGGGGAGAGTTTGCTCTTTTCCCAGTTGACCAGGCCCAGTCGGGAAAGGTGCTTGGGCACCAGGTCCCTGTGTTCGCACAACTGTTCCCGAGAGTGAGTTAGAATCAGCCAGTCGTCGAGGTAGTTGAGAATACGAACACCCTGCTCCCCGTGTGTGTGTGTGGAGCAAGAGCTGCCTCCGCGACCTTCGTGAAGACGTGGGGAGAAAGGCACAGCCCGAATTGGAGAACCGTATACTGGTATGCCTGCCCCTCGAAAGCATAGCGTAGAAACGGTCTGTGATGAGAGGAGAATGCTGACATGAATGTACCTTCAGGTTTTGAATGGAAGCACTGCAAACCAATCCAGCGGACGAATGCATTCGAAAATGCATTTGGGCGTTAACATCTTGAATGGAAGCTTGTGTAAGGCTCGGTTCAAGGAACGCAGGTCCAGGATCAGTCGTAACCCAACGCTTTTCTTGGTTACGATGAAATAAAATCCGGCTCGGTCGCACCCTTCGCCAGTCCCTGCCCACCATCATGAAGCAAACACCCCGAAACCTGGGGGGATGCCAGGTGAATTGAATCGCATAGCCAAGCCTGATTGTTCGAATGAGCCAGCATCCGGACTGGGAAGCTCTAGCCAGGCTCACAGGAACCAAAGCGGCGGGGTCAGAGGAACTGCAAGCGTACCCGCCGTCCGTCGCCCACTGTCACCCGCGTCCTCTTGGGACCCGGAGGAAGAGTTAGTTCTTTCTTTGACAAATTGGGCAGAAGAAAAAGAGGAGAACAAAGGATTCTCCCACGGCCCTCCTCCGGGGGATGGAGTGGTCCTGCATCCATCTCCTGTAGAACATAAAACTCTAGCTCTGGGTTGCCTGTCTCAGGATCGCCACTTTTCCTGATGCTTGACAGGCTTATGGGCGGAGGGGGGCTGCACCACCTTCCTGCGACCATCTCCACGCTACGGCCTCTGAGCCGGCGGCGGTGTGAAAGCAGCAGTGGGCCGCCGGGGTAGAATATGTTTGATCGCCTCAGACTAATTCTGGGCGTCCAAGAACTGTTGGGCAAAGTCCTCGACCGCACTGCCGAAGAGGCCCGTCTGGGAGATCGGGGAGTTGAGGAACTGGGTTCGCTCAGACTCCCTCATATCCGCCAGGTTGAGCCATAGGTGGTGTTCCTGGACCACCAGAGTGGACATCACCTGGCCCAGGCCTTCATGAGCCCCGGGTCAGCACTGCTCATGCAGCTGTTTAAGCGATTTGGCCTGGTGCACTTGCAGGATGGCCATGCTAAGCGGTCTGACCCACAGCTCTGTAAGCCTTTGGCCAAAAGCGTGGACGAGAACTTACAGGCTTTGGACGGGTGCTTTCGATTGCCACAAACATTTTATTCCTAAAAAAATTGTGAATTTAATTTTTTTTGGCTGTTGACCGTATTTTCTGATTCATGGAAGAGTGATAAAAAGAGAAATCCAAAATCCTCTGTAAAAACTGATGTCAATTTGTTTGTTTTTTCAATCCTGATTTTATCCAATGTTCATGTTTTTGTTCTAGGAGTTTATGCAAATATTTGCATATTTTAACATAACATTTCAGAAAACTTACAATACAAAAATATTTGCAATTCTTTCTTTAATCAATCAACTGGGGAAGTATGGTTATACCCTGACATCAACATAGTGTCGGCTCAGATCTGGTACATGTGGATTCAACACTTACCAGATGTGGGCCGGATCTGGGCCGACACTATTTTGCTGTCTGGTTATCTATTAGTTATTTTGTTTACCCTATTCACCTGGGGTGTCTTGCCTTAATGCAATAATCAAATACATCATCTCTGAATGCGTGTGTATATCTCCAGGTCTCTGGCGATGAACCCCCTCCTGATCCCAGAAGCGTATATCATCGGAGGTCAGCCGCTGTGCAGTCAGCTAACAGGACTGTCCACAGGTCAGAGGAAGCTATGCCAGCTGTACCAGGATCACATGCAGTTCATCGGAGCGGGCGCACAGACGGGCATCAGCGAGTGCCAACACCAGTTCAGCCAGCGCCGCTGGAACTGCAGCACAGTGGACAACTCCTCAGTGTTCGGCAGAGTCCTGCACACAGGTACTTACATCCACTACAGGTCTCAAGCAGGGCCATACCCACCAATTTCTCAAGTGTATATAATGAAGGTTAACAACCAATAATTGCCTAATGATAACTAATTTTGTGCTGCAAAGATTTGCACATCGCGACGATAACCGACCTTCTCATCTGAGCTGCTTCAGAACTCAAACACCAGATTCGCTGCTGAGTGAGAATTCCGGCGCTTCACACTTCAGTTAACGGTCATACAGCGTGAGATAAAATGCAAGTAGCTAAACTAAAAAGCTGTTTTACGACAGAAGCTTTAAACGACCGGCATAAATAATCAGTTTGCAAAGACTAGCCTTACCTAGTTTATCAATCAAAGCTCAGCTTTAGGAAAGATACACAGGTCAAGATAAAGAGACTGAGAGAAGAAGAAAGAGAGAAGGTGATGGAGATGAGAGAGGAAGAGCAAGTATTGCACACTGTGCCCAGAATGAGATTTACATTATTAACATTATCTATTTAACACAGATATACTGTACATATGTTCTTTGCTAATGACAGTGGAAACTATAAGCTCAATTTAACAACACAAGCACCAATATATTGGCATTATTATTGTATATATACATGGGGACAAGTGACTGTCTTTATGAGTGAGCAGTTGAACCATTAAATGAACAGATTAGCCCAAAAACATTGATTACTTTAGGAAAGAAAGGTCATGCCCCCCAACCCCCTAGCAAAATCATTTTCGGGACCTCTGTAATTATAAAACCCTACGTACGGCCTTGGTCACACTGATCACGTCAGTTCAGCTCCGAGAAGGACGCCATAGAAGCGTGTATACTCTGAAAGGCAGCAGAATACTGTATAAATACCGTATGTCTGTTTCAAGAGCCACTGGCAAGTCATCTCCGGTAATAAGGTTCATTTGTATTTGTGATGTTTATACATGCCTATGTTGTTATTTTGTCTGAATACTTAAATTTTTTGAATGGCTGTCAATGTAGAAAGATGTTTTTGGGGAGCAGCAGAAATACAGAGTTCTGTCATGAAACTCAGGCTGATAGTAGTGTTGGGTTTGAGTCCGAGTCTTTAACCAATCGAGTCTGAGTGAATCAAGACTTGATTGAATTAAATCATGATAGTAGTTTTCAAGCCCAAAAGAGGGTTTGCGCTGGCGCAAGCTGATTTCTGAAAAATGTATCAAAATGAAGTGCTTATGCCTAATTTAAGGGGAAGACAAGATTATTCTTCTGACCCCATTGGCAGGTAATTTTTCTTGTTTTTCAGAAAACAAGACTTCATATCTTAAAGGGATAGTTCACCCCAAAATGAAAATTAGCCCATTATTTACTCACCCTCAAGTCATACTAGGTGTATATGACTTTCTTCTTTCAGACGAATACAATTGGAGTAATATTAAAAAATGCCCTGGATCTTCCAAGTTTTATATCGGGAGTGAATGTAAAATTAGTGAATTTTTTGGTGAACTATCCCTTTAAGTCATTTTGCCTCTTGATATTTATCTGGATTTAGGGTTAGGTTAGGGTTAGGGTTAGTTTTAGATAACTTTTTTGCAGTATGTGATGCATCCAAACATGACTTTATAGTTTAAAACAAACGCATATCATACCTACATTTGTCTGTTTAGTTTGAAGTTGAATGTTTTTAAACTCTGACATCTGAAGGAAATGATAAATGGAATGGAAAGATTCTTTCAGATTCGGTCAGTGTTCATCAGATAAATGAAGAAGATTTAGTTGTTACACTGTTGCTCATAATAAAAGCAAATAAACAAAGCTAACTGAATTCCCCAGGGAGCCGAGAGACGGCGTTCACGTTCGCGATCAGCGCGGCCGGCGTGGTGAACGCAGTGAGTCGAGCCTGCAGAGAGGGGGAGCTGTCGAGCTGCGGATGCAGTCGAGCCGCGAGACCGAAGGACCTGCCGAGAGACTGGCTGTGGGGCGGATGCGGAGACAACATCAACTATGGATACCGCTTCAGCAAGGAGTTTGTGGATGCCCGCGAACGCGAAAAAACCTTCGCTAAAGGCTCTGTGGAAAGTGCCAGACTGCTGATGAACCTTCATAACAACGAGGCGGGACGGAGGGTAAGACAGCTAATTTCCATCCTTTAGTAAGTGTCTTACCAAGTGAAAATAAACCCTGCGTGTGACTATAGACTGTATAGATACAAGCAGACTGAAAATTCCCAAGCGGCAACCTTCCTGTCTCTCCAACACTGAAGTGACTTCAACTGCAGTTCAACGACTGGCCACTAGAGACCGGCTGCAGAAGAGAGTCAATCCCATAAACCCTCATGTTAAAATGCTAAACTTTACCGCAGAAAAAAACATGTTTGCAGTCTGGTTCTAAAAGTGGTTTTGCTCTATAAAGCTAATTTTGCCCTTCATGAAAACTGTGAGGGGGGTGAATTTTTTCATAACTCATTCGTTTAAATTATATTAAGCCTTAAAGTTCTGCATAATTAAGGGCGTGGCCACTTGAGTGACAGGTGGACTGCGCTGATGTCACTGCTAGCCGTTTGTCTGCTGTCTGTTAGCGTCACGTCACCTCAGCTAATCCGCCTCGCTGCCCATTTTCGTTTATCCAGGAGTGACGCTGCCAAGATGGCGACGGCCGGCTCCGCCCACTTTGAGCTTTTTTACAGTCTACGGTTGCAACCTTTGGATTCCACACGTACCAGGTGTGGGCTGGATCTGGGCTGGCACTATGTTGCTGTCTCTTTTGGAGCCTGTCTCTAGTGGCCTATTGATGAACTGCAGTTTAAGTCACTTCAGTGTTGGTTTCAAGAGAGAGACAGGAAGGTTGCCGCTTGGTTGCAACACTATCTGGGTCTTGATTCAAACTCTCAGCATTCTTAGCATCTCACTTCATCATGATTCTTTCTAGCTAATAAACTGTTTCCCTGTCACAGATAGCGTCTGATCTCGCTCATGTCTCCTGTAAGTGTCACGGCGTGTCCGGCTCCTGCAGTCTTAAAACCTGCTGGTTGCAGCTCGCAGATTTCCGCAGGGTTGGCGACGCTCTGAAGGAGAAATACGACAGCGCCGCTGCCATGAAGCTGAACAGCCGTGGGAAACTCGTTCAAGTTCACTCTAAATTTAACTCTCCTACTAGCAACGACCTGGTGTACATAGAGCCCAGCCCGGATTACTGCGTGAGGAACAAGACCACTGGCTCTTTGGGAACTCAGGGTCGGCTCTGCAACAAGACGTCTGAGGGCATGGACGGCTGCGCGCTCATGTGCTGCGGTCGAGGATACGACCAGTATAAGGTGCAACTGGTGGAGCGCTGCCACTGCAAGTTTCACTGGTGCTGCTACGTCAGATGCAAGCGCTGTTCGCGCACCGTCGACCAGTTCGTCTGCAAGTAATGAGAGCCTGCCAAAGAGGAGGAGGAGGGAGAGCTAAATAAATGATATTTATAGAGCTGAAACCATTTTGACAAAGACTGATTGTTTTCTTGCTATAAGTACTATGTACAGGACATCGAAAAAAACTGCAGATTTCATTATATATTTATTTTCTCTGATGGTTATTTTCTAATTTTTCAAGATGGATTTTAACTGAAAATAGTCGTTAAAGGGATAGTTCACCCAAAAATGAAAATTAGTCCATGATTTACTCACCCTGAAGCCATCCTAGGTGTATATGACATTCTTATTTCAGACGAATACAATCAGAGTTATATTAAAAAATGTCCTGGCTCTTGGGGTCATTTTCATTGTTGGGTAAACTGTCCCTTTAAGGCATGACCCAGTGTTTATCCGTTCATTTGAGGGCTTCACATGAGGGGAAAAACCATAGACAGTAAAAGAAATGGACACTGCGACCCCATTGGATTCAACGGAGAAAAGTGAAGTCAATTAGAAGCTCTCTCTTCCTGATGGCTGAGCGACTGCGCAGACTCACACTGAGCTTGATGACGTAGATGTGACGTGAGCAACCCGTCTGTCTTCTAGTAGCTGTGCCAAGAGAAATCTGAATCATTCCCTTCCGAAACGTGCAGAGACGGAGAGTGTGAGTAGGAGGTGTCCATGAGCTAGGAGCAGGAGAAACTTAAAAGTATTCTGATTAATTACTTTGTCATTTTGCCTCCACATCCCCCCGATTGCCCGTGAGCTTCTCCTCCTGTTCATACGGTAATCTCTCTACTGTGCGACAGAGAGTCGCGTGGTCATGACGCAATCGTTAGACTATTTTTACAAAAACTGCTTCTACGGGGCCATAACATAAGATACAAGGTAATGGAGCCTTTTATACATTTGCGTGTTTCTTTAGAAATAAATAATGGACAAATGGAGTCTTTAAACGCCTCAGATGTAAAGTTATTCGCTGTCAAAGTGACGCCAAAATGAATGGGAGTCAATGGAGTGCTAACAGCAGGTGATGGTACGCTAATCAATGGCGGCGCCCGGGGAAGCTTCAGTGTTTTCCGAAACATTGGCCCCCTGGAAAAAACTATACAGTATGGAAGTTGGGATACTCGGACACAGGGCAGGACTGGTTTGAGAAGTATTGCACTAATTCACTGGATAGCAAAAAAAACAAAAAAAACAAAAAAAACAAAACAAATCGTATGCACTGTGATTCATCTACTAAATAATATAATTTCTGTACAATACCTAAAAAAAATGTGTGCAGTCCCTGTAAATAAAGTCATTAAAAGAGTAAAGTATGTTTGTGACATTGCCAGTATATTTGTAATGAAATTGCATGAGAAGATTAATTTAATCTGATGATTCAGTCGCAGACCTGAGTAAGTGGAAGAAACTCATCTCCTCTCTCCTGCGTCAGTTGGATTGTAGTTATTATATATATATATACACATCATAACATGAATAAATGGAACCCATGTTCGTTTAGTCTCACACTGCATACCATTAGATTTCTCTTCCAATGATTTAATAAATGATGCATCTCACCTGATCATGTGGAAGCAAAATGGCGAGGGTATTTTTACTTGCCTTTCAAGATGAACCTACTTTTACAGCTCAGACAATGTCATAATGTCATTTGGCCCATATTGTGTAATCAGATAAATCGTTTCCTGTGAAGAGAATTATACATTTACATATTTTATTTTTATTATTATTATTTTTACCAGGTTGCTGTCTGGATAAACTTGGCACCAGACATCACACCATAGACTGAAAAAAGATGTAGAAGTTAAAGTTAAATCTCCTCCCGAAAAAAGTCTGTTGGTTCCTTCACTCTGAGAAGCTGTCAATCACAGCTGTCAACCGGAGGGCGATCGAGACTCTGGGTTTATGAGCTATACTGGGACCAGCCACCGGGGGGCGATCGAGACTCTGGGTTTATGAGCTATACTGGGACCGGCCACCGGGGGGCGATCCAGACTCTGGGTTTATGAGCTATACTGGGACCAGCCACTGGGGGGCGATCGAGACTCAGGGTTTATGAGCTATACTGGGACCAGCCACCGGGGAGCGATTGAGACTCTGGGTTTATGAGCTATACTGGGACCAGCCACCGGGGGGCGATCGAGACTCTGGGTTTATGATCTATACTGGAACCAGCCACTGGGGGGCGATCGAGACTCAGGGTTTATGAGCTATACTGGGACCAGCCACTGGGGGGCGATCGAGACTCAGGGTTTATGAGCTATACTGGGACCAGCCACCGGGGAGTGATCGAGACTCTGGGTTTATGAGCTATACTGGGACCAGCCACCGGGGGGCGATCGAGACTCTGGGTTTATGATCTATACTGGGACCAGCCACCAGGGGGCGATCGAGACTCTGGGTTTATGAGCTATACTGGGACCAGCCACCGGGGGGTGATTGAGACTCTGGGTTTATGAGCTATACTGGGACCAGCCACCGGGGGGTGATTGAGACTCAGGGTTTATGAGTTATACTGGGACCAGCCACTGGGGGGCGATCGAGACTCTGGGTTTATGAGCTATACTGGGACCAGCCACCGGGGGGCGATCGAGACTCTGGGTTTATGAGCTATACTGGGACCAGCCACTGGGGGGCGATCGAGACTCAGGGTTTATGAGCTATACTGGGACCAGCCACTGGGGGGCGATCGAGACTCAGGGTTTATGAGCTATACTGGGACCAGCCACCGGGGAGTGATCGAGACTCTGGGTTTATGAGCTATACTGGGACCAGCCACCGGGGGGCGATCGAGACTCTGGGTTTATGAGCTATACTGGGACCAGCCACCGGGGGGTGATTGAGACTCTGGGTTTATGAGCTATACTGGGACCAGCCACCGGGGGGTGATTGAGACTCAGGGTTTATGAGTTATACTGGGACCAGCCACCGGGGGGCGATCGAGACTCTGGGTTTATGAGCTATACTGGGACCAGCCACCGGGGGGCGATCAAGACTCTGGGTTTATGAGCTATACTGGGACCAGCCACCGGGGGCGATCGAGACTCTGGGTTTATGAGCTATACTGGGACAGGCCACTGGGGGGCGATCGAGACGCTTTGGCTTCTTAGGACTTGTGCGGTACGCTTGCAAAACACTCATGGATTTGAAAGGTTAAAAATGTTAAAAGATATTCAAGAGTTTTAAGCGAAATGTAAGGATGTTTAGGTGTATGAGATATGGAAAAAGAATAATTTTTCACGTTGGGCTAACCCTTTGCCAATACATCAAAAGATGATCAAGTGCTCTCATTTTATTAGCTGATGTTCTCTCACATCAATAGTGGAAGATCAAGTTGATGCGCCTCACTGAAAAAGGAATATCTAAGACATATGCACATATGATGTCAAAAAGCAACAAATCATCAAAGATCAACTCATTTGTCTCTTTGTATTTAAAAAAAAAGATTTTATTTCAAAAGTACACAAACTGCAGTTGTATCTCTTATTGTAAGGCAATGTTCACAAAGAACATCCACTCTTGTTATACACTATTCTATTGCATTTGTCACAGTTGTATGGCTGAAAATCATATAGTTACGGAACAAAAACTCAAATTTATGACACAATTGTATTTGTTTGTAGACATTTACGAATCCTACTTCAGTTCAGTTAGTCAGCACAGTTCCCAGTCTCCTGTAGCCTTGCTTGTTAAACGTTTCCTATTAACTATGTGAACAAAAATATGGTAAGACTTTACAGTAAGGTTTCATCTGTTAACGTGAGTTAACTACATTACTTAACATGAACAATACTTCTACAGCATTTATTAATCTTAGTTAATCTCAACATTTACAAGTATTAAAATAAAAAGTTTTATGTTAACATTAGTTAATGCACTGTGAACTAACACAAACAAACTCGTTCATATTAACTAACATTAACAAAGGTTGATAAATGGCGTAAAAATATATTGCTCATTGTTAGTTCATGTTAGTTGATGCATTAACTAATGTTTAATAAATTAGACCTTAAATATGAAGTGTTACCTTAAAATACCATTTATTTGTAGCTGTCTATGTGATTCTGATGAGTTAAGTTTTCCAGTGTAAATCAATATTTATATGATCACTTTTTGCATGCTGGACGGAGTCAGGGGTCGGAGGAGGGAAAGGGGGCGGAGCCTGTTTTCATCACCTGGGAAAGATGTGGACTATCAGGAATAGCAGAACAGAAGCTGTTAGTGATGGAGTCAAGCTCACGGATCCGCCACACTCCATCGAGTTTTCCTGAGGAGGGATCAAACATGGACAACATTACTTCATATCAGAATTATGAACTCTATGGCTGCGTATGAAAGCTGGAACATTCTGGATCCGATTCTGATCCTATCTACTGAACTGCAGGAACGTATGATTTGGATTCTACCAAAAAATCTGCAGATATTAGTAAACTCTAAAGCTTGCCGACAATATGGTGCCATGGAAATGCTATTACAAAAGAATAACATATTAAATATGTTCATATGCTAATAATGCATGTTACTATTTACACTGGTCTGCAAATAGCATTTACAACACTGCGAAATCTTTAGATTTTTAAGTGCAATCAACTTGAATTTTTAAGTCATTTCAACTTGAATTTTTAAGTCATTTCAACTTAAATTACATTAAAGGTCCCATGACATGAAATTTCCACTTTCTGAGGTTTTTTAACATTAATATGAGTTCCCCTAGCCTGTATATGGTCCCCAAGTTTCTAAAAATTTTAATCGGTGTAAATCGAGCTTTTGCTATCTTTCTCTGCCTTTGAGAAATTGGAAGCTCAACCGGGCTGATCTTGAATCTCCTCCTTATGACGTCATAAGGAGAAATGTTACCTCCCCTTTCTCTGCTTTGCCCGCCCAGAGAATATTTCTCGCCCATGAGAAAATGAGCTAGGAAGTAGAACGCGCGCGTGCGCGATTTTAGTTTGTCCACGCGAGATATCATGGCTTTTGAGCGAGCGAAGCATAATAATTGCTCAATAATTGGATGTACAAATGAACATCGAATGGTCAATACAGAGCTGGGCTTGCTGAACGTCGGACAAGTAAGTCAACAAATTATATATAAGTGTGTTGCTTTACTGTTTATGGTTACCTAGCTTCTTACATGTAGAATGTGGCTGTCACATTAGCTATGCAGCTATGCAGTTACTCGCGCTAATGTAAAGGTAGACAGCATCAAGTTACACACACTGTAACGCGAGTGTTGTACATTTCTTTGTTATTTGGATAACCGTTTTCCTGTTGGTTATATGGCGCGCGCGATATCCGCATTTCAAGATCGCAGAGCTTGATGTAATTGTAATAAGATAAATTACAGACGTTACAGATCTCTCATGAAAAGGCAACAGTAGGTTCGCGTTAGCTACATGATGATAACTGTAAACCATCCGAATAAAGTACCGTATCCAGACATAATATTTTAAACTAACCATTCGGAAACGTCCTGCTGGAGCCGCTGAGTTGCAACTTCTTCATCCGTTGCTTCTCCATCTGGATCAGATTCTGGGTCAAACTGAAATGCTTGAACGACTGCGTGTCTTCGTGCCATTGCAATATATCCAACATAAACATGCATGGTACCGTTGCGCAAGATGGTCAAGGCCACACCCACCCTCCACCTTGCGCCGCCTTTCTCCTCCTCATCAGCATTTAAAGCTACAGACACCGAAACGGCCCATCTGAAGGAAGCTCATTCTGGGACTGGCTTGTAGTGGCTATAATTCTGCACCGAGGCTGAATTTTGGAAAGAGATTTCAGATACAGTACTAAGGACCACTAAGGACTATATTAAAGCCTACAAAAAGTAGCATGTCATGGGACCTTTAAACTGACTTAAAAAACAAGTTGAATCTTCTATAACTGTATAACTGAGTAAAAGCAATGTAAAAACATGTTGTCATAACTTATTGATCATATAATTTTAATTTGATATATTTTTATATTTAATTTTAGTAACGTCTGTCGCAGTTTTGGTTTGTTTCTGTACCTCGTGATGGAAGGGGTGGCACGTGTCCGGTCGTCTTCTGTCCTTCTGAAACTTCAACCGTTCACATTTCAGAGACTCGTTATGTGCAGTGAAATTAAGGGAAACATACGACAGAGGACGGTTTTGAAAACATGGAGGAAAACAGAGACCATAGAGACAGTGTCTAAAAAAGATAAATGCCAGTTGCATAAACTTATAGCAAATTATGTTCAGACTGAGCAAAGTTACTTATAGAATGACCAAAATAGGCCACACTTTAGATTAGGGTCCAGTTCTCACTATTCACCAACTAATAACAGTAACACCTTATTTTACAGTGTCCTTGTTACATATGTTACATGTACTTAACATGGTAATAACAGTAAATTATGCATAATTACATGCAACTAACCCTCAATCAAATCCTAATCTTACCCTAACCCTATAGTAAGTACATGTAGTTGCTTAATATTACTCAGTACTTAAATATATAATTACACTGTAACAATGAAACCTTAAAATAAAGTGTAATAAATAAATAAACTCAATAAACTCCTAATTACTGCTTATCAATAGTTAGTAAGGTAGTAGTTAAGTTTAAGATTAAGGGATGTCGAATATGATCATGCAGAATAAGGCATTAATATGTACTTTTTAAAAACTAATAAACAGCCAATATCCTAGTAATATGCATGATAATAAGCAACTAGTTCATAGTGAGAATTGGACCCTAAACTAGTGTTACCAAATAAATAAAATGATAGTGAAAGCATCTGGTTTTTTATTAAGGATATACATAATTTCGACGGGGTCCATGGTGACGGGGCCGAAGTCGCTGCAGTCACACGTGTTGTCTATGACCACCATGAACAGGTTACTGCTGGGAATCTGCTGGATCACAAATGACCTGAGGAGGACAAGAGAGGAGGACGAAGAGAGACGGTGAGAGTCAAAGACTTCACAAGGCCTTTTTATCTGCTCCAAAAAAAGAAAAGCGTGGATGAAAGCGTCTTCTTCAGGAAGAGGCGTCAATGCTGTATGGAATCTGTACGTAGGCAGACAAGTGTTCATATACTGAATTAATAAGCTCTCCAACTGCACATGAATGCACTAGGGCGAAAGATTGAAGATTTCAGGCTTATGATTCATTTCTTAATCATCATCTTCCGTTTTTACTTTGGATAAAAGCTTGCAACATAAGTATACATTTGGCTGTACTTTTATTTGCCTGTTACGTGTTCTATATAGTTTAGGTTGAGTGTTTATGTTTAGGTTATTGTTTAGGGTCAGTGTTTATGTTTAGGTTATTGTTTAGGGTCAGTGTTTATGTTATTGTTTAGGGTCAGTGTTTATGTTTAGGTTATTGTTTAGGGTCAGTGTTTATGTTATTGTTTAGGGTCAGTGTTTATGTTATTGTTTAGGGTCAGTGTTTATGTTTAGGTTATTGTTTAGGGTCAGTGTTTATGTTTAGGTTATTGTTTAGGGTCAGTGTTTATGTTATTGTTTAGGGTCATTGTTTATGTTTAGGTTATTGTTTAGGGTCAGTGTTTATGTTTAGGTTATTGTTTAGGGTCAGTGTTTATGTTATTGTTTAGGGTCAGTGTTTATGTTATTGTTTAGGGTCAGTGTTTATGTTATTGTTTAGGATCAGTGTTTATGTTATTGTTTAGGGTCAGTGTTTATGTTTAGGTTATTGTTTAGGGTCAGTGTTTATGTTTATGGTCGGGGTGGGGTTTGGTACTAAAAAAAAAAAAAAACTGTGAAATTATAAATATATATAAAAATCATTGATATATTGTTTGTCGATACAGCGACGTCTAGGTGCACCTTTAGTGTCTTAATAGTGATGCTAATGGGGCTTCAGCATATTTCAGTTTTTGACAACCTGGGAGTGAAAATGGATGGTTTCTGATTAAATAAACTAAACAAACGAAAAGGCAAAAGCATAATATATAGCGTAAAATATATAAATCTGAAATATAAGCAAGGTACAACGTTCATGCGAGGGCACATTAATATCTAATACATATAATACCATTGTAAAATTGCATTTAAATGAACAGCTTTAAGTTGAGTTGTTCGTTCGTTTATCTTTTTCTCCCTCTCTTGTACATCATTCACATATTAAATAAATAAATAAATAAATCACTCTCATTATAATAAACAGAGCTATTTTCAGCTGACCCCAATTGTCCTATGTATGTGTGCCTGTGCACGTGTTTGTGTGGTTGTAAGTATTGCACATACTTAACACAGCTTTCACAGTCAATATTCCCCACGGTTTCTTTAATGGTGCGCTCAGACACGAATGCTGGATATTCTGTATCACAAGGGACCAGCATAGTTCTGCCTCCTCTCTGAGCTAGAGAGATACACAGAGAAAGAGAAAGAGAGACATTGTTCTTCAAATTGTTTTCCTACGGCAAGGCTTATCTGTATCACTCAAGGAACATAAAAACACTGTACAAAATAATGTAAACACAACCATGAATGGCAGGTGTGCAGTTCTGTTCAACCTGCTTTAACATGCACATTTTATTCTTACAGATTGTTTTTTTTAATCACCCAGTTACTGATTGTTACAACTGAAGTTTCACAATTCATGCATTTTGACATATCACCTACTCAAATGAAGACAGTTAGTGCATTGTGACTGACTAGACCCTTGAGCACTATTTAACTTATATCCATAAAGTCTTGCAACATCCTTAAGTCTCTGCAGTTTAATGTGGAAAATGGGATCCATATAGACCTTATTTATAAAATGTGCGTACAAACAGGTTTGTACTTAGACTGTGTAATTGACGTCGTAATTGGGATCACTTCATTCCGCTTGTGCGTTTCTGGGTGTGGTCGTTCCCTGGCGCCAGCAGATGGCCACAATAGTTGCCTCATGTTTGGGCATTCAGCATGTTGAGGCAGCTTTTGTGAATAGTTCATGTTCCCATTGCGGGAATATGACTATGGCCGCGTTAAGATCGAGACTCGCTTACCTCAAGGGAGGTGCAGTCCCCTCGCCTATGCCCCGATCTAGCGTCTATTCTGCACCTACTTCGGCCTACTTCGGCGCTTAGCCAGGGTGATCTGAGGGTTACCGTGAGGGCTTCCCCGCCGAGGCAACCTCCGTGGGCCCCTCACGCCTCGGCTGCGTTGCCCCCTTCGGGGAGTGTAGTTGCCCAAGTCCAACCCATAGTGGGCAGCTATGCTTTCCCGGGCCGCCGAGAAGGTCGGCTTGAGTGGAACCCTCCACCATGTCCCGAACCTTCTCGGCTGGATGATTGGTTTCTCATGATTGGTGCCTTTCTTCCCGGAGGTGCATGAGGAGTTCACCAGGTCGTTGTCGGCAACGTATAGTGCCAGACTACGGACAGGCTGCTTCCGCCCTGCATGCCATGGCGCTCTTGCAGGTCCATCAGGCCCAGGTGCTCATGGACATGCACGTGGGTGGTTCTGACCCAGAGCTCCTCCGGGAGCTCCGTGTAGCAACTGACCTCGCCCTCCGGGCAACAAAAGAAACTGCACGTTCCATCGGTCAGACGATGTCCACCTTGGTAGTCAAGGAGCTGGTCGACCAACCTGGTCGATATGAGGGACACCAATAAATATCGGTTCCTGGATGTCCCTCTGTCCCAGGTTGGGTTGTTCGGCGACGTGGTCGAGAGCTTTGCCCAACAGTTCTCGGCCGCCCAGAAGCAGACGGAGGCCATCCGACACATCCTGCCCCGGGGGATCACTGCTGCCCCCACCCATCCGCTGGCCGCAGACCCTTCGTCTGCTCGTCGCAGAGGTCGAACTTCTGCGGCGTCCTCCGCTCCCGCTAAGCCCCAGCAGCAGCAACCACCAAGGTCTCAGCGTGGAGCAAGCCGCAGGAAGTCGACCCCATCCGTCCAGGCTGCTGCCGAACCAGGAGGCAAGCAAAGGTGCAAACGACCCTGAGACGGGCGACCCAGAGGTGGATCAAACTGCTCTTCAAGAGACGGCGAAGGCACCGCTCCTTCCCCCGGTGGAGGGCCGGGCAGAGAATCTTTTGTTTCCATTTGTTTCTGTTCCGCCACTGGCCCCCAGCCAATTTCAATAAAAGAGCAGTTTCTGAAACCAATGGGTCCCAAGAGGGCGCGCTTGGCGGTAGATGACGCTATGCCTTGTCACCCACAGGCCCCTCTTTTGTCGCCAGCGAGCAGCAGTGGCTGTGTTCCGGACGCACTGACGCCTCCGCACACTCCCTCTGCCCTTCTACGGAAGCAGGTATGTCTTGCACCACACACTCAGACCCCACTTTCGGGCCGCTTTGCCGTACGAGTCGGGTCCCTGCATTCCGCCGCGCTGCCCCACCCCGGGTACGTCTGTGGTGCCGTTGGTCCTGCTTGCACGGTGTCTGGGAGCCTGGCTAGAGCTTCTCAGCCTGTCTCGCTGGCTCATCCATACTATCAGACTCAGCAATGTGGTTGAGTTCGCCCGACGTCCCCCAGCCTTCAGTCCTACTGGTGAAAGACGCGATCTAGCCGGTCCCTCCAGCCGATATGAAGACTGGCTTCTACAGCCCGTACTTTATTGTACCCAAGAAAGGCGATGGGTTACGACCAATCTTGGACCTGCACGTCCTGAACCGGTCCCTTCACAGGCTGCCGTTCAAGATGCTTTCGCAGAAACGCATTTTCAAGTGCATCCGTCCCCAATATTGGTTTACAGCGATCGACCTGAAGGACGCGTACTTTCATGTCTCGATTCTCCCTCGACACACACCGTTTCTTCTCTTTGCGTTCGAGAGATGGGCATATCAGTACAAAGTCTTACCCTTCGGGCTGGCCCTTTCACCCTGTGTCTTCACGAAAGTCGCTATCGCCGCACATCGCGATGCAGTTGAAGGAAAGTCGCTGGGAAGGCACGACCTGATCGTCAGGTTCCTGAGGGGGGCGAGGAGACTAAATCCGCCTCGCCCACTATCTATACCCTCTTGGGATTTGTCTCCTTTCGGCTCTTCAGAGACCACCCTTTGAGCCTTTGTGATCAGCTGAGTTAAACATTCCATCCTGTAAGACAGTACACCTGGTTGCATTGACCTACATCAAGAGGGTAGGGGACCTGCATGCATTTTCGGTCTACGAATCGTGCCTAGAATTTGGCCCGGCTAACTTTCACGTGATCCTGAGACCCTGGCCCAGATACGTGCCCAAGGTTCCCACCACTCCCTTCCGGGACCAGGTGGTGAACCTGCAAGCGCTGCCTCATTCTGTAGACACTCGATGTTGATAGGGCTCCCTGAAGTGATCCCAATTACGTTGTCACGTCGACGTTACGTCTCCCGTACATTAGTAACCGAGACGTTTTACGTGGAAAAGTTCTTAGTGCTACATCAGATTCGTAACAGACGTACACACTGTTCTTTGTGGCAGAGAGTCGTATGTACAGCAGTGATTTGGAAATGCAAGCCATTCTCAGGTAAAGGATTTGGACATTGACTGGTGCTCTTTTATATGGTAATGACATTATTTAGGCGCCATTTACAAGGCAGAGATCTGAAACCATTCATCTTTGCAAAATTTCGCGAACATTTGTGATTTATAGATTTCACATCTGGAAGAGAGGTGTACACACATTTTTTTGTGCGTACGTTTGTTCATTAAATCACATGTACACACACTGGAGAAATTATTGTAAGATCAAAAGTAGGACGGTTTCTAGGCAAGATTTTATAACTGAGGCCACTGATGCCATCAACTCATCAAACACCCTGCCTCATAAACACATATTATCAAACCTACCCTTAATGGTGAGGTCAGAGTACCACCAGCTGTACAGGTTGAACTCAAGCAGAAATCTGCAAAGGAAAGGATAAAGGGCAATAATGAAAGCAGTTACTGGAAAGAGAGAAAGGAATCCAAAAATGGACAGAGTAAAAAGTACAGTAATGTTATTTATATTTTGCATATATACAAAAGTTTTCAGATTTGTAAAACTCAAAACATCAGAGAAGAGTTCATAAGATCAGAGTCTTACATGACTAACTCGGTCAGTAGCCATCGGACAGCTGCGAACAGAGCAAAGTAGGGCTGCAAGGAAAAGAACAATAACCAGTCAAACACTGAGAGGCACAAAGTAGTTCAATTATTATCAATTATTTTTTATCAAGGATGTGGCAGAACCATTATACAGTACATATGATATTACGTAATCTGATTACGTAACTTGCGTTACTTGTAATGCATTACTCCCAACACTGACTATAAGTAACTTTGCAACTACATGTCAACTAGCAGTCATTAGACTATTAGTAGACTGTGTACTGTCAGTTAACACTTTTTTACAGACTTTATACTGACTATACATATCTTTTCAAGTATGTCAATTTATTCTACTAACCCAAACCCTAAGCTAACCTTGTAAAAATACTCTAGTGGCCTAATGAGAGTTAGTTGACATGTACAGTAGTTGCAAAGTTACTTATAGTTAGTAGAATGTCTAAAGTGGACTATTGAAATAAAGTGTAACCATAGATTTATAGCCATATGTCCGTAAAAGTAGTTTTTTGATGGGGGACATGTCTGCTGAGAACCGAAGCGCAGCTGATGATAATGAGAATGTGTGTGAAAAAATAAATGATGTTCTAGTGTTTTGCTTTTGCAAAACTATGAGAGAAACCATAGAAAAACTAAAGAAATTGGAATGAGGAATACATGCGACTTAACAGATGTAGTGTAATGGCTTTGTGCAGTACTCACGTGTAAGAGTGTGTGTGCTGTGTCACTGGTCTGTGCATATACCCTACAGATGGCCTGATAGTCATACAGATTCACCCTGAAAACAAATCCAAGTATTATTGTTAATGCATTTTTATCCATAATTACTATAAAACATACATTACAAAAATGTAAATGTCAATGACAAGCATGTGTGTATGAACTCA
>CM038639.1:1765230-1770230 GCA_021554675.1 Leuciscus idus | reverse complement strand
TATGCTGTATGGATATAGAACAGGTTTAGTTTAATTACAGTTATAAACTATGTTGTCATCTTTCTTTTATTCGGTACAAGCCTGCTGTAGCGGACCCCGAGCCAAAACTTTACTGAGTTTTATGAAGTTTATTGTACATCACACAAAAGATGAAACATCCGTTTTCACTCCAGAAAATCACAGTAAGAGACTCCCTTTCATTATCATCAACATACACAGCGAAGTACACAAAAACTAGTTACAACTAACAGTAAACAATAAACTGGTAAACTTTATATCCATAACTGTAATAAAGTGTGCGCTCTCCCCTTCATTACTGCCGTGACAAGCATCTTGTAAAGCCTTTGTTTTGTACTGTCCCTCGTTCTCAAAGCAGTCTGGAGTGAAATGATTTGCGCAGACATAAACGTAAAATGTAGGTATATTTTGCGACGCATTACCTTAAAAAATAAAACTAATCGCTGTGTCCTCAGTGGTGTCTGGGATGAGGAGAGAAAAGGAAGAATCTTACATCCAACAGCAGAACACCGGATTGCGTACGATACATTGTCACTAACAGACTTTAGATACTGCTTTGGATGCGACTAGCTTAGTGAACTCTGTACACTGTTCGGTTCCGGCTGAAGTAGAGGCCTCGCAGCAGGGCAACTGGGTGACGGTGAGACGCTGTAGTCGCGGGACAAAACACCGCTCTTCCGTTCCGATTACAACATCAAACAGGTTCTCCCCACTCAGTGAAACACCCACTGAGAATCCTGCTGAATGTGCCCTAGTTATTGCCGATTCTATTACACGGAACGTGAAAATAGAGACACCAGCCACCATAGTCACATGTTTGCCGGGAGCCAGAGCGCCTGACATCAGAGCAAATTTAAAAGTGCTGGCTAATGCTAATCGTAAATTCTCTAAAATTATTATTCACGTCGGCACTAATGATGTTAGGCTCCGCCAGTCGGAGATCACCAAAATTAACATTAAAGAGGTGTGTGAACTTGCAAGTACGATGTAAGGCGCTGTAATTTGCTCTGGCCCCCTTCATGTTCGCAGGAGTGATGAGATAGTTAGTAGACTGTCCTCACTCAATGGCTGGCTGTCTGATTGGTGTCCGCATAATAATATAGAATTCATAGACAATTGGACAAGTTTTTGGGGCAGACCTGACCTGTTGAAAAGAGATGGTATTCATCCCTCCTGGGATGGTGCTGCTCTTCTCTCTAGTAATATGGCACATAGTCTTAGAGCTCAAACATGACAATCTGGGGCTCAGGTCAGGAAGCAGACAGACTGGCTAAACCGACCGTCTGCTAGCGGCCTCGCGTCACCAAGGTCAGATAAATACCATCACATAGAGCCTCTTTCACCTAGATATCATCATATAGAGACTGTGTCTGTTTCCCAAACTAGGAAATACAAAAAACTCCTAAACCCATTCAAGGGTAAAATTTGTATTGATGTTCAACAAATAAAAAACAGACATAATACGAATGAACAAATGCTAAAGCTTGGGTTGCTGAATATTCGATCGCTTACTTCAAAAGCAGTCATTGTTAATGATATGATTACTGACTATAATCTCGACGTGCTGTGTTTGACAGAAACCTGGCTAAAACCAGACAATTATATTACTTTAAATGAGTCCACCCCGCAAGATTACTGTTACAAACATGAACCTCGTCTGAAAGGCAAAGGGGGAGGTGTTGCTGTAATTTATAGTAATATCTTCAGAATTACTGAGAAGTCTTGTTTAAATATAATTCTTTTGAAGTGTTGTTGCTAAATGTAACACTATCTAGTGTAAATGATAAATCACGTTTAACATTTGTGCTGGCTACTGTATACAGGCCACCAGGGCACCATAAAGATTTTATCAAAGAATTTGCGGACTTTCTATCAGAGTTAGTACTGGCTGCAGATAAAGTACTAATTGTTGGTGATTTTAATATACATGTATATAACGAAAAAGATGCATTGGGATTGGCATTTAAAGATATTCTGAACTCTATTGGAGTTAGACAACACGTGTCAGGACCTACTCACTCTCGTAATCATACTCTTGATGCCGTTGAAATTCTGCAGCAGAGCAATGACATCTCAGATCATTATCTAGTCTCGTGTAAACTTAATTTAGCCAAGGCTGCAAAGTTGACTCCGTGTTGCAAATATGTTAGACCTATCACTTCTGCCACTAAAGATTGCTATATTAATAATCTTCCTGATCAGTTTCATCATCTCAGCATCCCGGATAGCTTAGAAGAACTAGATATTGCGACAAAACTATTAACTCTCTCTTTTCCAGCACTTTAGACACAGTTGCTCCTTTGCGCTTAAAGAAGATTAAAGAAAATAGTCCAACGCCGTGGTATAACGAGCACACTCGGGCCCTTAAGAGAGCAGCCAGAAAAATGGAGCGCAACTGGAAGAAAACAAAACTAGAGGTATTTCGCATTTCATGGAAAGAGAGCTCGATTGCATACAGAGAGGCTTTAAAAGCTGCTAGATCTGCTTATTTTTCAAACCTATTAGAAGAAAATAAACAAAACTCTAGGTGTTTATTTGAAACAGTGGCTAAACTAACGAAAAATAAATCCTCAACCCCAGACGTTTCTAAACAACACAGCAGTAATGACTTTATGAACTTCTTTACTAACAAGATTGATAATATCAGGGAGAAAATGATAACTATGCAACTGTCTACTACAGTATCGCATCAGGCAGTGCATTGTAGTCTCCTTGAAGAAAAATTTGATTCATTCGTTGCTATAGGAGAGGAAGAATTTACTAAACTCGTTAAATCATCTAAATCAACAACATGTATGTTAGACCCTATACCGACTAAGCTACTGAAAGAGATGCTTCCAGAGATCATAGATCCTCTTCTTAATATCATTAATTCATCTTTGTCAATAGGATATGTACCGAAAACTTTTAAGCTGGCTATGATTAAACCGCTTGTTAAAAAAACGCAACTTGATCCTACAGAATTAGTCAATTACAGGCCGATCTCGAATCTGCCTTTTCTGTCAAAGATACTAGAAAAGGCAGTATCCTCACAACTATGCTCCTTTTTAGAAAGAAATGATATCAGTGAGGATTTCCCATCAGGATTTAGACCGTACCATAGTACCGAGACAGCTCTCATTAGAGTCACACATGATCTGCTCTTATCATCCGATCGTGGTTGTATCTCTCTATTAGTGTTATTTGATCTAAGTGCTGCATTTGACACTATCGACCACAACATTCTTTTAAATAGACTCGAAAATTATGTTGGCATTAGTGGAATTGCACTAGCATGGTTTAAATCATACTTATCTGACCGTTATCAGTTTGTAGAAGTAAATGAAGAGATGTCTCATCGATCACAAGTTCAGTATGGCGTACCACAAGGCTCAGTACTAGGACCGCTGCTGTTCACTCTGTACATGCTACCCTTAGGAGATATCATTAGGAAGCATGGCATTAGTTTTCACTGTTATGCTGATGATACTCAGCTCTATATTTCTTCACGCCCAGATGAAACTTACCAATTCACATAATTAACGGAATGCATAGCTGATATAAAAAACTGGATGACTAGTAATTTCCTACTACTAAACTCTGAAAAAACAGAGATTCTAATTATTGGACAAAAAACGTCCTCACGTAATAACCTAGAATACTGTCTAACACTTCATGGCTGCTCTGTCAAGTCTTCGTCGTCGGTTAGGAACCTGGGTGTGCTCTTTGATACCAATCTTTCATTTGAAAGTCACGTGTCTAGTATCTGTAAAACCGCATTTTTCCATCTTAAAAATATATCTAAATTACGTCATATGCTCTCATTGACAAATGCGGAACAGTTAGTTCATGCGTTCATGACCTCAAGGCTAGATTATTGTAATGCTCTACTGGGTGGTTGCCCTGCACGCTTAATAAATAAACTACAGCTGGTCCAAAACGCAGCAGCTCGAGTTCTTACCAGAACCAGGAAGTATGACCATATTAGCCCTGTTCTGTCAACACTGCACTGGCTCCCTATTAAACAGCGTATACATTTTTAAATATTGCTGATTACTTACAAAGCACTAAATGGTTTAGCTCCGCAGTGCTTGAGCGAGCTCTTAACGCATTATAGTCCTTCACGTCTATTGCGATCTCAAAATTCCGGCCAGTTGATAATACCTAGAATATCAAAATCAACTGCTGGCGGTAGATCCTTTTCCTATTTAGCACCAAAACTTTGGAACAATCTTCCTAACATTGTCCGGGAAGCAGACACACTCTGTCAGTTCAAAGCTAGACTAAAAACACATCTTTTTGACCTAGCATACACATAACACATTATAGACTTCTATAATTCCATATTAGGCTGCATAGATTAGGCCAGCCGGAACCAGGAACACTTCCCATAAATCCTGATGTACTCGTTACATCATAAGAAGAATGGCGTCTACGCTAATATTAGTCTCTCTGTTTATACCGAGGTTTACCGCAGTCCGTCGGATCCAGGCCGTATCCAGATCTGAAGAAGGACCTGCGCCTGGACGCGACGACAACGCAGTCCTGAAGTGTCAACAAGACTCTCCGTTTCCTGAAGTGAGGTGGACCTCGGCCGTATCCAGATCAGATGGTGGATCTGCACCTGGACCTAACCATGACACATCCTGAAGTGCCAGCCTCATCAGTCCTGTGAAGGCCTCATCGACACAACCAATCTGACTTCTGACCTGTAACGCTGCCTGGATTATAATCATACACTGTTCGCTCGTTGGCCAGAGGAGAACTGGCCCCCGACTGAGCCTGGGTTCTCCCAAGGTTTTTTTCTCCATTCTGTCACCTGATGGAGTTTTGGTTCCTTGCCACTGTTGCCTTGGCTTTTGGCTTGCTTAGTTGGGGACATTTAATATTCAACAATATTACTGATCTGCCTTATTATGGGTGGACGATGATGCAATTTTCTTCTAGAAACAAACTTTGTTGTATTATTTTCATGTTATCAATGTGAAGCTGCTTTGATACAA
>CM038639.1:1535230-1760230 GCA_021554675.1 Leuciscus idus | reverse complement strand
CTATATCAGCCCATGTCAGTATCATAGACTGTAGAAAAGTATGTGCGTAGAGTCTGTGAGTCACCCGTAGTGTTTCTGAAGAGCGTTTTTGAAGCCCAAAGTGGGCGGAGCCGGCCGTCGCCATCTTGGCCGCGCGTCACTCCCGGATAAACGAAAATGAGCAGCGAGGCGGATTAACTGAAGTGACGTGACGCTAACAGACAGCAGACAAACGACTAGCAGTGACATCAGCGCAGGCCACCTGTCACTCAAGTGGCCACGCCCTTAATTATGCAGAACTTTAAAGCTTAATATAATTTAAACGGAGTTATGAAATAATTCACCCTCCTCACAGTTTTCATGAAGGACCAAATTAGCGATATAGACCAAAATCACTTTTAGTACCAGGATGTAAACATGTTTTCTCTGCTGTAAAGTTGGGCATTTTAACATGTGGGTCTATGGGATTGAGTCTCTTCTGCAGCCAGGCTCTAGTGGCCAGTCGATGTACTGCAGTTTAAGTCACTTCAGTGTTGGATTCAAGAGAGAGAGGAAGGTTGCCGCTTAGGGAAAACTTGAAATCCCAGCGTGAAAAGCCTTGAGACCAAAGACCATAGCCAAAAGTTCCAGGCAATGTATGTGCCATGAGGCTTATGCCTCAATGTCAGTCGCTTGGGACCCTAAGCTTGTCAAAGACGCATCTGTCATGTCAACTCTGCACGGGAACACTTGAAGCAAGGCGAACTCCTCTTGTTAAAACAGTTTCTGCCCTCAAACTCTAACCACAATTACACTGTGCCACATAAAATGAGGGACATTGAAGTCATGTGGGTCTCGTGTGGTACAAGTAACGGGGAGTAGGCACTGAAAGAGGCACTGAAAAAGACAACGCGTCAACCTAAGGTTTGACTGAAACACTGGCAAAAACACCCAGACTGTGCTCGCCTGAGAAGCGAAGCTGTCATAGTGACTAAATTCAGCTCTATCCTAAAGGAAGACTCCTTCTGACTGGACTGGATGCATCATTCAAGTCTACCGTCACAAACCAGTCTCTCAATGAGAAAATAAAATAGAATGGAAACTTTCTGAGTTATGTTATTATTTTATTGTTTGGTTATATTTTGGTTACATTATGTCTGATGTGCAGCACATTGGTCAGCATTCGTGTTGTTGTGAATGTGCTTTATAAATAAACCTTGCTCTTACCCTTGACCTATTATGACTTGCAATCACATATTATCCATGTCTAAAATATCATTCCATTTTGCAATGAAATAAACAATCAAGCAGTTGAGATATACTGCATGTATGAGATAAAGCTGGATAAAACTATATGAGACTTTATATATAGAGCTGTGCAATATATAGTTTAAATTTTTTCAATGATATAAACAATCACAAAGCCAAACTTTGCTATATATTATATATTGTTTTATGTGAGGGCATGCATGCAGGTAAAGCTGGACGTACTACAGTATATATCCGACTTTAAATATATCATAAATGACCAAATCCTGATTACTAGTGCTTCAAAGCGGACTACATAGTGCACTGTAGGTTACTAGCTATGTAAAGAACAACGGGTGGCAGAAAGCATTGGGTCATTTTGTTTTTTAATTTGAGTTGTTAGAGACTACTTTTGACTGGTTTATCTATGATGATTGTGAATCAAGACCTTGAGAATCAAGGCCAAATGAATGTAATGGTAACCATTTCTCTATGCCTTCAGGTGTGGTCTTTGCATTATCCAGCCTGTTATTACTCCAGACTGTCTCCTCTTGCCCCAAGGAGTGCTTGTGTGACACTCACACCAAAGTGGTGGACTGCCGGGGACGAGGACTTTATGATGTTCCACGTCAACTCAATCAAGACACCCTGGAGCTGTATCTCCAAAACAACCGTCTCCGAGGCCTGGGCTCCATGTCCTTTCGAGAGACGCCACAACTTCAAATTCTGGACCTGGCCAACAACTCAATCACAATGCTTTCTACCAGCGCCCTTCTGGGACTCAGAAGCCTGAAGGTCCTCAGCCTGGCCAATAACTCCATCCGGGAACTGGACCGGCGTCTTCTGGTTTCAGTAAGAAATCTGACCATATTGGACCTGTCCTATAACACCATCGGTGGTCTACCTGGAGCTCTTGCCGATAGTTTCCACTATCTTACCCATCTGTCTCTCCATTACAATCGGCTAACTAAGCTGGACCGTGTACACCTGGAGGCTCTGGGAAATCTGAAAGTTCTGCAACTGAAGGGCAATCCTTGGAGATGTGACTGTCATCTGATAGGACTCAAACTATGGTTGGAGATGTTTGCTTTCAAAGGTAACAAAACCCTCAAATATACAATAGAGTCTTCATTTTAAAATAAAAAAACAAAAACAATCATACATAGCTAAATGTCCTGTCTCTGAAATGAATTCAGGTAAGAATCTTTCTACATTGTGCAAAATTTTTCAGCTAATATTAGTCCAACCTAAATTGTCAACCCACGCTAAAAAGTCAGAATAATTAGTGATTTCCTATCACAGAAAATAAAGCTAATGTTATGCGCCCTGTTTTGCACTGAGCCAGAGCAATTCTTTTTTAGGTAGGTGTGGATGAGTTGATCGCTTTGCGTATCTCACAACTGGATTGGGCAGATCATCTGACACACAGATTTAATGCAGCTGCTCCGGATTTGAGCCACACCTGTTAGAGCTTCATGGATTTGCCCTTTAGTCAACAGACCATGGAACAAGTTTTTGCATCAGTCTTGCATCATGTCTCTTTTGAATGGCTATTGCTAACCAGAGCATGGGGTGACCTGCAGTTTATTTACTCATTTATTTACTTATTTTTGCTGAACATGGTTTGTTTATGTTACTCAGTAAGAAAAAGCCTATATGTATTTTTATTTTCATCTGGTCAGTTATGAGTTTTGTACTTTTGGCCTTTGGACACCCTGAAGCTGCTTCACATCAGAGTCCTGATCACCCTGTCCGGGTTTTGCTCTTATTTATTGCGTACATATTAGGGTCAGAAATTAACTTAAGGGTTAATATTTGCCCCTGGAACTGATTTCCAGGTACATTTTTGTTAACCTTTGTAAGGGCAGTTTTTATAATTACTTTATTAAGAGTATCTTGTCTTTTAAGTCAACTACTTAACCAATCGACCAATTTAACCCTCTGGTGCTGTTCGGTAAATTTTTTACGTATTTACAAAACTTGGCAAAGGTTTTAGCACTTGCTATGTGAACACAAAAAAAATATCATTGACATGATTCAAAAAGGTTCAATGGTCCTGAAAAAATAGAGATACTTGTATTCTTCATGGTAAAAAATGAGCGCATTGGAAACGAATGGGAAGCAAACTTCATCTAGTGGAAATGTTTGGTACTGCGCCTAATCAAAATCTTACTGAAAGCTCATTTTTTAAGATATCAACCTCAGATTTATGGTTAAGATTTTCTCACAGTTTAAGAGTAAATTATTTATTTACACAGTATATTTCATGCTGCTCTACGGTATCGTACATGTATTTACACAGCAATTGCATAATGTTCAATGTAATAGCCAACATAAATGTATAAATTATAAAACTAAGTATATCAATTATAAAATTTAACATCTGGGTACGGCAGCAAAATTATGGCAATAATCCCTACATTTGAACCCTTATCTTGAATTTTGGGGGCATTTTTGTTCTTTTTGCTTGGCTCAAGCCTCCATTAAAGGTGCTCTAAGCGATGTCACGCGTTTTTTAGGCCAAAACATTTTTTGTCACATCCAGCAAACATCTCCTCACTGTCCGCTCACTGCCTGTCCCCTGAACACACTGTAAAGACACGCGGTCTCTGTAGACAGCCCAGGCTCCACAAACGGCAAGAGAAACAGACTGGCCCAGCCTGGACCACGAAACATAACAAACAGTGTTCCAGCCAATCACCGACAAGAATGATTTGGGGGTGGGGGTGGGGGGTGGGGGGGGGGGTTAGTGCGCGTGCACATGAAGGGGGGTGTGGGGGGTGGAGGAGAGAGAAGCATGAAGAGGGAAGTTAACTAGAGGAGAGATGTCCTTGAGAACGACTAACGTTAGAATTATATTCTCTTGAATTCTGATATGGCCGACACAAGACCAAAGAGACGACGTTCCGATGAACAAATAACAAAGATTAGGGAAAAGGAGAAGAAATTGATATTGGAAAAGCATTCAAAAGGTGGCGAGAACGCCGCCGGCAGAAGAGCTTCCAATCCGACATTCAGGAGGCTCTGTTTCTGCTGGACAGGAGGGGGAAACCAGTTTGTTTTTTCTAAATGGTTCATGACTGTTTCAGGAAGCACGGGAGGGAAGGGGAGGGGACGGGATGAGGAGGAGGGAGGGACGGGATGAGGAGGAGGGAGGGACAGGATGAGGAGGGGGGGAGGGGGAGGGGGCGGGATGAGGAGGGGGGAGAGTCGAGCTAGCCTCCGTTTTGTTTGACAATACCTCGAACATCAACAAGAAGTGACGTCACCGAGCATCGCTGAGAGCAGCTTTAATATCCAACCCTGGTTCGTATTCCCTCGGCAGGGCAAAATACTAATCACACAAAATGACGCACAAACATTTATATCTTCAGTCATTAAAATAATTGGGGAAAAAAATATGCAATAAGCAGAGCTCTATATATTTATATAATTAATATATTTAACACTGGCAATGATTCTACAAATAAACATTTTCACTATAAAACAAGCATCACACATAATCAAATTATTTATGTATTTATTGGCTCACGACTAATTTTCAACATGAATATATTACAGGGAAAATTTCCCTCAGGCAACCTACACTGTGTTGTTCGGTGTCGATAGCTCACGGCTCGCTCCTCACAGGAGGCTTAGCTCTGCCTAGCAGCCCTGAGCTTCACATGTAGTGAAGATGACCTGCATTGTCCACCATTATCATCTCTTTTTCTTCTCAGGCGGAGTGGTGGACAGCATCATGTGCGTCCAGCCTCAGCTCATGCTGGAGCGAGACCTCCGGCACATTCCCTATGAGCTTTTCCACTCCTGCATGATCACCAGCTACAGCTACCTGTTCGCCAACATCCACTACCTGGACGGCAAGCACCGCATGCTCAGCGGACAGCTCCACCCGAGCCCTCGAGCTCCATCCGGGAGCGACTTCAGCCCGCCGGGAGAGGGCATTCTCCCTGAGTGTGAGCCCAAGCAAAGACCCCGGCCGGCCAACTACCGGCACGCCATCGCCACCGTGGTCATCACAGGAGTGGTGTGTGGCATCGTGTGTCTGATGATGTTGGCGGCAGCCGTGTACGGATGTGCGTATGCTGCGATCAACGCCAAGTATCAAAGAGAGCTGAAGCAGAAAGCCAAAGAAGCGAGTGTGGTAGAAGAGCGGAAAAACATTGAAAGAGAGGAGAAGAAGGAACCGCTGGAGTGATGCGAAGATAATGAACATAAAGCACAAACACACATCGAGGATACACTCACAGTATCCACACACAGTTGTGTATCTCAGTTCCTTCGAGGCGAGTCAGTGCACTTGGCAGCCGCACTGGCGATGTCCGCGGGCAGCTATTTTTCTAGACATGCAAATACAGCTCCTACCTAAAGGGGAAAGACGGTTGATCAAGATAGCATATGCTTCTCCTTTAGCTTCAATAAGGCTAGTAGAGCTGTGTTTCCAGGCAAACACACATTCACATTTCTAGAGTAAAAACAATAGGTGATACTCCTGGCGAAACAGCAGTCGGCTCTTCGTCAATCCAAGCGAACATACATTACGAGACTACATGTCAAGCTGTTTAAGCTCTGTGTTGTGCAGTGTGTGTAGTGTACGTAAATGAACAGTGTGTGCTTTTTCTCCATGTTACCCACACTCAGATATCCCCAGTTATTCGCCTGTCGCCAGCTTATATTTCCCCCAGTGTATTATGGGTTCTGAAGTTTACAGAAGTTTTTGGTGAAAGGGAATGCCACAGTTTTCTTTAGTCATGTAGAACCAGTTTAAAATATTCATTTCAACTGCATAGCCAACCACGTTTCATTAAAAGCCCTTCTTGCCAGCAGTGAATTACGCTTTTAATTGTGCAACAATACTATAGCCCTTCACAGACGCTTTCCCGTCACACGGTTTTTGGTTCATTTTCAGGGATCGACCTTTTTGTCATGAAAAACGTGACACAGACACATAAACATATTTTAAAAGTTCATAACGGCTTAATTGAAAGATTAACACATTTTACCATTGAAACCTGATGACCAAACATTACTTGATGAATCACAAACTTGCTTATTTGCGTATTAACAGAAATAGTGCTGAACTTTAAATATTTCTGAAGTAATTTTACATAAAATTTCGTCTCGGTTAACTATAGACCCGATATAGTCCGGCTGTGAGTAACACACTTCTGGTCAAAATAACCTTGAATTTGGTTGCATGTCATAATTGCCAAAATAACTTGTGACTTAAAGTCAACAGTGATTACAACACGTTTTTTATTTATTTTATTTTTACATATTATCTCATAGATGACTCATCTGTTCTTGGGCTCTGTTTAGACGTCTATTACATATTCACTGACAGCCCAAGTTTTGCCTAGTTTTAGCCTAGACCTCAGGCTGTGTTTGGACGGCTTTTAAATGCAAAATTGCTTTCTGGGTATACTCAGTCGAATATCTTAGTCAAGGTTTATTGCATTATAGCTCAAAGCTATTGTCACGTGTACCATAGGTTACTGACCCGTGGACTAGTTGAAACATCTAGGTTGTGATTAGCTCTGTCATAGATTACTAACCCTAACCTAACCTTAGTTCTGTAAACTGACCACCAACACCCTGGAAGAAAGAAACACTGTCGTAGTGAGCGGCGTAATGAAGCCCATCAGTTCTCTACATGTGGTCCGTTTCCCTCCGCTTGTACGGTCTCTGGTATCTATTGTAATGTTCAAAATGAAGAGTTGTTCTGTCAGTCTCAACACATCTATACATCACACAACTATACATCACACTTCTAAACATCACACATCTATACATCACACTTCTATACATCACACTTCTATACATCACACTTCTATACATCACACTTCTATACATCACACAACTAGACATCACACTTCTAAACATCACACTTCTAAACATCACACTTCTATACATCACACATCTATACATCACACAACTATACATCACACAACTATACATCACACATCTATACATCACACAACTATACATCACACTTCTATACATCACACAACTATACATCACACAACTATACATCACACAACTATACATCACACAACTATACATCACACTTCTATACATCACACAACTATACATCACACAACTATACATCACACAACTATACATCACACAACTATACATCACACAACTATACATCACACATCTATACATCACACTTCTATACATCACACTTCTATACATCACACTTCTATACATCACACATCTATACATCACACTTCTATACATCACACTTCTATACATCACACAACTATACATCACACAACTATACATCACACAACTATACATCACACTTCTATACATCACACTTCTATACATCACACAACTATACATCACACTTCTATACATCACACTTTTATACATCACAAATCTATACATCACATATCTATACATCACACATCTATACATTCTTTATGTTAAATATAGGAGTCGACTTTGGGTTGTTTAATAGCTGAGGTAAACAGTGATGGCACAGATTATTTACACACAAACTATACAAGTTTAATTTACAGTCTTCTGCATAATTTATTAAATGTATTGCCTTATCAGTTATTAATACGGTCATGTAGGCAGATCCTAATATCAGTGTCTTAATGTGTTTTATAAATATTGTGTATGTAAATATTCAGGTACAAACCTAAAGAGATTCTGAGCTCTTGGGAAATGCTGGAATATCCAAGATGATCTGAACTTGCATATGAAGGGTTGATGTATGTTATATAACATCAGTACACATAGCCGAGCAATAATTGGTTAGTTGACATGATATACGTTGGGAAATCCGACATGTCCCGCAGTGTGTGATATACATGCTTGTGCTCACTCTTTTATATGATCAGAAAACTGTTTTTATGATAATACATGTGTTTTAAACGGAGAGTACATTGAATATTCATACGTTAGAAACCCTCAGTCACACAGTAGGACCATTAAAATGAACTAGTGAAGGGAAAGTGGCACATTTGCACACCATACCCACAAACCAGCAGAATCTGAATAAATATTAATTTAATGTCAAGCAAGTGAAATCAGTTTTGATAATAGGTGGCAATCCTGTAAAGTGGCCTTTAAGCACATCGAGGACACACACACACACGCATGCAAATGTCCCAGTTCCACAAGAGCGTTCTGTCATCAGCATGTCAGGCCGCATCAGTGTGTGTGTGTGTGTGTGTGTGTGTGTGACCATGAACACGTGAAACTGAGAATTTACAACATGTGCTTTCAATTATTATTCTGTTCAAATCCAACCAATCAACACTCACTGAGCCAGAACGTTCATTTCGTCTAATATCTGTGGTAAACGTGTGTGTTTGTGCTCGTGTGGAAAGATGTTGTAATATTTCTATGTTACATTAATATTTATTAGAGGTTAGCTTTGCAGCATAAGAATAAAGTATAAGATACATAGAATTTAAAATATATAAAATAAACAGCATGAAATACTATATAGAACATGTAGTCATATATGTGTGTGTGTGTGCGTGTGTGTGTGTGTGTGTGTGTCCGCTCCAGCAAAACACTGAATCATGAGCAGTAGAGGGTGAAAATCTGTCTGTTCTACTTCATTTCTCTGTCAGTTATAACATGAATCACTTGTGCATGAGTGTGTGTGTGTGTGTGTGTGTGTGTGTGTGTGTGTGTGTGTGTGTGTGTGTGTGTAGTGCTCCTCCAGGCTTATGTTCAAACAGACATCTTTCTTTCAGCGTTATTCTATTTCCCTTCATTTGTGTAGCGTCTCTCTTTCTGCTCACATGTCTAAACCCTCCGTCTCACAATCTCCCTCATTCGTGAACACTCGCACTGCACAGAAACACGAGCAACCGACAGATAAGCAGTGATGTGGATGCGAGGTTAGCGTTAGCGTGAGGTTAGCGTGAGTGCTGTACCTGCAGCGATGGGCGACTCTCTCTCGTCCAGCAAATGGATGGTGCTGCTGGCATAAACCACACTCTTGTTCTCAGAGGCTGAAACACACAGAGATCGGGATCAGACTAACAGTGCAGAAGAGACCGGGATACTGTGACCCCTTTAATGTGCCACGGCGTTATTCTGTGTGCCATTTATCTGAAGATTTGATATCATTTTCTGCTGCAAATTAAAGTAGTTTTTAAATGTACATTTTGTTCATCAAATTATTTAGTCAAATCATTAAAATAAGAATAATTAAACATAACTTTAACCTCAATCAACTACACTTTGATAAACTGTATTATAAAAGATCCAACAAGTTGGAACTTAAAAAAAAAAAAAAATATATATATATATATATATATTTACATTTTTACTTTTACAGATTTATAGAGCCTAATGTCAGATTATAAATTTTTCTCTCTTTGTAGAAGTAAATGGTAAATTAGGTTTAATCCCTCCCCATTTTCCCCTCTGTTTCTGTTCTCCCTGTTTGTGTCAATAAAACTGAAGAGATTTTAAGCTTTTTACACAAAAGTGTGGAGAATCATTGTACACTGAAAAAAATGATTCGTTGAATTTAATCAGCATAATTTTTTTATGGTATTCAATTGATTTTAGCTACATTTAAACAAATGCATTAAGTTGAACTAAAATTGATTGTGTGCAACCACTTACCATAAAAAATTTATTAAATTCAACGAATCATTTTTTTCAGTGCATTGTTCTTTAATCTCAATCTCATCTCCTGATCAATGTCAAATCATTTTAGTGTGGAATTTTTATTAGGTTTTCTAATCATCCCGCATTAAAAATAAATATTTTAATGCAAGTAAAACTCATGCCACAAGTGTATTCTGGGAACCTAAGCAGCAGTATAGCACTACAGACAATTAATGTGTACAAATATAAGAGACAGTCAGACATTAACGGACTTGGTGCAAAAAAAAAAAAAAAAAGTAAAATATAAGTGTCTAGAAGTGTCTATTGCTGTGTTAGAAGTGCTGTAGATCTGCTCACGTTGCCCATCATCAGATTTATCTTTATGAGATTTTTTGCAGCATTGTGCATTATAACCAATCACACACATTTCTGTTGAGCTTATGAATGCATTGGCCAATCAGAGGTGTTCAATCATCAGCGATAAAGAAATCCACTAAAAATGCTGGAGTTTTGTTCAGTGCACACACTCACTGACTGAATCTTGTGAGTTCAGTATTCAGTGAATATAAAGAGGTATTCCAGAGAGTGCAGACCTCAGTGACCTCGCGCTAGACTCGTGAACTGCTTCAGTGATGAAGGGGAACGTTGTTTGCTCACTTTCTGTATAGAATTTATTCCCAGTCTGAATAGCCATTTGATTTTCCAATGCGTAAAAAGCAATAAACTAATCCAATAATTGTTCTTAGTTTGTTTTGTCTGTGCAGAATGTGTCGTGATGTTTCCCCAGACACAATTTATATATTCAATTAATCAACTTTAATTATCATTATTATAATAACAAGAGCAACAATCATCAGTGTTATTTTTGTCATTATTTTGTATATTGCCTGTATTTTTTTATGTAAATAAATGTATGGTACCTTTGAGAAGCATTGATCAGTCTGTGTAAGTAAACATGACAGAAATCAATTCCAAGGGTCAAATATGAACTTCTGATCCGAATGCAGACACAGATCATTATCAAGAATCTAAAACACAGTGCTGACACATTACAGTAATCTCCTGTTCCTGTTCACTGTAAACAACTTGTATTCAACTTCTTTCTATGCCCCATGATGCTTAGTGTGAATTATGGGGGTTACTTCCATCAATCAGTTCATTTAAAGGTTTGATCTATATAATAATAAGTATCTGAAAGAACTGGGTATAATAGGGTGACATTTTTCTCTTTACCCCTCAACCATTGAAAGGAAACTAGGTTATGTACCCAGATAGCACACGTACATCACGGAGACGTCTATTTGATGTGCGTGTTTACATCTGGAAGACGTATTTTTTAGAGTGTTTGCTCATCTGCAATACGTCTATAGGACGTTTCCTGTCAGATGTCAAATAGACGTTTAGAAAATGTCTTTAAGATGTAATGATTTAGAGTGTATGTTAAAGATTTCTATCAGATGTTAGTAAACAGCAGTTGCTTTCCAGATGAAGTGATCTTTAACAGACATCTTGCAGACGTATGTGTGCTATCTGGGTATGCAACCCAGTTCCATGAGAAGGGGAACAAGATGCTAAAGGGAACGGCATCAATGGTGTCTGAAGCACGTCTAACAAACATGACGATTCACTGTCTGACCACAGTCCATGATGTCACAAGCGAAGCACACGTGAGTATAAAAGGGCACCTGTAATACATGTCATCAACTCTTTTGTCGGATGGAGATGTGCTGGCAAGCCCTAGGCATTGCAATTCTAAGGGAACCGGGTTACACACGTAACCTACACATTCCCTTTCAAGGTGGAACTTCAATGCTGTGTCTTGATATTGAAGCTATGGGGAACCAATACCAAATACGCCATGCTGAGGGAATGAATGCCTCTCTTAAATGTGAATTTGCACAAACATAATGGGCATAAACTGACTCTACAGATTGCTTAGCTGGAGTCACAGCATCACCCCCAAAATGACTCATTTAGATTGTATAGTGGCATCACTCCCTAAGCTTATATCTTCCAATAGTAGGAGAAGATATCCAAAACTATGCTCTGTGGCAAGGGAGGACTTGCCCTTTACAACCTTCCTCTCTCCCTTGCAGGACAGGCATCAGCCTTATAAGGCCCCAAGAGCACAGCTCGAAGAAAAGAAATGGCTCAGATAAGTCAGCTTCTTTTACATTGACAAAGCCCTTAGGGAATAGCCGACCAAAGGGAGAATATCAGACCTTCGATATTACAACTACTTCAAGGGAGGGATGCAACCCTCAACTTCATCAGAAGGGATGCAAATATGATAGCAGCATAATATATTTGCCAAAAGACTCTTAATATCAAACTTAAACCCATAGGGAGCTTCAGCTGTACTTAAATACGCCAGAGTAGGGTTCCTCAAATCCATGGCCACGGTCCTGCTGAGTATAGCTTCTACTCTGATCAAACTCACCTACCTCTAATTTTCTAGTAACTCTGAAGACCTTGATTAGCTTGCTCTTTGATTAGGGTTGGAGCTAAACTCTAAAGGGCACTGGCCCTCCAGGGCTGGATTTGATGAACCCTGTCCTAGAGTGTAGGAGTAATTATAGTCCTTCACATCTATTGTAATCTCAAATTCTGGCCAGTTGATAATACCTAGAATATCAAAATCGACTGCTGGCGGTAGATCCTTTTCCAATTTAGCACCTAAACTCTGGAAAAGTCTTCCTAACATTGTCCGAGAAGCAGACACACTCTGTCAGTTCAAAGCTAGACTAAAAATACATCTCTTTAACCTGGCATACACATAACACATTATCAACTTCTATAATTCAGATCATGTAAAATTATAATTAGGCTGCATAAATTAGGTCAGTCGGACCTGAGAACACTTCCTATAACACCTGATGTACTCGTTACATCATAAGAAGAATGGCATCTACGCTAATATCAGTCTCTCTGTTTATCCTGAGGTTTACCATACTCAGCCGGATCCGGCCTGTATCCAGATCAGATGAAGGACCCGCATCTAGACACAACCACAACGCAGCCCTGAAGTGTCAGCAGAGACCATGTCAGCTGGACTATCCCCTGCGATGGCCTCATCGACATGATCAAAGTTTTTTTTCACGACAAAAGTTTTTTTTCGTGGAAACAACTCGAAACGCTGTATTAAGCATGCTAGATAAGTAATTGGCAATGTCACTTTGAAATGAAAGACTATGCGCCCACGCAAATACGCATTCAAACGCGCATACCTATAGACTAAACACGTAATACGCATGTGCATGCCATCACCGTTTTCACAGGTTCACGTTTTTGAAGTTTACACGGAGATGATATTGGTATCGTTTTCAAAAGTTTAAGTTCTCAGGCCACCAAAATGCTGCTGTCGTGTAAATGAACAGCCAGAACACATTAAAAGTTTTCTGGAAACGGTGTCGTGTAAGTGGCCTGTAAGTTAATAACTAATGATTTTTACAGTGGAAATAAATTAATTAAAAACTTACTTAAGCTGGACAATTACTTTCTTCTAGAGCTGCTGTACAGCCAAAACAATCTTTGTTGCGTTAATTTCCTATTATCACTGTAAAGCTACTTTAAACCAATTTGTATTATAAAAAGTGCTATATAAATGAAGGTGACATGACTAGAGCAATTAGGGGAGAGCGCTCATGCCCTGTTTGAGCACAGAAATTTTCGCGGATACAAAAAAGACTCCATTCACTCATCCATGTTAGAGTGCTCTAGTAACAAGGAGGGCTGTTTTCCAGCAGACTACCTCTACTTGTCAGTTTTTTTGAACATCATATTAGAAAGACCTTACACTGTACTCAACCAAAGGGGAGCATAAAACCCTACTTGAAAACCCAACAATAGTTTGGGAGGAAGGTAAACTAAAGAGGGGATACAAATTGCACATAATACTTCAGCTCACCCTACTCAACACTAATGGGTATCCTTCAGCGCATGCAAGGTGCAAAAACCTCAGTAATTAGCCTTCTAGGCTAAAACCTCTGATGTTGCCTTCTCCTCCAAGGGGGAGTCTACATCTTTGCTCTTACTCATGAAAATAAGGCAAATAAGAGCAGGACATATATGCAGTTTGTCAAGTAACACCCAGGCTCTCGAAACCCCAAGGAAGCCACAGGGAAGCCTAGGGTCTACTTAAAGATCCTAATATAACTGGGGGAGAGCAGCTCAGTCCTTGCCTTGAGTCAAGGTAGTCTACCTAAGACCCAACATAGCTAGTGCCTAGTCTTATTCTTTTAGCACTGGAATTTAGTATGCAACAGATAACAAGGATGGACAATCCGCAGACGAACTTCCTATACTTGTTAGCATTGTCGACCCAGGGCTATAGTAGAGCACCCATCAAAGCACCCATCAAAAGTGGAGCATACATCCTACTTCAAAACCCAACAGTAATTGGGGAGTGAGGTAAACGAAGTATAGGCAATCATGCTGCACTACATTACTGTTCACCCTGCATCGACCTTATGGGGGCACGTATCAAGTATCTAATCTAATCTGAAAGTATCTTTGCCAAAAATGCAACAGCATGCATAAGTAAACAAGTACTGCCTAATGCCTAGTTTTTGGCAATGGTTGCTTTGAAATTCTCCCTCAGGAGGGGGCCATGAATAATAATGTAGGATCTGTATATCGAGGTCATCTACATTCTATCAATCTGGCTCTGGGCCAAAACTCCAGAGGAGTTTTCTCATACTGCCTCAATAGGTGGGCCTGGAGTACTTGCAACACCTGTTTGTCGCAACACCCTCTTCAGAGCAGCACTGCTGAGGAAAGATTAGATGGATCCAATGGTGTGCAGGGCCCCTCTAGACCTGTCTTGCCTTTGCATATGCCTTGCCATGAGCCGCCAGGTGGTTAGAAGAAGAAGCAGGCTTAAATAATAACATCTGCCACTACTCTGCCCACCTATGACCCCACAATCGAAGTTGGCATGCTGCTTCAGAAGACACAGGGCCTGAACCGCGAGGAGCAACACCTGACTCCCTGAAGAGCTGAACGCATTCACTCCATTGGAAAGGTGGGAGCCTTCACAGAGAAGGCAACGTCAGGGGGAGAGGTAGCTCTTAAACTGTGGCATACTTGCATATCTTTACTTACACAGCCTCTCCATACGCAAATAGTTTGGCTCCATTATCTCAACATCTCAATGTGGAAATCTAGGAGGAATAAGGCTCACAAATGTATATGCAAGGTAGCCGAGGTGGCGGATTATTATAATGATGTTTTCTTAAAACGCCTGCATCAACTTTTCTGCATCTAATTCTTCAGAATTAGACACACCACATTAACAGTCAGGTTGGAAGCAGCCACAGAGTGGCTTCATGAACTGACATAAAAGCAACAAAGCTAGCAGGAGAAGCCCAAGAATGGAAAAAATCCTGTCATCCTTCTCCCGAAGCTCTGCCTACAATGCCTGCAATGGATCTCATCTTGCCGTCTCTCTCTCTCACAGTCATGGCACCCTAACCGCAAGGTGTAATGCTTGATTCTCTCTTGAGAGAGAATCAAGCAAGGGTGGAGCTTCTCACAGCGAATGCATCACAATGAATGCATTCAGCTCCTCTAGAGCCGAACATGCTTCAGCATACACCAGATTCTTATATCGAGAGAGAATCAAGCAATAACAGAGCCTCTTCCTTGAATACATCACCATGAGTGCCTCCTTGTCACTCAAGAGCCGATCGTGCTGCATGCAAGAACTATATGATGTTTTATTAACAAAGTTCGTGAGGAGTACGTTCAGATAATTAAACCTAATTAAACACCTGTGGAGCGCATTCAGATAATCAAAGCTAATTAAACACGAGTGGAGCACATTCAGTTAATCAACCCAATCAATGAATTAAGAGGCATATATACAGCAGACTTACCTCCGTTCGTCGACAGTTAACAGCATCCCTCCACCACCCCATCTCCTCACGTCTAGTTCTAACTACCCTTACAACAACCAGGGGGAGTACTCTGGGTCTGGGCCCTCCCCCCGGACAGCACGCCAAATACGCATAATCTTTACTCCGTTTAATTTGATGTAAGTGTGAACTCGTGAAATTATAGCAAGCTTAACAGAGCTTACCGCGAATGCAACACAATGAGCTCACCCAGCTTTTATCTTACACGTGCATACAAACAAGTGGATCCTGAAGACAAAAAAGCTGATGACGCGTATAACAGGTATTTTATACTCACGGGCGATCCGATTGTGATGTCATGGACTGTTGTCAGCCAATGAATTTGCGTGTTTGTTACACATGCTTCAAACAGCGGTCACGCTGATGGCATTGAAGTTCCAATTAATTATTCATGGGATGTGTCATTAATTAAGGAGAGTAGACCACAAAAGTGCAGTATCTATGTCTTTTCCATATCGTTAAAGTAAAAAAAAAAAACACAACACATGAGGGAGAAGAGATGGAGGTCTATCTGAAAAGGTCTGTCCACACAATAATATATTTTTCAGAGATGCAGCCATTTAGGCTACTTATGTGGTAAGCGATTTACAGGGGTACATTCTGAAAGACAGCCCATTTCAAGAACTTTGATCTAGAAATGTGATTCTGAATGGAAATGTTGCAATAAAGTAACTTTATTAAATAAATGCAAAGGTCCAGACTGATTGGATTACTGCTTTATTTAAACTGCCTGTTTTGTGTGTATAATCACCTTTGTTGAATGAAAGGGAGTAGATAAAGGTGCCAGGCACCTGTTCAGCAGCCCGTTTGTACCACAGAGGAAAATGATCAGCACTGAACACCAACTCCTTATCCTCCGCTGTCAGGAAGTCTCTTACAACACACAACACACACATTACCTCATTATTACAGGCTGTTATAAGAGGGATGTTAAACTAATAAATGTCACGGGTTGTGAGGGAGAGACTAAACACATAAATAACACGAAGATCACGAAGATGATGAAGAAGGTTAACAGGCTATTTCCAACACAGGGTAATTCCAACGAGGTACATCCAACACAACTACACATAGACGAGACCCAACAAAGATACAAACTGAACTGAACTAAAATAGGGGAGTTAATGACACACACACACACACCTGATCACAATGACAAAATCAAACGAATTACCATAACGACAAACAAGGCTGGGAGAAACGGTGCAAACGAAAACAAACAGAGTCTAGAAGTGTGACATTAATATTATATTACATGCCGAGCAGGGTCTAGACTAAGTCTAGACTTATTCTGGGTAGCATAATCTTGCAACACAAATTATTCATAAAACAGCAGTGTGCTGCCAGTGTTGGGGAAGCTGCTATGGCCAGTAGTTTGCCAAGCTACAAAGTTACTAATAATAAATAATAATAAAAAAGTTTGCGGAGAAGCTACTATTTAAAAAAAGTAATTTTTTATTACAGTCACATCAATGCTTTATTACTTTCTGCTATGGGAACTCATCCCTGGAGTGATGAACACTGAAGCCTGTATAACACAATGCCAATTCAAGCAATTTTGCAGTATATCACATCAGTCCATTTTGGACTTGAGGGACTTCAATAGGACAAAAAAAAATATTTAAAAAAAAATCGACCCCTACACTTAAAACAGAAGTTGTCTCTGAACGGGAAGCTTTAAAGAAGTGTTGTCCAGGAGAGACACCAGATCTAGGAACCAGACTCGGACTGGCCAGAATGGAGCCACTAACAATCGGTTGACTCTGTCTTGGCAAACACTCGCTTAAACTCCCAGGAGCAGAGCTATTGGAGGTAAGGTGTACAGACGAAGCCTCAGTCACATCTGTACCATCCCATCCAGCCCCAATGGAGCTGGAGGTGTAAGGGCGAACCAGATGGGACAGTGGGTCGTCTCCTCGGAGACAAACAAGTCAGCTTCTGTTCAGCTGTATCTCTGTCATATGGACTCAACCACTTGCAGGAGCCTCCATTCCCTGGGCCTCCGCCCCTGCCTTGACAGGATCTCCAATTTAAAGTTGCATGCCCTGGACTGTAAACTGCTCTTAGGTAAAAAAGTCTGGTTTCTGGCCAGAGCAGAGAAGATTTGCTGCACCCGCCTAAAAAGGGGAATCAAACACATTGATGAAAGAGACCACCGTTGTGTTGTCAGTCCTGACCAACACATAGTAGCCTCTCAGTTGTGGGAGAAAGCATCTCAGTGCTAGAAATACTGCCCTCATTTCTAGACAGTTAATGTGCCATGAGAGATGAGGGACCTCCCAAATGCCACGGGCTAGCCGACCATTGAGAGCTGCACCCCAGCCTGTGAAAGAGGCGTCCATTGTGAGTGTCTTGCGAAAGCAACCCAGGCCCCACTTTCCCTCTGATCTGCTGGAGCTTTCAATGATGATGCCGCGTAAGGGCAGAGATATCAGGGCTGGGCATCTCTTCAACCCGGGGCATTGCAGTATAGACATCCTCGCCCTAGTTGCAGAGGTGATGATGCAAGATGAGAAGGGGTTCCTCCATGATATCGACACCTCGGATTGGAGAACAAGGAAAAACAGAAGGCTTCTTGGAAGAGGCTGCGGGTGACCTGGGATGAAAGAGCTCGTCTAACTTACTACAAGGCACTTCCCATTTTCTCACTGGCCAATGTAATTGAAGCTTGTCCATGGCCCGAGTGACCACCTTGAGCAGCTCCTCATAAGTGTGGGAGAGGGATGAAGCAGCCTCAGAAACCCCTGCTTCTACTTTTTTAAAACCAAATACATATTCAATTGCATGACCCGAGCTGTTGAGCTGCCTGACTTTTCTTCCCTCGAGAAAAAATCGAAACTGGAGCAGTGCTTAAACTAAAGATCGATAGACTTGGAGAAATAGTGAGAGAACGCGGGACACCCGTCTCAAGCTCCGCTTTAACCAACTGAACCTGCAATCTCAATTGTCAAAGCCGCTGATCTGCCTTGGTAAACTCGGGACCAGAACCATGGAGCGCAGATGTCTGACTCTCATCCCTCGAGAAGAGAGCCAAGCGGGAGTGGAGATTCCATATTGTGAACGCTCACAATTAACACAATAGCTGGATATCATGTGAGTTGTCCCCTGTAAGAAAGCAGGCACGGTGGCACACATCTCCAAGATTGTTTAGAATTCTAAATAATAATCTAAACAAAATCAATCGAACAGGACATACAATTTGACAAACAATCACACTAAGGGCCCTATTTTAACGATCTAAGCGCATGGTCTTAAGTGCACGGCGCAAGTTCACTTAGTGCGTGTCCGAATCCACTTTTGCTAGTTTAACGACGGGAAAACGATGGGTGTTTTGGGGGATTTACGTGTAATAAACCAATCAGAGTCTCATCTCCCATTCCCTTTAAATGCCAGTTGCACTCGCGCCATGGCAGATTCACTATTTACATGACGGAATTTGATAGTGGAAAGACCGAACGCGTCTCCAGAGCGCAAACGGAACTGCTCGTGCGCGAGGTAAAAGTGCGCTAGCAGACCATCTACAGGACAAGCCGGATTCACCATATCTATATGTACACAATAATAATAATCTTTTACATTGTAATCCTTTTATTTTAAATATTTGGCATGTTTGTGTGCTGCTGTGCGTCCCTGTGTGTGTAATAAGCAGAGTGTACGCGGGTTGTGGACCCGCCTATAGGAGCACATTACTAACGTGCTTTTTAAATAACAAAAAAAAATATTGCACCATTGACTTTAGACCAGGTTTCAGTTGGTCAATGTCTCAGTCTATTTCTGTTCCTCAAAATAGCAACGCGCCAACAATGCGCCAGAACACACCTCGTTCTCAGACCAGCAACCCATGGGCGCACAAATGGGCGCAAAAGCATTTGCTATTTAAACAACGTGGCGCAGGACGTGAAAATGATAACTGCGTCTGGCTGAAACTAGCAAAAAACACTTGCGTCGCGCTTGGCGCTGCATTGCGCCGGGTGTAAGATAGGGTCCTAGAACAGGTATGCGGCTTCAAGAAACTGGGGATTCCATGATGTAGGGCTGTCACCTGACCTCCGTCAGCCAATAGAATTGCCATGTTTTCACATGTACTTCAGACACCGGTCACACTGGAGGCATTCCTATAGCATCAACACCATGACACAGCGTCAAAGTTCCCTCGAAAGGGAACTTAACTTGTTTCTTAAAAAAAGCTGCACTGTTTTGAAAGCAGCAGAGCCATTGACACACTACTGTAAAAAATGTAGTCAAGTTTTTCATTAGTTACTCCACCAACACTGGCATTTACAGTCTCTTTCAAAACATTTATTACACATTAGTTACTATTGATCAGTATAGAATTTGCTATGTAATATAGACTCATGAGAAGTATGATGTACTTACTGATTGGTCAGTTGGTCTGGCATCACAAAGAGGTTTATGCGTGATAGTCCGGTTCGAGTGCCGAGGTAAGCTATCTCCACCCCTTTATCAGAGTTCCTACCAGAACAAAGAGAACCACAGGAAATATATAATGAATAATGAAGTTAATAAGGAACAATTTCAAAAATGAAGGAACAATTGTTAATAAGGAACAATGCTTTGTAATGCACCTTATAATGCATTGTATGGTCTCATGAATAATTGTAGTATAATACATTATAATACTTATCTACTCATTGATAACACACCTTTAGAAAGTATAATGCATGAAAATACATGACGAACAACCAATTTCAGATGTAACAAGGAATCTGCAAATATTATAATTTATTTAAACATTTGGATACAATTATTTATGAAATGATATGATGCATTAATGTACATTATGAATACCTTTATAATGCATTATACAAAAATTCTAGAGTCAACATGAAATGGCATTCACAACCCAGTTGACCTCTCTCTGTATATTACAAATGAGGATCTGATTGGATGATAAAAATAAGGCATTCTACACTAATTTGGTGATGGGTGCATTGCCTACAACGGTAGCAGCAAGTAAAGAACTATTTAGCACTTGGTTAATACTTATTTATTAACATCATTTGCAAAGGTATATAGGCTATAAAATGTATTGCATCGTAATGAAAGATTAAAAAGATATTTTTTGTACATTAAGTCCAAAAATGTGTATTAAGAAAGTTTGTGCTGTTCTTACTCTGATTTATTGAGAGCTAGGCTGGTCCAGTACGCTTCCAGCGGGGCCGTGACCACGGCATCAAACAGAACCTCCTGGATCAGATCCGTATCACCTAACAATGCAATCAGAGGATACTAATCATAACTCTAAATAGAATACTAATTCTAAATGGAACTTGGAATTTTATCATTTTTAAGTTATTTTATTTTGTACTGTCATTCATTAGTACAAAGATTAGTTCAAAGAAGTATACATACACATTGAACAACACAAAAACTAAGGGGAGTCATCAAAACAAATGTTAGTGTGCTTTTGCACTCAGCTCACACTTCAGATGTGGTTCTCCATTAAAATAAAGCTTTATGGCATCGATCTGAGATAGGAAAGGATGTTCTGGATGTTCCTCTGTGTTACAGTATGTCCTGAAAAGTCAAACCAATCAGTTGCACGCATGCAAACATCATTCATACTATAGACACTTCAATAAGGCACTGAATAAAACCTCAAAAGATACGACTTTACCATTCATCTGCTAATTCAACATCTGGATGCTCCAAATCATGTAGTCCTGGAACAGAAGAAACACCCATCATGCTTAATGCTGCTTCATATTCATATGCCATGACTGAGCCTAACAGGACATAATCCTTGCTCAGCAACATTTGTTGACGAGGAACATCAACACTGATTCCTTTCAGACAATCTAGTCCTGAAATGATTGTGATATAAGAATGTTGTTCAAACCCCCAACCACAGCCTTCAGCCTAACACAGTGGCATGAGGTGGTCTTCTGAGATGAGGGGTCTCTCTGTATTTGATTTTTAGTGCATTAAAAGTTCATGTCGAAATACTAATGAGGGGAAAAGAGCTGAAGTTCAGTCCTAGGACTTTGACATGTAATCAGCTAGCAATCAAATGATCAACTATGAAATGCAAGCTGATTAACAGCTGCAATATTTGTGATTGATCATGTTTGATGTGTAACTATCACATCATATAATGCTAGTCACAATGAATTGTGCTGTTCATCATTAAATAAAGAAACAATTTTGTTGTCAGATTGTTTAGACAATGTTTATGGCTGGCAAATGGTTTCAGTCACCCAGCATTCATAGGAGTGAGAAGTAAATCTGCACTAATGTCATTGGAAATCTAAAACTTGCACTTTGAATTCAGTTTCTCAAAATACCGTTGTAATGTAAATGAACAGCCAAAACGCATACAAAGTTTTACGTTTTTAGTTGACAACGGTGTAGTGTACAAATGGCGTCCCCTTTCTAAAGGGCCCTTCAAAGCCACAAAAGTGCTGTTTGGAATTTGCCCCATGTCTACATGCCTAAATGCATTGAGTTTCTGCCATGTGATTGGCTGATAAGATATTTGTGTAAACGAGCAGTTGAACAGATGTGCCTAATAAAGTGGCTGGTAAGTGTATATACACAAGAGATAACAGCTTAATCACATGCTGACAAAAGCTAACAGACACACATTATAATGAATCAAAGGGAATGTAGAGGACAGAGTCTCTTTAAACCCATAGTTACCTTCTTCAACAGAGACATTTCCTCTGAAGGAATATTTGCCATGACCCCTGGACAGGGCCACTCCTAAGCTGAAAACAAGAGAGATAAATCATACACTCAAAAAAATAATAATCTTGAATTTCTTACTTGATTGCCATCTGTACTCAATATTATTTTGTCAAATGGAATTAAAATGTTAAGTTACCAATCCATTTGTGTTGGGACTACATTAATCCTTTTTGTTGTATTGACTGAAACAGGGCAGTGGGTTCCTTGTTCCCAACCAGCTTTGCACAGAGCTGGATCAGGAGAATACATGTTGACATAAAATGCTATTTAAGTTTTTAATTTATTTGGTGGTTCTGAAACGCCTGAGCCAAAGTCTGTGTTCAGAATGATTTGGTTTAATTCTTCTCACACAATTGCGTTCCCAAACATTCCATTTTTATAACTGATACTTTGCACCAATTTCCCAGGAAGTGACGATTTTGTTCTCTTGAACACATGAGATGGAAACACTGCTTTATTCGCAAGTATTTTACTCCATATTCCAATTTTGCGCACAAGTTAAATTGCAACTTTGAATAGAAACACAGCTTTTGAGCCATAACTGCTAATGCCAGTGACAAGCAGTGTCTTTTTTGTATGAAATATTTCACAGTACAGTTTTTGTCAGCTAACTCTTCCTCGAGTCCTTAACTTCACTAATCTGCTTTGTGAAATGTTTCACAGGTCTGTTTTTGTCAGTTATTCTGACATGTGAAAGGTTTCATACATCAGAATAGTGAAGTTAAGGACTCTGTTCCAGGGAGGATCAGACGGCTGAAGAGATCCCAGAGCGCCCCACGGTGGCAGTGATGCAGGAGGAGCCGAGGTGGTCCATTACGCCCAGCCGACAGCAATGACCTGGAGATGTAGAGGTCCAGGCGGAGTCCATGAGACTGAGAGACCCGGTGACGCTGAAGGACTGGGAGACCAAGGCAGAGTCCTGGTGACGAGTGGCCGAGGTGGAGCCAGGGGCGGGAGTACCACAGTGGAGCCTGAGGGATGAAGGAGCCTGACGAAGCCGTAGGAGTGGAGGGATTGAGTCAAGTCAAGTCAAGTCTCCTTTATTTATATAGTGCTTTTTACAATACGTATTGTTCCAAAGCAGCTTCACAGAGATAACAGGGAACGAATGCAACAAAGTTTGTTTCTAGAAGAAAATAGCATCACAGTCCAGCTGAAGTAAGTTCAGTGATGGTTAATTTTTTTTTGTAAAAAAGTTATTAATTTATATATATAGCCGCTCTGGAGAAACCGTGATAAATGGAGCACAGCAGACAGCCCCGAAGTCCGTGGTGATGGTGGGGCAACGACTGACCAAGGTGGAGCCGGTGGGACAAGGGAGCCTGGTGGAGCCGGAAGGATGGCGGTCCCGGGTGGAGGTGAGGAGACAAGGATCCAGGGCGAAGCCGATTGGTTGACGGGCTGAGGTGGAACTGAGGACTCAGAGGGACGAGGTAGAGCCTGGAACCAGGACTGGGGACCGGAAGCCCCAAGGTGGAGCAGAGCTGATGGTGGAGCCGATGGGCTGAAGGGAGCCAGTGGAGCCGGGAGAACGGCTGGCTTCAGTGGAACGTGCAGGAGAAGAAGACTGGGTGTAGATGAGTGGACAGGGATGGTGGTGACGAAGAACACTCTGTGATGACTGAGACACGTGGCGATGAAGTGCAGGACAGGACCAGTGACAGAGAAGGTTCGTGGGTGGGCAGGGTGAGAAGCACTACCTCCGTCTCCCAGTCGATCAGCCCTTCTTCCTCATCCAGCACCATCAATATTCCCACTGGCACGGATGTTGTGGCAGGCTCACACACCTGGTCAGCCGGGAACGGGATGGACTTGGCAGCTGGCACTGACTCCGTTGCAGGATTGGCTCAGGATTAATATAATTACGTTTATTAGCTCATGTGGATTTTTTATTTATTTTTTTCTTCTACGAGAAACTGTTTTCTTCTTCATTTAATGAAGATCTGAGAGAAATATCCTGGACAGTGAACAATGATCTGATAATGAGTTGTAGCACTAATTTTGGACCCTGACTATATATATGTTGTTTAAAATAATGTTTTGGAGGCGTTCTGCAGTCGGTAGTATGCAGAGAAGTGTTGAGTCCAGCCTTCTGCCTCAATCTGCAGTGTTTCTGTTGTTCTACATGGTTTTATATATAAGGGCTACAGAAAGTCTCACCTGAAGGGAGTTCCTTTGATGTCTGTGTAGTAGTAGTCATTGTGTAGAACAAGCACACGCTTCTGAGACACAGGCATAAACAAACACACACACACTATAAGAGGATGAAAGAGAAGACCTTTTCAGAGATATGTTTACTGTGTGTGTGTGTGTGTGTGTGTGTGTGTGTGTGTGTGTGTGTGTGTGTGTGTGTGTGTGTGTGTGTGTGGAGGGAGTTTCTTGCCCCTTTATCCACAGTCTTCTTCACTTTCATAGAGAAGCTTCCCGTCTGTCTGTTCACCATGGCATTACGCAACTGGACAGAAAATATAAAAAAACAACAACAAAAACATATCTGATAATCAAATTGAGAAATCTAAAAACTGTCCTATATTTTTTAAGCTCCAAAAAAGATAACTAGATTGTAATATTTTAATCATAAAATGTGAGTTGCCCATGTTTCTGAGTGATTTCTAGTGTGGTTGCTCACTAGCCCTTCCACTCTGTCAGTCTCTATGATATTCTGATCTCCAGACGAACTACTTCACATCCATGTATTCTGACTCTGATTATGTTCTCAGAAACCAGTAAGTGTCAGTCTAACTCTTAGATCCAGTTTGCATCTAGTATTAAGATCCATATGTGGAAATCCAATGACAAGTGATCAGCAAAAAAAGTTTTATTTTTTGCAGCTTTAAAAGAAAATGAATATCCATTGGAAAAAAAGGAAAATCCCCTGAATACACTTAAGCCTGGTTCACACGGCAGGATAATTAGGCCGATTTTAGCCCCGATTCACCCCTTCCGACAATCTTAAGGATGCTCCGATTATCGTAAAATAATCTGATCAGATATTCCTGCCGTGTGTGGTGTGTTAAGACTGCTCTCGTCTGCTCTGAAGGACGTCGGGACCGCTCCGATCTCAAATCGGGGATATCCAACATGTTGGATTTATTTGGCCCGATTTCTTCTCGTGTGTGGTGTCCCCCGAGCACGCAGCCTGTGGACTGTGGAGTGTAGCCAATCAGAAAGCGAGGTGACGAGGCGGCGAGGAAACACCGGGAAATATAATCAAAACAGCCGGCGGCATCGCGCACCAGAAAGTCCGGTGGACGTCAGAGATCATCGCCTTTTCTTTTGATAACGTTTTTTTCCGGTTAAAAACAAACTACAAACTATTGCCACTGCATCCTCTTCGTCCGCCATGATTGTTTACTCTGAAGTCACGTTTGATCTCGAGGTATTTTGCGTGATTTCCCGTCTGATCTGGGAATGCTCGGGAGTCAAATCGGTTCGTGTGTGATGTGTTGATTTTGCCGTGTGGCTGCGCACCACACACTGTACGACCAAAACTGTTAGACCCGTGATTTTTTTATCCCCGTGTGTGGGGTCTCTCAGGTTTGGAAAATCGTCCCGTGTGAACCAGGCTTAATGCATAACTTTGCAGAATTCCTTCAATATAGATTTTGATTGGCTCTCAATGTTTTTAACAATCATCAGCTGGAAAGTGATTCCAATGATTTCATGGACTCCACCATCCTCTCTTTCTATAAATTGAGCTCATAGTTAACACTTTTGGAGTGAACTGGCTTTTGCAGGGCCAAGCGTATAACAACAGTTTTGTTACAAGTAAATGTAAAAGGAAATAGCATAATGCTTTTTTAATGATTTAAAAGGCCAATAGTAATGCGTTCGTAGCCTTTTCCAACTGTATAAAACTCTATAATATGCCAGCGCAATCCATAACTCCAATCTAAGATATTTAACTAAAATACCTCATTCCAAGTATTGTTTTTTAATGTAGTACAATTGGCTGTTTTAGCTCTGTTTAGTCTATTACTGTGACTATCTGGTAATTCAAGTGTATCTGTCACACACACAGAGGATGCATGAGCTATAACTGCAGTGTTTTACTAACCAAAAACAGAAGAACCTACTTAAACACAACATCGACAGACTGACACACAGGGCTTAAACACAACATGGACACACCAGGAACAGACTGACACACAGGGCTTAAACACAACATGGACACACCAGGGGCCTGTACCATGAAGGTAGCTGAACAAACTCGAGGTTACAGGATTAGTTTTGAGTTGACAAAACCAAACTGATGCAATCAGGCTTTATTGGTACCATGATGCAGCTCATCAACTTTCTCTGTCAACTCAGGCTTTGATCCTTAAGCTATGATTACTCCACGCGCGCGTGCACATAAAAGAGTGACGTCGACGCTGAACAACCAATCGCGGGTAGTAGAGCGAGAGCGATATATTTTTCCGCGGGGGAGCAAGAGATAATCATTCAGAATTAAGATGAATTTAAATATGTACTTCAAGCTCGAAACAATACGGTCTCTGCTGCCAAAGCAAGAGAAGACTGTTGGAGAAAGATTGCTGATTGTTAATGTGTAAGTTAAACAAATACGTTCTATATTTATGTAAAATTATGTATGTATGTGTAGCCTATATGTGTAATATAGCCTATTTTTATAATATATAAAAAATTATACATGCACATTTTTATACATTATAAAAAATAGGCTATATTACACATATAGGCTACACATACATATATACATAATTTTATAGAACGTAGCCTATTTGTAAGAAAGCTAGGGAATCCTATCATAAGATTAACAGAATAATAATAAAGATTTAAAATAATTCTTAACATGTATTATATTGTTTAGTAGCCTACATTTGTGCAATTTGCTTTTTTTAAAAAAAAAAAAATTGTTCATGTGATGTCACCCTATCAATATATATCTTACCGGCAATTTTATAAAAGCCCTCTTTTATGGACATGGCCGATAAATGTCCGGGGAACACTATTAATGAAACTATTCATGTACTCCTGCAGAGCGAGGACCACCTCACGAATGGTTCGACAAACCGTGTTTTCCCCGAGCTTCTGTGCGTCACCCACCGTGCAAGTATACACCACTTGCAACAACAAAAAAACGCAACGCAATATTTGCGGTACAGTAAGTGCATGAATTCGACGTGTTAAATTCTTTATGTGCGGCTCAAGAAGTTCGCAAAGATAAGACATTCCTTCCGCGGAAAATCTGTATCTTTCATACAAGTAACTATCAGGAAAGGCAAGGGGATTTTGTCTGGCTAAAAACTCTTTCTCTACGAAGTGCTCGTCAAACAATTTGCGCTGAGATGTCCACAGGATTTGGAAGAAAAGGTGAAGTCATTGCAACAGACACTGGGAATAAGTTACGTCACCTATATGTTTCTTTGCTCTCAGCTGATTGGTCAAACTTCAGTCTGAGATCTTGAATCCAGAACATAACCTGCCCCGGAGCAGGTTAGCCGTGCAGCGTAAGATACCATGGTAACGAACTCCGATTAAAGCCAAGATACTTTCATAGTACCTAAAACCCAGGGTTGGCGGAAACTAAACTGAAACATAGCTGGCTAGCCACCTAAACCGGCTTCATGGTACAGGCCCCAGGAACAGACTGACACACAGGGCTTAAACACAACATGGACACACCAGGAACAGACTGACACACAGGGCTTAAATACACGAGAACAGATCAGGCAAACGAGACACAGCTGGGACTAATGAACTCATAACGACTAATTAACAAGACGACAGGTGACAGAGATTAAATCTATGAAACACATGAGCAAACATGAACACAAACACTAAACGTGACAGTATCATTGTACCAAATAAGTTAAGGAGACCAGACTCTTGAAAGTAGGTCATATTTTACCAAATTTAAAGGCATTTTAAAACATTTTATTATATTTTGTCCCCAGACGTCTCTGTACTTCCAGGGTCAGGTGCAACACACGGGCTACCAAGGTTTATTTCTCAAAAAGACTTTGTGAAGATATTCCATGTTCATGTTTCAGGTTTCAGAACTGAATAATGAAGAAACTCTACTTACTGTTAACGGTTAAATAAGATTCATCATTTTATATGATAAGTCAGTGAGATAAAGGTAAACGCATTTGGCTTGTTCCCTCTTTGACTTTTTAATTTAGAAAGACTGATGTTAATATATAATAGAAGTAAAGGTGGAGTAGTGGCGTTGGATTTAATTATGTGGCTATGTATCGTTGTGTTATGATTAACAGGTTTCACCACAACTTTAATTAAAACTGTATTTATAACTTTTCATAAAATGATATTTATAACTTTTGTAATAAGTATAAACACGAGCGCACCTCATCCTCCTTGTCCTCCCACTCCACCTCTGACAGATCCACACTGCTGTAACTGGACTTCCTCCGCTTCTTCCCTTCTTCATACTAGAAGCACATGACACAGAGATTCATTGATATTAACATGGATAAACGTGATGTGTACATTCTGCAAGTCAATACAACATGTAAAAATGACTATGACTCAGACTATGAAAGCTGTTAGTCCTCCTGTGATAGGACAGCTTTGCTCTGTCGTTAGGCTTTTAACAGATAAGCGTTGTGTGGATCCGTGTGTGTGACGGGTATAGACTGCCCTCTAGTGGCAGAACGACACTAAAGGAAGAGTCCAGATGCGTATAAAAGAGCAGGCATGTGTAGATACAGGGACATCAGCTTTATCCTGCAAATCAGCTACATTATTAAATGTCCAGGTCACTTTTCACTCCAAAAACTAAAGAAAACAAAATATAATGCATATATGATAAATTAAATACAATACAATAAATACTACCAAAAGGCAGTACCACAATAATATACAGTACAGGTCAAAAGTTTGGAAACATTACGTTTTTTCATATTTTTGAAAGAAGTCTCTAATGCTTATCAAGGCTGCGTTTATTTGATCAAAAATACAGAAAAAAAACTGTAATATTGTGAAATATTATTACAACTTAAAACTAGATGCGAAAGTTCGTCGAGACAAACTTTAAGTTGGCTTGAGAAAGTTTGGAGCAGAAAGTTTTTTGCTAGGCGGTTGCTAGGATGTTGCTATGGTGTTGCTATGGTGTTGCTAGGGTATTTTGGGAGGTTGCTAGGGTGTTCTGGGTGGTTGCTAGGCAGTTGCTAGGGTCTTTTGGGTGGTTGCTAGGCGGTTGCTAGGGTGTTCTGGGTGGTTGCTAGGGTGTTTTGGGTGGTTGCTAGGGTATTCTGGGTGGTTGCTATGCGGTTGCTAGGATATTTAGGGTGGTTGCTAGGGTCTTTTGGGTGGTTGCTAGGTGGTTGCTAGGGTCTTTTGGGTGGTTGCTAGGCAGTTGCTAGGGTGTTTTGGGTGGTTGCTAGGGTGTTCTGGGTGGTTGCTATGGTATTCTGGGTGGTTGCTAGGGTCTTTTGGGTGGTTGCTAGGCGGTTGCTAGGGTATTTTGGGTGGTTGCTAGGGTATTTTGGGTGGTTGCTAGGGTCTTTTGGGTGGTTGCTAGGGTGTTCTGGGTGGTTGCTAGGGTGTTTTGGGTGGTTGCTAGGGTATTCTGGGTGGTTGCTAGGCGGTTGCTAAGATATTTTGGGTGGTTGCTAGGGTGTTTTGGGTGGTTGCTAGGGTGTTCTGGGTGGTTGCTAGGTGGTTGCTAGGGTGTTTTGGGTGGTTGCTAGGGTGTTTTGGGTGGTTGCTAGGGTGTTTTGGGTGGTTGCTAGGCGGTTGCTAGGGTCTTTTGGGTGGTTGCTAGGGTGTTTTGGGTGGTTGCTAGGGTATTCTGGGTGGTTGCTAGGCGGTTGCTAGGGTCTTTTGGGTGGTTGCTAGGCGGTTGCTATGGTGTTCTGGGTGGTTGCTAGGGTGTTTTGGGTGGTTGCTAGGGTATTCTGGGTGGTTGCTAGGCGGTTGCTAGGGTGTTTTGGGTGGTTGCTAGGGTGTTTTGGGTGGTTGCTAGGGTATTCTGGTGGTTGCTAGGCGGTTGCTAGGGTCTTTTGGGTGGTTGCTAGGGTCTTTTCGGTGGTTGCTAGGGTGTTCTGGGTGGTTGCTAGGCGGTTGCTAGGGTGTTATGGGTGGTTGCTAGGGTGTTTTGGGTGGTTGCTAGGGTATTCTGGGTGGTTGCTAGGCGGTTGCTAGGGTGTTTTGGGTGGTTGCTAGGGTGTTTTGGGTGGTTGCTAGGCGGTTGCTAGGGTCTTTTGGGTGGTTGCTAGGGTGTTTTGGGTGGTTGCTAGGGTATTCTGGGTGGTTGCTAGGCGGTTGCTAGGGTCTTTTGGGTGGTTGCTAGGCGGTTGCTATGGTGTTCTGGGTGGTTGCTAGGGTGTTTTGGGTGGTTGCTAGGGTATTCTGGGTGGTTGCTAGGCGGTTGCTAGGGTGTTTTGGGTGGTTGCTAGGGTGTTTTGGGTGGTTGCTAGGGTATTCTGGGTGGTTGCTAGGTGGTTGCTAGGGTCTTTTGGGTGGTTGCTAGGGTCTTTTCGGTGGTTGCTAGGGTGTTCTGGGTGGTTGCTAGGCGGTTGCTAGGGTGTTATGGGTGGTTACTAGGATGTTTTGTGTGGTTGCTATGGTGTTGCTAGGGTATTTTGGGTGGTTGCTAGGGTGTTTTGGGTGGTTGCTAGGGTGTTCTGGGTGGTTGCTAGGCGGTTGCTAGGGTGTTATGGGTGGTTACTAGGATGTTTTGTGTGGTTACTATGGTGTTGCTAGGGTATTTTGGGTGGTTGCTAGGGTCTTTTGGGTGGTTGCTAGGGTGTTTTGGGTGGTTGCTAGGTGGTTGCTAGGGTGTTCTGGGTGGTTGCTAGGATATTTTGGGTGGTTGCTAGGGTCTTTTGGGTGGTTGCTAGGGTGTTCTGGGTGGTTGCTAGGTGGTTGCTAGGGTGTTCTGGGTGGTTGCTATGGTATTTAGAGTGGTAGATAGATAGATAGATACACACACACACACACACACTCAGAGTTTATGAGTTTAGAGTTTATAAGTGTATAAATTGATGAGTTTATAAGTGTACAAGTTTTTGAGTTTAGAGTTTATAAGTTTAAATGAGTTTAAGAGTTCAGAGTTTATTAATTTTTGAGTTTAAGAGTTCATAAGTCTATGAATTCATGAGTTTATTAGTTAATTAGCTATTAAATTTAAGTTAATTAGTTTATAAGTGTATGAGATTAGAGTTTATTAGTTTAAATGAGTTTCATTGGCTAATATATATAGAATGGGAGTTTATAAGTTTAAATGAGTTTAGAGTTCAGAGTTTATTAATTTATGAGTTTAAGAGTTCATAAGTCTATGAATTCATGAGTTTATTAGTTATTAAATTTAAGTTAATTAGTTTATAAGTGTATGAGATTAGAGTTTATTAGTTTAAATGAGTTTCATTGGCTAATATATATAGAATGGCAGTTTGAATTAGTCTTCAAGGGATTTAGATTTGAATTTTTGTCGGTTGGTGAGTTTGAATTTTTTTAGAATGCCCAATGTTAAGTCAATGGGAGTTTTTTCGAGTTTTGATCGTCATTTGTAGGAAAACCGTAAGTCTGATCAGTCTGAAAAGATATAGCAACTAACTTCAGATCAGTTTGAGTGTCTGAGCCGAGTTTGGAGTATGTAGAGTTAAAGCTCTAGGACGAGATAGAGTCAACAGTTTTTCACAGAAGATTAATAATAACTAGATGCGAAAGTTCGTCGAGACAAACTTTAAGTTGGCTTGAGAAAGTTTGGACCAGAACGTTTTTTGCTAGGCGGTTGCTAGGATGTTATGGGTGGTTGCTATGGTGTTTTGGGTGGTTGCTAGGGTATTCTGGGTGGTTGCTAGGCGGTTGCTAGGGTCTTTTGGGTGGTTGCTAGGGTATTCTGGGTGGTTGCTAGGGTATTTTCGGTGGTTGCTAGGGTATTTTGAGTGGTTGCTAGGCGGTTGCTAGGGTGCTCTGGGTGGTTGCTAGGCGGTTGCTAGGGTCTTTTGGGTGGTTGCTAGGCGGTTGCTAGGGTCTTTTGGGTGGTTGCTAGGGTGTTTTGGGTGGTTGCTAGGGTATTCTGGGTGGTTGCTAGGCGGTTGCTAGGGTGTTCTGGGTGGTTGCTAGGGTGTTTTGGGTGGTTGCTAGGGTATTCTGGGTGGTTGCTAGGGTCTTTTGGGTGGTTGCTAGGGTCTTTTGGGTGGTTGCTAGGCGGTTGCTAGGGTGTTCTGGGTGGTTGCTAGGGTGTTCTGGGTGGTTGCTAGGGTGTTTTGGGTGGTTGCTAGGGTATTCTGGGTGGTTGCTAGGCGGTTGCTAGGGTCTTTTGGGTGGTTGCTAGGGTGTTCTGGGTGGTTGCTAGGGTGTTTTGGGTGGTTGCTAGGGTATTCTGGGTGGTTGCTAGGCGGTTGCTAGGGTCTTTTGGGTGGTTGCTAGGCGGTTGCTAGGGTGTTCTGGGTGGTTGCTAGGGTATTCTGGGTGGTTGCTATGCGGTTGCTAGGGTGTTCTGGGTGGTTGCTAGGGTGTTTTGGGTGGTTGCTAGGGTATTCTGGGTGGTTGCTAGGCGGTTGCTAGGGTCTTTTGGGTGGTTGCTAGGGTCTTTTGGGTGGTTGCTAGGCGGTTGCTAGGGTGTTCTGGGTGGTTGCTAGGGTGTTCTGGGTGGTTGCTAGGGTGTTTTGGGTGGTTGCTAGGGTATTCTGGGTGGTTGCTAGGCGGTTGCTAGGGTCTTTTGGGTGGTTGCTAGGGTGTTCTGGGTGGTTGCTAGGGTGTTTTGGGTGGTTGCTAGGGTATTCTGGGTGGTTGCTAGGCGGTTGCTAGGGTCTTTTGGGTGGTTGCTAGGCGGTTGCTAGGGTGTTCTGGGTGGTTGCTAGGGTATTCTGGGTGGTTGCTAGGCGGTTGCTATGGTCTTTTGGGTGGTTGCTATGGTATTCTGGGTGGTTGCTAGGGTCTTTTGGGTGGTTGCTATGGTATTCTGGGTGGTTGCTAGGGTCTTTTGGGTGGTTGCTAGGCGGTTGCTAGGGTGTTCTGGGTGGTTGCTATGGTGTTGCTAAGCAGTTGCTAGGGTATTCTGGGTGGTTGCTAGGCGGTTGCTAGGATATTTTGGGTGGTTGCTAGGGTGTTTTGCTAGGGTGTTCTGGGTGGTTGCTACGCGGTTGCTAGGGTGTTATGGGTGGTTACTAGGATGTTTTGTGTGGTTGCTAGGATATTTTGGGTGGTTGCTAGGGTGTTTTGCTAGGGTGTTCTGGGTGGTTGCTAGGTGGTTGCTAGGGTGTTATGGGTGGTTACTAGGATGTTTTGTGTGGTTGCTAGGATATTTTGGGTGGTTGCTAGGGTGTTTTGCTAGGGTGTTCTGGGTGGTTGCTAAGTGGTTGCTAGGGTGTTCTGGGTGGTTGCTATGGTATTCAGAGCGGTAGATAGATAGATACACACACACACACACACACACACTCAGAGTTTATGAGTTTAGAGTTTATAAGTGTATAAATTGATGAGTTTATAAGTGTACAAGTTTTTGAGTTTAGAGTTTATAAGTTTAAATGAGTTTAGAGTTCAGAGTTTATTAATTTATGAGTTTAAGAGTTCATAAGTATATGAATTCATGAGTTTATTAGTTAATTAGTTATTAAATTTAAGTTAATTAGTTTATAAGTGTATGAGATTAGAGTTTGTTAGTTTAAATGAGTTTCATTGGCTAATATATATAGAATGGCAGTTTGATTTAGTTTTCAAGGGATTTAGATTTGAATTTTTGTCGGTTGGTGAGTTTGAATTTTTTTAGAATGCCCAATGTTAAGTCAATGGGAGTTTTTCCGAGTTTTGATCGTCATTTGTAGGAAAACCGTAAGTCCGATCAGTCTGAAAAGATAAAGCAACTAACTTCAGATCAGTTTGAGTGTCTGAGCCGAGTTTGGAGTATGTAGAGTTAAAGCTCTAGGGCGAGTTTGAGTCAACGGTTATTCACAGAAGAATAATAATAATAACTAGATGCGAAAGTTCGTCGAGACAAACTTTATGTTGGCTTGAGAAAGTTTGGAGCAGAACGTTTTTTGCTAGGCGGTTGCTAGGATGTTGCTATGGTGTTGCTAGGGTATTTTGGGAGGTTGCTAGGGTGTTCTGGGTGGTTGCTAGGTGGTTGCTAGGGTGTCCTGGGTGGTTGCTAGGGTCTTTTGGGTGGTTGCTAGGCGGTTGCTAGGGTCTTTTGGGTGGTTGCTAGGCGGTTGCTAGGGTGTTCTGGGTGGTTGCTAGGGTGTTTTGGGTGGTTGCTAGGGTCTTTTGGGTGGTTGCTAGGCGGTTGCTAGGGTGTTTTGGGTGGTTGCTAGGGTGTTTTGGGTGGTTGCTAGGATATTTTGGGTGGTTGCTAGGGTCTTTTGGGTGGTTGCTAGGCGGTTGCTAGGGTGTTCTGGGTGGTTGCTAGGTGGTTGCTAGGGTGTCCTGGGTGGTTGCTAGGGTCTTTTGGGTGGTTGCTAGGCGGTTGCTAGGGTCTTTTGGGTGGTTGCTAGGCGGTTGCTAGGGTGTTCTGGGTGGTTGCTAGGGTGTTTTGGGTGGTTGCTAGGGTCTTTTGGGTGGTTGCTAGGCGGTTGCTAGGGTGTTTTGGGTGGTTGCTAGGGTGTTTTGGGTGGTTGCTAGGATATTTTGGGTGGTTGCTAGGGTCTTTTGGGTGGTTGCTAGGCGGTTGCTAGGGTGTTCTGGGTGGTTGCTAGGGTGTTTTGGGTGGTTGCTAGGGTATTCTGGGTGGTTGCTAGGCGGTTGCTAGGGTCTTTTGGGTGGTTGCTAGGGTCTTTTGGGTGGTTGCTAGGGTATTTTGGGTGGTTGCTAGGTGGTTGCTAGGGTGTTCTGGGTGGTTGCTAGGGTCTTTTGGGTGGTTGCTAGGGTATTCTGGGTGTTTGCTATGCGGTTGCTAGGATATTTAGGGTGGTTGCTAGGGTCTTTTGGGTGGTTGCTAGGCGGTTGCTAGGGTATTTTGGGTGGTTGCTAGGGTATTCTGGGTGGTTGCTAGGGTATTTTGGGTGGTTGCTAGGCGGTTGCTAGGGTATTTTGGGTGGTTGCTATGGTATTCTGGGTGGTTGCTAGGGTCTTTTGGGTGGTTGCTAGGCGGTTGCTAGGGTGTTTTGGGTGGTTGCTAGGGTGTTTTGGGTGGTTGCTAGGGTATTCTGGGTGTTTGCTAGGCGGTTGCTAGGATATTTTGGGTGGTTGCTAGGGTGTTTTGGGTGGTTGCTAGGGTGTTCTGGGTGGTTGCTAGGCGGTTGCTAGGGTGTTATGGGTGGTTACTAGGATGTTTTGTGTGGTTGCTATGGTGTTGCTAGGGTATTTTGGGTGGTTGCTAGGGTCTTTTGGGTGGTTGCTAGGCGGTTGCTAGGGTGTTTTGGGTGGTTACTAGGATGTTTTGTGTGGTTGCTATGGTGTTGCTAGGGTATTTTGGGTGGTTGCTAGGGTCTTTTGGGTGGTTGCTAGGCGGTTGCTAGGGTGTTTTGGGTGGTTGCTAGGGTGTTTTGGGTGGTTGCTATGGTCTTTTGGGTGGTTGCTAGGCGGTTGCTAGGGTGTTTTGGGTGGTTGCTAGGGTCTTTTGGGTGGTTGCTAGGATATTTTGGGTGGTTGCTAGGGTGTTCTGGGTGGTTGCTAGGGTGTTCTGGGTGGTTGCTATGGTATTCAGAGCGGTAGATAGATAGATACACACACACACACACACACACACACACACACACACACTCAAACAGACTACCTCCCTCACACACTCACTCAGACACACACACACTCAGAGTTTATGAGTTTAGAGTTTATAAGTGTATAAATTTATGAGTTTATAAGTGTACAAGTTTTTGAGTTTAGAGTTTATAAGTTTGAATGAGTTTAGAGTTCAGAGTTTATTAATTTATGAGTTTAAGAGTTCATAAGTCTATGAATTCATGAGTTTATTAGTTAATTAGTTATTAAATTTAAGTTAATTAGTTTATAAGTGTATGAGATTAGAGTTTATTAGTTTAAATGAGTTTCATTGGCTAATATATATAGAATGGCAGTTTGGTTTAGTTTTCAAGGGATTTAGATTTGAATTTTTGTCGGTTTGAATTTTTTAGAACTCCCCAATGTAAGTCAATGGAGTTTTTGAATGAGTTTTTTCGAGTTTTGATCGTCATTTTTAGGAAAACCGTAAGTCCGATCAGTCTGAAAAGATAAAGCAACTCGAGTCAGATCAGTTTGAGTGTCTGAGCCGAGTTTGGAGTATGTAGCGTTAAAGCTCTAGGAGGAGTTAGTCTCAGATTTTTTTCCGCTCAGAAGAATAATAATAATAATAAGTTTAAATAGGATTTCAATATATTGGCTTTCTCAAGCCAACATAACTAGATGCGAAAGTTCGTTGAGACAAACTTTAAGTTGGCTTGAGAAAATTTGGAGCAGAAAGTTTTTTGCTAGGCGGTTGCTAGGATGTTATGGGTGGTTGCTATGGTGTTGCTAGGGTATTTTGGGCGGTTGCTAGGGTGTTCTGGGTGGTTGCTAGGTGGTTGCTAAGGTGTCCTGGGTGGTTGCTAGGGTCTTTTGGGTGGTTGCTAGGGTATTTTGGGTGGTTGCTAGGGTGTTCTAGGTGGTTGCTAGGGTATTCTGGGTGGTTGCTAGGTGGTTGCTAGAGTGTTTTGGGCGGTTGCTAGGATATTTCTGGTGGTTGCTAGGGTCTTTTGGGTGGTTGCTAGGCGGTTGCTAGGGTATTTTGGGTGGTTGCTAGGGTGTTGCTAGTATATTTTGTGTGGTTGCTAGGCGGTTGCTAGGGTATTTTGGGTGGTTGCTAAGGTGTTTTGGGTGGTTGCTAGGGTAATCTGGGTGGTTGCTAGGCGGTTGCTAGGGTCTTTTGGGTGGTTGCTAGGCGGTTGCTAGGGTATTCTGGGTGGTTGCTAGGGTGTTCTGGGTGGTTGCTATGGTGTTGCTAGGCGGTTGCTAAGGTATTCTGGGTGGTTGCTAGGGTGTTCTGGGTGGTTGCTAGGGTATTCTGGGTGGTTGCTAGGCGGTTGCTAGGGTGTTCTGGGTGGTTGCTAGGGTATTCTGGGTGGTTGTAGGCGGTTGCTAGGATATTTTGGGTGGTTGCTAGGGTCTTTTGGGTGGTTGCAAGGCGGTTGCTAGGGTGTTCTGGGTGGTTGCTAGGGTCTTTTGGGTGGTTGCTAGGGTATTCTGGGTGGTTGCTAGGCGGTTGCTAGGATATTTTGGGTGGTTGCTAGGGTCTTTTGGGTGGTTGCTAGGTGGTTGCTAGGGTATTTTGGGTGGTTGCTAGGGTGTTGCTAGTATATTTTGTGTGGTTGCTAGGGTCTTTTGTGTGGTTGCTAGGGTCTTTTGGGTGGTTGCTAGGCGGTTGCTAGGATATTTTGGGTGGTTGCTAGGGTATTTTGGGTGGTTACTAGGGTATTCTGGGTGGTTGCTAGGGTATTTTGGGTGGTTTCTAGGGTCTTTTGGGTGGTTGCTAGGCGGTTGCTAGGATATTTTGGGTGGTTGCTAGGGTATTTTGGGTGGTTACTAGGGTGGTTGCTAGGGAGTTGCTAGGGCATTCTGGGTGGTTGCTAGGCGGTTGCTAGGGTGTTCTGGGTGGTTGCTATGGTGTTGCTAGGCAGTTGCTAAGGTATTCTGGGTGGTTGCTAGGTGGTTGCTAGGGTATTCTGGGTGGTTGCTAGGCTGTTTTGGGTGGTTGCTAGGGTATTCTGGGTGGTTGCTAGGCAGTTGCTAGGATATTTTGGGTGGTTGCTAGGCGGTTGCTAGGGTATTTTGGGTGGTTGCTAAGGTGTTTTGGGTGGTTTGGAGTTTATGACAGATAGATAGATAAATAAGTTAGATAGATACACACACGCACACACACACACACACACACACACTAGCTCACACACTCAGACACACACACACGCACACAAGAGTTTATGAGTTTAGAGTTTATAAGTTTAAACACACACAAACAAGTAGACACGCAGACACGCTCACTAACTCTCACACACACACACACACACACGCACATACGCACAGACACACTGACTAACTCACACACAGACACACACGCAGACACGCTCACTAACACACACACACACACACGCTCACTAACTCTCACACACACACTAACTCGATCACACACACACAGACACGCTCACTAACTCTCACACACACACTAATTCGATCACACGCACAGACACTCGATCACACACACACTAACACACACAGACATGCTCACTCACTCACACACACACACAGACACGCTCACTCACACATACAGACACGCACACGCACACACACACACACACACACACACACACAAACTCGCTCACACACTCACTCAGACACACACATGCACACTCAAGAGTTTATGAGTTTAGAGTTTATAAGTGTATAAATTGATGAGTTTATAAGTGTTCGAGTTTTTGAGTTTAGAGTTTATAAGTTTAAATGAGTTTAGAGTTCAGAGTTTATTAATTTATGAGTTTAAGAGTTCATAAGTCTATGAATTCATGAGTTTATTAGTTAATTAGTTATTAAATTTAAGTTAGTTAGTTTAGAAGTATATGAGTTTAGAGTTTATTCATTTAAATGAGTCTCATTGGCTAATATAGTAAATAGAACGGCAGTTTGGTTTAGTCTTCAAGGTGTTTAGATTAGAATTTTTGTCGGTTGGTGAGTTTGAATTTTTTTAGAATGCCCAATGTTAAGTCAATGGGAGTTTTTCCGAGTTTTGATCGTCATTTGTAGGAAAACCGTAAGTCTGATCAGTCTGAAAAGATATAGCAACTAACTTCAGATCAGTTTGAGTGTCTGAGCCGAGTTTGGAGTATGTAGAGTTAAAGCTCTAGGACGAGTTTGAGTCAACAGTTTTTCACAGTACAATATCAGTAAGTTGGCTTTCTCAAGCCAACTTAATAATATTAACTAGATGCGAAAGTTCGTCGAGACAAACTTTAAGTTGGCTTGAGAAAGTTTGGACCAGAACGTTTTTTGCTAGGCGGTTGCTAGGATTTTATGGGTGGTTGCTATGGTGTTCCTAGGGTATTTTGGGAGGTTGCTAGGGTGTTCTGGGTGGTTGCTAGGTGGTTGCTAGGGTGTCCTGGGTGGTTGCTAGGGTCTTTTGGGTGGTTGCTAGGTGGTTGCTAGGGTCTTTTGGGTGGTTGCTAGGCGGTTGCTAGGGTGTTCTGGGTGGTTGCTAGGGTCTTCTGGGTGGTTGCTAGGCGGTTGCTAGGGTGTCCTGGGTGGTTGCTAGGGTCTTTTGGGTGGTTGCTAGGCGGTTGCTAGGGTGTTCTGGGTGGTTGCTATGGTGTTTTGGGTGGTTGCTAGGGTCTTTTGGGTGGTTGCTAGGTGGTTGCTAGGGTCTTTTGGGTGGTTGCTAGGCGGTTGTTAGGGTGTTCTGGGTGGTTGCTAGGGTGTTTTGGGTGGTTGCTAGGGTATTCTGGGTGGTTGCTAGGATATTTTGGGTGGTTGCTAGGGTCTTTTGGGTGGTTGCTAGGGTCTTTTGGGTGGTTGCTAGGGTCTTTTGGGTGGTTGCAAGGCGGTTGCTAGGGTGTTCTGGGTGGTTGCTAGGGTCTTTTGGGTGGTTGCTAGGCGGTTGATAGGGTGTTTTGGGTGGTTGCTAGGCGGTTGCTAGGGTCTTTTGGGTGGTTGCTAGGGTGTTTTGGGTGGTTGCTAGGGTATTCTGGGTGGTTGCTAGGCGGTTGCTAGGGTCTTTTGGGTGGTTGCTAGGCGGTTGCTATGGTGTTCTGGGTGGTTGCTAGGGTATTCTGGGTGGTTGCTAGGCGGTTGCTAGGGTGTTTTGGGTGGTTGCTAGGGTGTTTTGGGTGGTTGCTAGGGTATTCTGGGTGGTTGCTAGGCGGTTGCTAGGGTCTTTTGGGTGGTTGCTAGGGTGTTCTGGGTGGTTGCTAGGCGGTTGCTAGGGTGTTATGGGTGGTTACTAGGATGTTTTGTGTGGTTGCTATGGTGTTGCTAGGGTATTTTGGGTGGTTGCTAGGGTGTTTTGGGTGGTTGCTAGGGTGTTCTGGGTGGTTGCTAGGCGGTTGCTAGGGTGTTATGGGTGGTTACTAGGATGTTTTGTGTGGTTGCTATGGTGTTGCTAGGGTATTTTGGGTGGTTGCTAGGGTCTTTTGGGTGGTTGCTAGGGTGTTTTGGGTGGTTGCTAGGTGGTTGCTAGGGTGTTCTGGGTGGTTGCTAGGATATTTTGGGTGGTTGCTAGGGTCTTTTGGGTGGTTGCTAGGGTGTTCTGGGTGGTTGCTAGGTGGTTGCTAGGGTGTTCTGGGTGGTTGCTATGGTATTTAGAGCGGTAGATAGATAGATACACACACACACACACACACTCAGAGTTTATGAGTTTAGAGTTTATAAGTGTATAAATTGATGAGTTTATAAGTGTACACGTTTTTGAGTTTAGAGTTTATAAGTTTAAATGAGTTTAAGAGTTCAGAGTTTATTAATTTTTGAGTTTAAGAGTTCATAAGTCTATGAATTCATGAGTTTATTAGTTAATTAGCTATTAAATTTAAGTTAATTAGTTTATAAGTGTATGAGATTAGAGTTTATTAGTTTAAATGAGTTTCATTGGCTAATATATATAGAATGGGAGTTTATAAGTTTAAATGAGTTTAGAGTTCAGAGTTTATTAATTTATGAGTTTAAGAGTTCATAAGTCTATGAATTCATGAGTTTATTAGTTATTAAATTTAAGTTAATTAGTTTATAAGTGTATGAGATTAGAGTTTATTAGTTTAAATGAGTTTCATTGGCTAATATATATAGAATGGCAGTTTGAATTAGTCTTCAAGGGATTTAGATTTGAATTTTTGTCGGTTGGTGAGTTTGAATTTTTTTAGAATGCCCAATGTTAAGTCAATGGGAGTTTTTTCGAGTTTTGATCGTCATTTGTAGGAAAACCGTAAGTCTGATCAGTCTGAAAAGATATAGCAACTAACTTCAGATCAGTTTGAGTGTCTGAGCCGAGTTTGGAGTATGTAGAGTTAAAGCTCTAGGACGAGATAGAGTCAACAGTTTTTCACAGAAGATTAATAATAATAATAAGTTTAAGTACAATATCAGTAAGTTGGCTTTCTCAAGCCAACTTAATAACTAGAATGTACATTTCCTGGAGAAAATGTGAAGTGGTGCTTGCAGTGGCAAAACTCGCCACTCGGTTGCTAGAGTGTGGTAAACCATGATATACCACGTTTTAGCATTATTTACCACGATTTACCATGTTTCTAAGATGATTTACTACGATTTACCACAATCCAGCATGATTTACTATGATTAACATGTTGTTAAAATGATGCTAGCATGATTAGCATGTTGTTAACATGATTAGCATGTTGGTAGCATGATGCTAGCATGATTAGCATTTTGCTAGCATGTTTTTAGTTAGATGCTAACATGATTAGCATGTTGCTAGCATGATGCTAGCTTGATTAGCATGTTGGTAGCTTGATGCTAGCATGATTAGCATGTTTTTAGCTAGACGCTAACATGATTAGCATGTTGCTAGCATTATGCTAGCTTGATTAACATGTTGTTAGCATGATGCTAGCTTGAATATCATTGTGCTAGCTTAATTAGCATATTGGTAGCATGATGCTAGCATGATGCTAGCTTGATTAGCATTATGTTAGCATGATGCTAGCTTGATTAGCATGTTGGTAGCTTGATGCTAGCATGATTAGCATGTTTTTAGCTAGACGCTAACATGATTAGCATGTTTCTAACATAATGCTAGCTTGATTAGCATATTGCTAGCATGATGCTAGCTTGATTAGCATGTTGCTAGCATTATGCTAGCTTGATTAGCATTATGTTAGCATGATGCTAGCTTGATTAGCATTTTGGTAGCTTGATGCTAGCATGATTAGCATGTTGCTAGCATGTTTTTAGCTAGACGCTAACATGATTAGCATGTTTGCTAGCATAATGCTAGCTTGATTAGCATGTTGCTAGCATGATGCTAGCTTGATTAGCATGTTGCTAGCATGATGTTAGCTTGATTAGCATGTTGGTAGCATAATGCTAGCTTGATTAGCATGTTGCTAGCATTATGCTAACATGATTAGTATGTTGCTAGCATGTTTTTAGCAAGATGCTGTTGCCAGGTGGTGGTTGCTAGGGTTTTCTGGGTGGTTGCTATGGTGTTGCTAGGCAGTTGCTAAGGTGTTCTGGGTGGTTGCTAGGCAGTTGCTAGGGTATTCTTGGTGGTTGCTAGGGCATTGCTAGGTGGTTGCTATGGTGTTGCTAGGCAGTTGCTAGGGTGTTCTGGGTGGTTGCTAGGCGTTTTGGGTGGTTGCTAGGCAGTTGCTAGGGTGTTCTGGTTGGTTGCTAGAGTTTTTTGGTGGTTACTAGAGCATTTCTAGACGTTGCTAGGGTGTTCAGGGTGGTTGCTAAGGTATTTTTGGTAGTTGCTATGGTGTTACTAGGTGGTTGGTAGTTGTCAAATATGGTTACTATGGAGTTTTTATAGAGTTCTTAAAATCTTTAATAACGAGTTCCTTCAGTACGGCACTCGGCCTGCGGCCTCGTGCCTATGGCCGAATAGGCACAAGTATGGAGCAATATCGCAAGGCTACGAGTGTGATTTTGCTTTAAAAAATGTAAAAAAAAAAATTTATATTATTTATTGGTTTAGGGTGGTTGCTAGGGAGCTCAGAGTGGTTGCTAGGGTGCTGTAACTGGTTGCTAGGGTGTGGCTATGAAGATTTTAGGCCATTACTTATTGGCTGCTTGATAATATAAATCCTCTGAGGGAGAGAGAGAGGGAGAGAAACGCAGGGGTGTCAGGCCCTTTGGAGTGGTGTGTGTGAAAACGGCAGTTGGGATTCAAATGTTTTTAGAACTCCCCATGTAAAGTCAATGGGACTTTTTTGGCCGCTTTTTCGTCCGCTGTGCAAACATCGTACACCCGATCGCTTAGAAAAGATATAGCACACCTCTCCTCAATGAGCCGCTCGATTTGACACCTCACTCAGGGGTCTGTGACAAACGGTGCGGGGCGCATTACGCGCCAAACTTTTGGCAGAATAATAATAATAAAAAAAAGAAGAATAATAAGTATGAGTGACAATAACACTAGTGTTGCTTTGAAAAAGCACCACTAACTAGAATGTACATTTCCTGGAGAAAATGTGAAGTGGTGCTTGCAGTGGCAAAACTCGCCACTCGGTTGCTAGAGTGTGGTAAACCATGATATACCACGTTTTAGCATTATTTACCACGATTTACCATGTTTCTAAGATGATTTACTACGATTTACCACAATCCAGCATGATTTACTATGATTAACATGTTGTTAAAATGATGCTAGCATGATTAGGATGTTGTTAACATGATTAGCATGTTGGTAGCATGATGCTAGCATGATTAGCATGTTTGCTAGCATGCTTTTAACAAGATGTTAGCATGATAAGCATTTTGCTAGCATGTTTTTAGCCAGATGCTAACATGATTAGCATTTTGCTAGCATGTTTTTAGCCAGATGCTAACATGATTAGCATGTTGCTAGCATTATGCTAGCTTGATTAACATGTTGTTAGCATAATGCTAGCTTGAATAGCATTTTGCTAGCATGATGCTAGCTTAATTAGCATATTGTTAGCATGATGCTAGCTTGATTAGCATTATGTTAGCATGATGCTAGCTTGATTAGCATGTTGGTAGCTTGATGCTAGCATGATTAGCATGTTTTTAGCTAGACGCTAACATGATTAGCATGTTTCTAGCATAATGCTAGCTTTATTAGCATGTTGCTAGCTTGATTAGCATGTTGCTAGCATAATGCTAGCTTGATTAGCATGTTGTTAGCATAATGCTAGCTTGATTAGCATGTTGCTAGCATGATGCTAGCTTGATTAGCATTTTGCTAGCATTATGATAGCTTGATTAGCATGTTGCTAGCATGATGCTAGCTTGATTAGCATGTTGGTAGCATAATGCTAGCATTATTAGCATGTTGCTAGCTTGTTGCTAGCATGATTAGTATGTTGCTAGCATGTTTTTAGCAAGATGCTGTTGCCAGGTGGTGGTTGCTAGGGTTTTCTGGGTGGTTTCTATGGTGTTGCTAGGCAGTTGCTAAGGTGTTCTGGGTGGTTGCTAGGCAGTTGCTAGGGTATTCTTGGTGGTTGCTAGGTGGTTGCTATGGTGTTGCTAGGCAGTTGCTATGGTATTCTGGGTGGATGCTAGGGCGTTGCTAGGCAGTTGCTAGGGTGTTCTGGGTGGTTGCTAGGCGTTCTGGGTGGTTACTAGGCAGTTGCTAGGTGTTCTGGGTGGTTGCTAGGCAGTTGCTAGGCTGTTCTGGGTGGTTGCTAGAGTTTTTTGTTGGTTACTAGAGCATTTCTAGACGTTGCTAGGGTGTTCAGGGTGGTTGCTAAGGTATTTTTGGTAGTTGCTATGGTGTTACTAGGTGGTTGGTAGTTGTCAAATATGGTTACCATGGAGTTTTTATAGAGTTCTTAAAATCTTTAATAACGAGTTCCTTCAGTACGGCACTCGGCCTGCGGCCTCGTGCCTATGGCCGAATAGGCACAAGCATGGAGCAATATCGCAAGGCTACGAGTGTGATATTGCTTTAAAAAATGTAAAAAAAAAAATTTATATTATTTATTGGTTTAGGGTGGTTGCTAGGGAGCTCTTAGTGGTTGCTAGGGTGCTGCAACTGGTTGCTAGGGTGTGGCTATCAAGATTTTAGGCCATTACTTATTGGCTGCTTGATAATATAAATCCTCTGAGGGAGAGAGAGAGGGAGAGAAACGCAGGGGTGTCAGGCCCTTTGGAGTGGTGTGTGTGAAAACAGCAGTTGGGATTCAAATGTTTTTAGAACTCCCCATGTTAAGTCAATGGGACTTTTTTGGCCGCTTTTTCGTCCGCTGTGCGAACATCGTACACCCGATCGCTTAGAAAAGTCATAGCACACCTCTCCTCAATGAGCCGGTCGATTTGACACCTCACTCAGGGGTCTGTGACAATCGGTGCGGGGCGCATTACGCGCCAAACTTTTGGCAGAATAATAATAATAAGAAGAATAATAATAAGTATGAGTGACAATAACACTAGTGTTGCTTTGAAAAAGCACCACTAACTAGATGCGAAAGTTCGTCGAGACAAACTTTAAGTTGGCTTGAGAAAGTTTGGACCGTAAAGTTTTTTGATAGGCGGTTGCTAGGATGTTATGGGTGGTCGCTATGGTGTTTCTAGGGTGTTTTGGGCAATTGCTAGGGTGTTCTGGGTGGTTGCTAGGTGGTTGCTAGGGTGTCCTGGGTGGTTGCTAGGGTCTTTTGGGTGGTTGCTAGGGTGTTTTGGGTGGTTGCAAGGCGGTTGCTAGGGTCTTTTGGGTGGTTGCTAGGGTCTTTTGGGTGGTTGCTAGGGTCTTTTGGGTGGTTGCTAGGGTCTTTTGGGTGGTTGCTAGGCGGTTGCTAGGGTGTTCTGGGTGGTTGCTAGGGTGTTTTGGGTGGTTGCTAGGGTATTCTGGGTGGTTGCTAGGCGGTTGCTAGGGTCTTTTGGGTGGTTGCTAGGGTCTTTTGGGTGGTTGCTAGGCGGTTGCTAGGGTGTTCTGGGTGGTTGCTAGGGTGATTTGGGTGGTTGCTAGGGTATTCTGGGTGGTTGCTAGGCGGTTGCTAGGGTCTTTTGGGTGGTTGCTATGGTATTCTGGGTGGTTGCTAGGGTCTTTTGGGTGGTTGCTAGGCGGTTGCTAGGGTGTTCTGGGTGGTTGCTAGGGTGTTTTGGGTGGTTGCTAAGGTATTCTGGGTGGTTGCTAGGCGGTTGCTAGGATATTTTGGGTGGTTGCTAGGGTGTTCTGGGTGGTTGCTAGGCGGTTGCTAGGGTGTTATGGGTGGTTACTAGGATGTTTTGTGTGGTTGCTATGGTGTTGCTAGGGTATTTTTGGTGGTTGCTAGGGTGTTTTGGGTGGTTGCTAGGGTGTTCTGGGTGGTTGCTAGGCGGTTGCTAGGGTGTTATGGGTGGTTACTAGGATGTTTTGTGTGGTTGCTATGGTGTTGCTAGGGTATTTTGGGTGGTTGCTAGGGTCTTTTGGGTGGTTGCTAGGCGGTTGCTAGGGTGTTTTGGGTGGTTGCTAGGTGGTTGCTAGGGTGTTCTGGGTGGTTGCTAGGATATTTTGGGTGGTTGCTAGGGTCTTTTGGGTGGTTGCTAGGGTGTTCTGGGTGGTTGCTAGGTGGTTGCTAGGGTGTTCTGGGTGGTTGCTATGGTATTCAGAGCGGTTGATATGGTGTTACTAGGTGGTTGGTAGTTGTCACAGATGGTTACTATGGAGTTTTTATAGAGTTCTTACTTAACTAATCGCTATAAGCATGTAGCTATTCACTGCTAGCATGTGTAGCATTTTGAAAGTGCTGTTTGCTAGCATGAGTCAAAAGAGCCAAACCTCATCTCTATACGATGTTCTGATACAGAGATATAGGTCTTGCAAAACGGTTGCTAGGATACTCAAGTTTGGTTGCTATGGAGTTGCTTGGGAGCTGGGAGCTTTAAACTTAAGAAGTTTAAATTGGTTTAAAGTTTAAAGTAGTTTGAAGTTTATGACAGAGAGATAGATAGATAAATAAGTTAGATAGATAGACACACACACACACACACACACTCAAACAGACTACCTCGCTCACACACACACACACACACACACACACACACACACACACACACACACACACACACACTCAGAGTTTATGAGTTAAGAGTTTATAAGTGTATAAATTGATGAGTTTATAAGTGTACAAGTTTTTGAGTTTAGAGTTTATAAGTTTAAATGAGTTTAGAGTTTATAAGTTTAAAAGAGTTTAGAGTTCAGAGTTTATTAATTTATGAGTTTAAGAGTTCATAAGTCTATGAATTCATGAGTTTATTAGTTAATTAGTTATTAAATTTAAGTTAATTAGTTTATAAGTGTATGAGATTAGAGTTTATTAGTTTAAATGAGTTTCATTGGCTAATATATATAGAATGGCAGTTTGAATTAGTCTTCAAGGGATTTAGATTTGAATTTTTGTCGGTTGGTGAGTTTGAATTTTTTTAGAATGCCCAATGTTAAGTCAATGGGAGTTTTTCCGAGTTTTGATCGTCATTTGTAGGAAAACCGTAAGTCTGATCAGTCTGAAAAGATATAGCAACTAACTTCAGAACAGTTTGAAGGTCTGAGCCGAGTTTGGAGTATGTAGAGTTAAAGCTCTAGGACGAGATAGAGTCAACAGTTTTTCACAGAAGATTAATAATAATAATAAGTTTAAGTACAATATCAGTAAGTTGGCTTTCTCAAGCCAACTTAACTAGATGCGAAAGTTCGTCGAGACAAACTTTAAGTTGGCTTGAGAAAGTTTGGACCGTAAAGTTTTTTGATAGGCGGTTGCTAGGATGTTATGGGTGGTCGCTATGGTGTTTCTAGGGTGTTTTGGGCAATTGCTAGGGTGTTCTGGGTGGTTGCTAGGTGGTTGCTAGGGTGTCCTGGGTGGTTGCTAGGGTCTTTTGGGTGGTTGCTAGGGTGTTTTGGGTGGTTGCAAGGCGGTTGCTAGGGTCTTTTGGGTGGTTGCTAGGGTCTTTTGGGTGGTTGCTAGGGTCTTTTGGGTGGTTGCTAGGGTCTTTTGGGTGGTTGCTAGGCGGTTGCTAGGGTGTTCTGGGTGGTTGCTAGGGTGTTTTGGGTGGTTGCTAGGGTATTCTGGGTGGTTGCTAGGCGGTTGCTAGGGTCTTTTGGGTGGTTGCTAGGGTCTTTTGGGTGGTTGCTAGGCGGTTGCTAGGGTGTTCTGGGTGGTTGCTAGGGTGATTTGGGTGGTTGCTAGGGTATTCTGGGTGGTTGCTAGGCGGTTGCTAGGGTCTTTTGGGTGGTTGCTATGGTATTCTGGGTGGTTGCTAGGGTCTTTTGGGTGGTTGCTAGGCGGTTGCTAGGGTGTTCTGGGTGGTTGCTAGGGTGTTTTGGGTGGTTGCTAAGGTATTCTGGGTGGTTGCTAGGCGGTTGCTAGGATATTTTGGGTGGTTGCTAGGGTGTTCTGGGTGGTTGCTAGGCGGTTGCTAGGGTGTTATGGGTGGTTACTAGGATGTTTTGTGTGGTTGCTATGGTGTTGCTAGGGTATTTTTGGTGGTTGCTAGGGTGTTTTGGGTGGTTGCTAGGGTGTTCTGGGTGGTTGCTAGGCGGTTGCTAGGGTGTTATGGGTGGTTACTAGGATGTTTTGTGTGGTTGCTATGGTGTTGCTAGGGTATTTTGGGTGGTTGCTAGGGTCTTTTGGGTGGTTGCTAGGCGGTTGCTAGGGTGTTTTGGGTGGTTGCTAGGTGGTTGCTAGGGTGTTCTGGGTGGTTGCTAGGATATTTTGGGTGGTTGCTAGGGTCTTTTGGGTGGTTGCTAGGGTGTTCTGGGTGGTTGCTAGGTGGTTGCTAGGGTGTTCTGGGTGGTTGCTATGGTATTCAGAGCGGTTGATATGGTGTTACTAGGTGGTTGGTAGTTGTCACAGATGGTTACTATGGAGTTTTTATAGAGTTCTTACTTAACTAATCGCTATAAGCATGTAGCTATTCACTGCTAGCATGTGTAGCATTTTGAAAGTGCTGTTTGCTAGCATGAGTCAAAAGAGCCAAACCTCATCTCTATACGATGTTCTGATACAGAGATATAGGTCTTGCAAAACGGTTGCTAGGATACTCAAGTTTGGTTGCTATGGAGTTGCTTGGGAGCTGGGAGCTTTAAACTTAAGAAGTTTAAATTGGTTTAAAGTTTAAAGTAGTTTGAAGTTTATGACAGAGAGATAGATAGATAAATAAGTTAGATAGATAGACACACACACACACACACACACTCAAACAGACTACCTCGCTCACACACTCACTCACACACACACACACACACACACACACACACACACACACACACACACACACACACACACACACACACTCAGAGTTTATGAGTTAAGAGTTTATAAGTGTATAAATTGATGAGTTTATAAGTGTACAAGTTTTTGAGTTTAGAGTTTATAAGTTTAAATGAGTTTAGAGTTTATAAGTTTAAAAGAGTTTAGAGTTCAGAGTTTATTAATTTATGAGTTTAAGAGTTCATAAGTCTATGAATTCATGAGTTTATTAGTTAATTAGTTATTAAATTTAAGTTAATTAGTTTATAAGTGTATGAGATTAGAGTTTATTAGTTTAAATGAGTTTCATTGGCTAATATATATAGAATGGCAGTTTGAATTAGTCTTCAAGGGATTTAGATTTGAATTTTTGTCGGTTGGTGAGTTTGAATTTTTTTAGAATGCCCAATGTTAAGTCAATGGGAGTTTTTCCGAGTTTTGATCGTCATTTGTAGGAAAACCGTAAGTCTGATCAGTCTGAAAAGATATAGCAACTAACTTCAGAACAGTTTGAAGGTCTGAGCCGAGTTTGGAGTATGTAGAGTTAAAGCTCTAGGACGAGATAGAGTCAACAGTTTTTCACAGAAGATTAATAATAATAATAAGTTTAAGTACAATATCAGTAAGTTGGCTTTCTCAAGCCAACTTAATAAGTTTAAGTACAATATCAGTAAGTTGGCTTTCTCAAGCCAACTTAATAATAGTTTTCTATTTGAATATATTTTAAAAAATAATTTATTTCTGTGATGCAAAGCTGAATTTTCAGCATCATTACTCCAGTCTTCAGTGTCACATGTTACATCCAGTCTATCACAGGATCCTTTAGAAATCATTCTAATATTCTGATGTATTATGAGTGTTGGACACAGTTCTGCTGCCTAATATATTTGATGAATAAAAGGTTAAAAAGAACTGCATTTATTCAAAATAAAAAAATATTTTCTATTAATATAAATCTTCTTTACTATCACTTTTTATCAATTTAACACATCCTTGCTGAATAAAAGTATTGATTTATTTCAAAAAAAGAAAGAAAAAAAATGACTGACCCCAAATGACTGACCAGTAGTGGATATTGCTGTTACAAAAGATTTCTCTTTGTAAAAAAATTGCTTCTTTTTTCTTTTTTTTTTCTTTCTTTTTTTTTTACTTTTTATTCATCAAAGTATCCTAAAAAAAAGTATCACAGGTTATGAAAAAATATTAAGCAGCAGAACTGTCTCCAACTTTGATAATGAATCATCATATTAGAATGATTTCTAAAGGATCATGTGATAGACTGGAGTAATGATCCTGAAAATTCAGCTTTGATCACAGAAATAAATGATAATTTAAAGTATAATAAATTGAAAACCAATTATTTTAAATTGTAATAATATAACACAATATTACTATTTTTGATCAAATAAATGCAGGCTTGATGAGCAGAAGAAACTTCTTTCAAAAACATAAAAAAAATTGTAATGTTTCCAAACTTTTGACCTGTACTGTATATATGCTACAACAAAACTAACTAGATGCGAAAGTTCGTCGAGACAAACTTTAAGTTGGCTTGAGAAAGTTTGGAGCAGAAAGTTTTTTGCTAGGCGGTTGCTAGGATGTTTTTAAATTACAAAAACGTGCCATTCGCATTGTAAATGGAAGTGAATATAGGGCCCATACAAATCCAATATTTATACAGTTAAAAACCTTAAAATTCAATGACTTATTGGAATATAGCCTTCTAAAAATAATGTATAAAGCTCACTTGAAAACATTACCTGATAAATTACAAAATAGATTCATCAAGAGAGTTAGTAGATTTAATTTAAGAGGAACTGAAGTCTTTCAGAAACCAGAGTTTAGAACAAATTTAAAGGAAAGATGTGTCTCAATACAAGGTGTCAGTCTGTGGAACAATCTAAATAGTGAAATTAAAACTTTGATATCGTTTTTTGTTTTTAAGAAGAGTGTAAAAGCATTACTAATAGAGAAATATAATGCTTCTATTTAGCAGGAAAATGTGATATTTGATTTATGACTTTGTGTATGTGCTGCAAAGTAGATGTGTGTTGTAAGTGCACCTCTTTGGAATTGTAATTTAACTTATGTTGATAAGGGGCAGATATTATAAGTTTATCTTCTTTCTGCTCCCTTTCATTTCTTTTCAAAAGAATGAAATAAATAAAAATATGAAAAAAATATATATGAATGTTGCTATGGTGTTGCTATGGTGTTGCTAGGGTATTTTGGGAGGTTGCTAGGTGGTTGCTAGGGTGTCCTGGGTGGTTGCTAGGGTCTTTTGGGTGGTTGCTAGGTGGTTGCTAGGGTCTTTTGGGTGGTTGCTAGGCGGTTGCTAGGGTGTTCTGGGTGGTTGCTAGGGTATTCTGGGTGGTTGCTAGGCGGTTGCTAGGATATTTGGGGTGGTTGCTAGGGTCTTTTGGGTGGTTGCTAGGCGGTTGCTAGGGTATTTTGGGTGGTTGCTATGGTATTCTGGGTGGTTGCTAGGGTCTTTTGGGTGGTTGCTAGGCGGTTGCTAGGGTGTTCTGGGTGGTTGCTAGGGTGTTTTGGGTGGTTGCTAGGGTATTCTGGGTGGTTGCTAGGGTATTCTTGGTGGTTGCTATGCGGTTGCTAGGATATTTAGGGTGGTTGCTAGGGTCTTTTGGGTGGTTGCTAGGCGGTTGCTAGGGTGTTCTGGGTGGTTGCTAGGGTATTCTGGGTGGTTGCTAGGCGGTTGCTAGGATATTTTGGGTGGTTGCTAGGGTGTTTTGGGTGGTTGCTAGGGTGTTCTGGGTGGTTGCTAGGTGGTTGCTAGGGTGTTCTGGGTGGTTGCTAGGGTGTTCTGGGTGGTTGCTAGGCGGTTGCTAGGGTGTTATGGGTGGTTACTAGGATGTTTTGTGTGGTTGCTATGGTGTTGCTAGGGTATTTTGGGTGGTTGCTAGGGTCTTTTGGGTGGTTGCTAGGGTGTTTTGGGTGTTTGCTAGGGATTTCTGGGTGGTTGCTAGGATATTTTGGGTGGTTGCTAGGGTCTTTTGGGTGGTTGCTAGGGTGTTCTGGGTGGTTGCTAGGTGGTTGCTAGGGTGTTCTGGGTGGTTGCTATGGTATTCAGAGCGGTTGATATGGTGTTACTAGGTGGTTGGTAGTTGTCACAGATGGTTACTATGGAGTTTTTATAGAGTTCTTACTTAACTAATCGCTATTAGCATGTAGCTATTCACTGATAGCATGTGTAGCATGTTGAAAGTGCTGTTTGCTAGCATGAGTCAAAAGAGCCAAACCTCATCTCTATACGATGTTCTGATACAGAGATATAGGTCTTGCAAAACGGTTGCTAGGATACCAATTATTTTAAATTGTAATAATATAACACAATATTACTATTTTTGATCAAATAAATGCAGGCTTGATGAGCAGAAGAAACTTCTTTCAAAAACATAAAAAAAATTGTAATGTTTCCAAACTTTTGACCTGTACTGTATATATGCTACAACAAAACTAACTACTTTAATGTATTGTAATGATATTTATGAATGACATTTATTGACCTTATGCTAATGAGAACGTGTTTAGTTGCTATAAAATGTAATGGCTCTTAAAAAGGCTTTTTTACATTGCAAAATATCATTTCTTCTTCCATTTGATTTTTATGGGATGAAAAATGACCTAGATATGTTTCAACATTGCTGATCATCTGCACTATACCAGCTCTAATCCACATAACCAGCCTGGACCAACATGACATTCATGCTTGTATATGCTGGAGGATTCATGCATAGAACCAAAGATATATATATATATATAAACTTGTGATCATCTTGAGTGTTTCATTGCCTCTGACTCAAACCCTGAGCTCTGTTCCTCTTTGACTATTGCACAGCTTTATTTACTGACAGATCACACAGCAGAGACATCATGGAGGAGGTCTGACATCTCATCATCTGTCAAACACTCATTACTGTCCACAGCTGTCGGCTCACAGCACAATGAGTCTAATGAGACGCATTCTCCCATCATCATCATCATCATCATCATCATCATCATCATCACAGGCGATACATTACCAGAGGCTGCAGGTCTGGATGGGTGAGTATGTATCCGTTGTTGGTGATGGCAAAGGCATAACCATGGATTCCCAGCTGTGAACACACACACACACACACACACACACACACACACACACACACACACAGCAGAAACAGCAATCAGAGATACTGTCTCATTTTAAACTGCGGAAGTCCACAGTCTGTTAAACACCGAGTTCATGTCTGTCAGTGTCGCAGCCGTCTCTGATCTCAGCTGAGACTCGTCTCTCCTCAATGAAACCGCTGATGTGATTATATGTTACATATTGTACATAATTATTTGTGTCTGTATGGTAACTGTTGGTAGTGTAAAGCACTTTAGTCCACTTGTGTTGTTTTTAAATCGATTTAATGATTGATTGAACAGTAACATGTATGATATGTCAATTGTAATGTTTAAACCCTTGTGAGTGATGCATGATTCGCTTCTCCGTCGTCCTCCTCGCTCCAGGAGCTGGAGAGCAGACATGAGATCCGTTTGTCCTTTGTGACGGATGAAGTACACGCAGGATTGAGTGAGGAATCGAGCAGGGTCTCTCTTTACTCTCAGTGACTCATCACTCTCAGTGTAGACAGCTTCACTGATTATAATGGGTCTTATTGGCTTTTTGAAGTTTCTGATCAATACGAGTGATTTTTCTTTTTAGGTTACACTTTATTCTAATAGTCCAATTAAGACATTCTACTTACTAGAAGTAACTTTGCAACTACATGTCAACTAACTCTCAGAGTATTAACAGATTCTCTTAGGTTAGGGTTAGTAGAATAAGTTACTTATAGTCAGTTAGGGGAGCATCACATTAAAGTGTTATTAAGCAGACAGTCTACTAATACTCTGATGACTGCTAGATGACACTGCTAGTTTAAATTTATTTATAGTAGAATGTCTAAAGTGGACTAGTAAAATAAAGTTGCCATTTCTTATTATAGCAATAGCTTTGATGAGAGAGAGCAATCCAAACCTGTCCCATCTCCACCAAGCTCTCCCTCACCTTCCACACAACCACCACACTCTACCTCACTGTATTCTCCACAGACTATAAATCACACACACACACACCAGCTCCTCGTTTACAGTATTTGATGAGATTAAGACTCACACACAGCACACACACAGTTTGTCTGGTCTCGTTGATGTTTACCACAAAGATGATTCAGACTCCTCTTCCCTTCCGCGTGGATTACTGACCTGTTCGTCCTCCTCATTTGACCTCCATTGTATTTTTCCATTGTCGCTATGCTCGTGTTAACGGTTTATCTCGAGCTGAATCTCCATTGGAGATTTCCATTATTGTGTTCAACCAACTGACTAAACTACATCTGATACTCACCTGTTGTTCTGTGCACAATTCTCCTACCATCAGTTGAATCATCTCTCATCCCTGTGTTTGGGGAGAGCAAGGGGGACCAGGGGGAGGAACCAGCCGGTGGAGGAGGCCAAGGAGGAACCAGCCGAGTGGAGGAGGCCAAGGAGGGCCAGCCGAGTGGAGGAGGCCAAGGAGGACCAGCCGAGTGGAGGAGGCCAAGGAGGAACCAGCAGAGTGGAGGAGGTCAAGGAGAACCAGCCGGTGGAGGAGGCCAAGGAGGACCAGCCAAGTGGAGGAGGCCAAGGAGGAACCAGCAGAGTGGAGGAGGCCAAGGAGGACCAGCCGAGTGGAGGAGGCCAAGGAGGACCAGCCGAGTGGAGGAGGCCAAGGAGGACCAGCCGGTGGAGGAGGCCAAGGAGGACCAGCCGAGTGGGATGCCCTGGTGGAGACACGTGATGTTTTTGGCGGCCTGTTTTAATTTTAGTTTTAGTCAGAATTATCCATGACTATTTTTGTCTAGTTTTAGTCTACGAAAACGGATGACATTTAGTCTAGTTTTAGTCAATGAAAATTGTATTTTAGTCTCTTTTTAGTAATGCAATTCTATTTAACCCAATATAGTCATATAGTCAATATAGTATAAATAAACTATGCACTCTGCCCGGCCGGGCGGAAGTGCTCGCAGGCGGCGTCGAGATCGTAAACAAAGGCGGGGGAAGCGCGGAGGACTAAGAGCTAAGCTAAAGCTAACACCACACCGGCTCTCTTTACCCAGCATTTTCCTTGCCAATGTACGGTCGCTGTTGAACAAAATGGAGGAGATTCGACTCAACATCACATACAGCAAGAGACTTTTGAACTGTAATGTCCTAATTTTCACGGAAACATGGTTAAACAGCGGAATACCGGACAACGCTATTGAGCTAGCGGGAGGCCATACAGGGCGGATAGAACATTAGATGGCTCCGGTAAGACCAAAGGTGGTGGATTGTGCATTTACATTAACAAAGCTTGGTGCACAAACTCTACTATTGTTGGGAGACATTGTTCAGCTAACACTATTATAACTGCAGCCTATATTCCCCCGGATGCTGATGCCAAGTTTGCTATGAAAGAACTTCACGCAGCCATCAGTAAACAACAGACCGTTCACCCGGAGGCTGCGTTTATTGTTGCGGGTGATTTTAATAATTCAAACTTAAAGTCAGTGCTACCGAAATTTCACCAGCATGTTTCCTGTCACACCAGAGGAAACAAAACCTTAGACCATGTTTACACAAACATGGCTGGAGCTTACATCGCGACACCCCTCCCCACCTGGGACAGTCAGATCACCTTTCTTTGTTCCTCACCCCCAAATATGCACCTCTCATCAATCGCGTGGAGCCATCAGTGAAGACCATCAAGGTGTGGCCTGCGGGGGCAGATTTCTCACTCCAGGAAAGGTTTCTACACACAGACTGGAGTATGTTTGCTTCTCAAGCCACCAGTGGCTCTCACACGGACATTGACTGCTACCACCTCCTCTGTACTGGATTATATTAAAACCACCATTGACAGTGTTACAACCCAGAAGCAGATCACCACATACCCAAATCAGAAGCCATGGATGAACGGGGAAGTGCGACTCCTATTGAAGACATGCAATACTGCCTTCAGAACAGGAGATGCACAAGCCTATAGCACATCCAGAGCAAATCTGAAAAGGGGCATCAAAGAGGCCAAGCACTGCTACAAGCTTAAGATAGAGGGACACTTTTCCAACGCTGACCCTCGGCGCATGTGGCAGGGCATTCAGGCCATCAGTGACTACAAACCCACTCACTCCACCCCCACAGCCACTGATGTCAACTTCCTGAACGAGCTAAAAAACTTTTATGCTCGCTTTGAAAGAGACAACAGAGAAACTGCCACCAAGCTCAAATCCTCAGCTGACCACCCGCCGATCACACTCTCCTCCACAGAGGCATGTGCGGAGCAGCTCGCTGGGGTTTTTACAGACATTTTCAACCTGTCTCTTGCCCAAGCAGCTGTACCAACATGCTTTAAATGCACTTCCATTGTGCCAGTGCCAAAACACTCCAGCCCGAAGTGCCTTAACGACTACCGCCCTGTAGCACTCACACCCATCGTAATGAAGTGCTTTGAGCGGCTGGTCCTGGCACACCTAAAAGACTCTCTACCATCCACATTGGACTCACACCAGTTTGCCTACCGTAGCAATAGGAGCACAGAGGATGCAGTTTCCATGGCACTGCACTCTGTGCTCACACATCTGGACAATAAGAACACTTATGCACGCATGCTGTTTGTTGACTTCAGCTCAGCATTCAACACTGTCATCCCAACTAAGTTAATAGACAAACTTGGAGACCTGGGCATCAACACCTCCATGTGCAACTGGATTTTGGACTTTTTGACCAACAGACCCCAGAATGTTCGATCAGGCTCCATCTGCTCCACGTCCATCACACTCAACACTGGTGTACCACAGGGCTGTGTGCTAAGCCCGTTTCTCTACTCCCTCTTCACCTCCGACTGCAAGCCTGTGTACGGATCTAATTCCATCGTCAAGTTTGCGGACGACACTACGGTGATTGGTCTCATCAGCAACAACGATGAGACTGCCTATAGGGAGGAGATCAAGCACCTGGCCACATGGTGCACTGAAAATAACCAGCTCCTCAACACCACCAAAACGAAGGAGCTCATCGTGGACTTCAGGAAAGTGTCAAGAGGCACACACGACACCATCCACATCAATGGAATGGCTGTTGAGCGTGTCTCCAGTTTCAAGTTCCTGGGGACCCACATCTCGGCGGACATGTCCTGGACAACCAACACCTCCTGCCTGGTCAAGAAGGCTCACCAGCGCCTTTTCTTCCTGAGGACACTGAGGAAGAATCAGCTTTCCTCAACTATCCTGGTGAACTTCTATCGCTGTGCAATAGAAAGCATCCTGACCAACTGTGCTACAGTGTGGTATGGGAGCTGTTCTGTTGCAGAGCGCAAGGCACTGCAGCGGGTGGTGAAAACCGCCCAGTGCATCACTGGGACTCCACTACCTGCCATCGAGCACATCCAGAGGAAACGCTGTCTGCATCGAGCTCGCAGCATCCTTAAGGACTCCTCTCACCCAGCCCACAGACTGTTTTCTCTCCTGCCCTCCGGCAGGCGTTTCAGGTGCCTCCGGACCAGGACCAGCAGACTAAAGAACATTTTTTTCCCCAGAGCTGTCTCTTTATTAAACTCTAACCCTCATTGATCCCACTCCCCTCATATACTAATTGACTCTCCTCTCCCTCCTCACACCTGCCTCCATTTTGTTATTTGCAATACTATAATGTTCACTTGCACTACTTACCTACTTACCTTGACTGGAATATGCTCAATTTGCACTGCCGACTGTTTATTTATACAGTACCGATTGTTTATTTATACAGTACCAATTGTTTACATATACATTTGCAATACCGTACTTTAACTGTAATATGCAATTACTTTCCACTGCACTTTTACTCGGATAGCTTCTGTCCAAACTTTATTTGCACTACTTTAAATCCATTGTTATACTGCTCATCTTAGCCTAACTTATTACATATATCTATCTGTAAAACTCCGTTTATAGTAATAACCATCTATATATTATGCTCACATTCTGTTTATAGTAACAGCCATCTGTATATATATTCACAGTACATATTCACCTGTATACTCTGTTTATAGTAATAACCATCTGTATATTATGTTCATTGTACAGATCTATCTGTAAAAATTCTGTTTATAGTAATAGCCATCTGTATATTATATTCAGTACATATCTAGCTGTAAATTCTGTTCACAGTAATAGTTATCTGTATATTATATTCATAGGACAAATCTATCTGTAAAATTCTGTTTATAATAGTATTTAACTCTATATTTATTCAGTACATATCCATGTCCTGCACTTATGGAACCACTGTATATCCTTCACTTGCTGCTATTGCACTTCTGGTTAGACCTAAACTGCATTTCGTTGCCTTGTACCTGTACTTGTGTAATGACAATAAAGTTGAATCTAATCTAATCTAATCTAAATAAGTACCTATACTTAAAAAGGAGCTGGAGGGATAGAGGACACAGATGATGAAGCCGATTGAGTGGATGGCCACAGGCCCTGAAGTCCATGGTGGAGCCAAGAGAGCGAGGAGCCACGGTGGAGCCATTGGGTTGAAGGAACAAGGGTGTGTCCTAAGCTCAAATGGACAAGGTGAAGTCGAAGGGTCAAAACTGTGGATCCGGGAAACCAGGATCACACCAATGGAGCTGGATGGCTGAGGAGAGCCAGCGGATCAGGAGGATGAGGCGGAGCCAGAGAGACAAGGAGCTGGACGTAACCAGCGTGTGTGTGTGTTTGTGTGTGTGTGTATTGTGTGGGTCTGATCTCACTTCGATACAAACTTACTTGAAACCTGCATTTTCATAGGAAATATGTCAAGCACAGGAATGAAAACTGCAGAAGTCAAGCCATTTTGTCAACATGAAATGAAAATTGAATCCATTTATTTAGTTAATACACATTACTGGTCTTTTCAATTAACCAGGGCACATCATTCTAGAGAAAAAAAGTTTGTCTTTGTATTCTTTTGTTTATAGACACATATAACACTGGTGCTAGAAACATACTCAACAGGGTTCTAATAAATGGAGAACAATTAGAATAATATAAGAATTAAAGGTTGTTTGTGTACCTTGTATTTGGGGATAGCCTTCAGTATTTCAGACACTGGAACATCTGTGCCAACCACTCCAAGAAGGATTCCTTTATTTCTCTTAAAACAATGAACATGAGTGTGTTAGGGACATCTTTTTTTTCTTTCTTACATTGGAATATTATTTCCTCTGTCTAGTACAGGGGTGCCCAATTCTGCTCCTGGAGATCTACCTACGAGCAAAGTTCAGATCCAAACCTGATCCAACACACTTGTCTGTAATTATCAAGTGCTCCTGAAGAACTTGGCAGGAAGGTAGATCTCCAGGAACAGGATTAGTTCTAGTATGATAAGCGTTATATGGAAACATTCATACTGACTGAATAACCACTGGTTAACATTACAGAAGTCAATGTTTAGCATCACTCACGGTCTCGTTCTTGGTGCTGAACACAGGCATGGCCACAGTAGTCATGAGCACAGGACCCTGAGCATGTTCCAGCTATACAAATGGACAACAACACATAGTGGTGGGTGAATACCATTTGACTTTTCAAACTGACTTTTCATTAGTTTTTACAAAAAGTGAAATCCACTGTTACAGGTATAACTTGCTGCTGTCTCCAGATGAAACACTTGTGACACTAAAAGTATACTTCCCACTATAAACCAATCACAAATCAAGATAGGACATTCAGTAATTAATGACTTAAACATCTCTCTGCTCCTCAAAAAGCTATCATGTGATTTAAAAAAAAGTTAGAATAAGCAGTTAATTGTCTTGCATTAATGTTAATGGTTTGTTGTCTTTCTAGTTGTTGGTGTTCATTAAAAATATTGTTATTTCATTCATTCTGCATCGTCTTTTGGATTATACTACACACCTAAACCGTGACAGAACACGAGACCTAGATCGGTTTATAACAGTAAAAAGATTTAAAACAATGGATATACCTGCTCCTTCCGCTGGAGCAGAGGGGGTTGCTCCCTCGAGGATCACAGGAGGGACTTTCTAGATCGGACGGGCCTCACCCACTATCTCAATGCTCGTTATGCATATTCTATAACACCAGACTCAATGAGCGGTCGAAGGCACATCTGTCCATGGATGGTCCTCCAAGGAGCTTTGCCAAGTATGTGGAGTGGGTGCTTGTAAGGTGCGAGTCTGCCTCACTGCTGAGGACAACACCAGCCTCACTCTGGACCCAGAGCCCAGCCAGCCTCAGCTATGCTGGCCACGGAAGAAAAGCCAGAGCCCACAGCTGACTCAGAGCCCAAGCCCCCCCATAAAGATAGGGCCAGAGCAATTACCAAACGCCATGCCATCCCGGAGCCCAGGCCCATCATGGACTCTGTTCAGGTGTGTGAGCCGGCATCAGCATCTGTCATCCAGGGCATATTAGTGGAGTTTGTCGGAATGGATTGGAACCCTGCCCACACTCCCTTCACTGAGGAAATATTTGCTGGTCTACAGTCTCCGCTGGTTCTGTCCAGTTCCAAGCAGTCTTTATCTCTGCTGGTTCAACCCAGTTCCAAGTTACCTTCATCGCCGCTGCTTAAGCCCAGTTACAAGTCGTCTTCATTGTCATTAAATCAAACTAGCACCATGTCTCTTTTGTCATCCAGCACCAAGTCTCCGTCTTCGAGAATTGTCTCACCAAACCTCCCTCTCCCTCCTCCTCTGCCAAAGCCATTCCATTCCTCTGCCTCACCTCCACGGTCTCCCCCCAGGCTCCTCCTTCTGTGGTTTCACCCAGCTGCTTGGATCCGCCTGTGGCTTCCCAGTCATCAGCTCCACCTTGGCCTGTGGATCCCTCAGCTCCACCATGTTCTGTCATCCCTCAGGCTACGCAGGGGTCCCTCGTCCCTCTGCCTCTACCGTGGTCAATTGTTGCTGTTATTCCAACTAGGATTCTCCTCTCTGGTTCCTCCCACCCTCATCTCCTCCTCCCTGATTCCTGGTCATCATCTCTTTGGTGTCTCCCTCGGCCTGCTCCTCGTCCTCCTCCAGAGCCCCCTGCCTCCTCTGCTCCTCGTCCTCCTCCAGAGCCCCCTGCCTCCTCAGTTTGGACTCTGGTTTGCAGCGTGAGGATGTGCCTTCCGGGGGGTGGGGGGTCATGAATGTCATAATGTCAGGGTCATGTTTAGTTTAATGGTTTTGTTCTGTTTAGTTTCTAGTCATGGTTTTCTTTGTCACTATTTTGCCTGTGTTTACATTTGTTGCCATGGTTCCAAATTAGTTCTCACCTGTCCCCTGTTCCATTAATGATATTCCTCTGTGTATTTAAGCTCTCAGTTTTCCTAATTTCTTGCGTTAACGTTAATGGTTGTCTTTCTAGTTTTTGGTGTTCATTAAAAGTATTGTTATTTAATTCATTCTGCGTCACATCTCGCCTGTTGGATATCAAGCAACAGGAGTGTATTCATAAGTGCGTGGAAGCTGCCACGTGGTGAATGTACTATGTCCAGATTTTATTCATACTGCATGCCTTCATATTTTATAGAAAATACTTAAGTAATTTCGTTATCAAATGTGGTATCAACTAATTAAATACATCAGAGCCAGCTCAAAAATGTCTTCAATACTACTTATCTTGTTTACTGAACATGTCTTTTCTATTTGTTTATCTAGATGTTCTGACTTATGTGGTGAACAGCACAATCCAGGGCCCAGTTTATGGCCCTCTCTCTCCATAACAGTGGACAAAGGTTTGATGCATTTTGATTGGATCTTGGTGGACTAACACAAACAAACTGTCCAACTCCATCAGATAAAGATGCTAGGACAACAACAGACACCTCTTAGAGGGCAAGAAGATAACCTCTGGTACCAAGCCCAGGAAAGACAGAACTCTCTGGCCTGTGAATGCCATAAAAACTCCCCAGGACCTCAGCAGCAGTGGGTGAAACGAAGAGAGATCACAATGATCCACACAAATCCATTTAACCATGTTTGGAAACCTTAAAACTGATGTAAACTTCACACATCCATTTCATACTTATTCAGAGAATAAGTATTCTCTGTGACAGCTATTTGTAATGTAACATCTTATACAAATTCAGCTGTTAATGCACAAATGAATGAATGCATGACAGTTCGATCTTTTTCCATCTTGTTTGGTCTCTATTTGTTTAGAATATTGCCAAAGGTATTCTGGTGGTGGTTTGGAAAGTGAGAAATGCAATGGTACACTTTAAAGACTTCTAACGGTGTGCTTTATGTAAATGAGTTCCACAGGGGAAAGAAGGGTGGGCCACACTCTGATGCCAGCAGCCAATCACTGCACTGGAATGGAGAAGTGCCAAATTGCAATCTCCTCATCATCGGAAAGGGATAAAGGTGCCCTTTCAACAGATACCCCTTGTTCTGAGTCTCAGGCCTGTAATGGGAGAGACATTAACAGATACACCAAGTTCTGAGTCTGTCCTGTATGGTAATAGACAGAAACAGATAAATAACATTCTGAGTACCGGCCTGAAAGGCTGAGAGTGTAACAGATACGACCAGGTTCTGAGCCTCCAGTCTGTGAGGAAAGAGACATTGACAAGCGCTACGTTCAGTGTCTTCATCCAGAGAGACAATAACAGATGCAGCACGTTCCAAGTCTCCATGCCAGAGAGACAAAAGCGGATCGACCACGTTTTGAGTGTCTGGCCCAGAGAGGTAGAAGACAAACAGAGACATTTGCAAAAAGGTTAAGCTCAGCAGAGCAAACCTTCACTTCAAGGTTCCTTCGTCTGCACGTTCCAGATTAAGGACTTTCTACACCTACTTCAGGGCCTCATCTGTGTGTTCCAGATTTTAGGACCCATTGGTGCTCCAGGAGATCAGCATCCCACGGATCTTTGTGTTCAAGGCTGTTGAACCGGATTCCGTCTCCTTTCCCCACTGCACTGTCACCCAGCACAACCAGTGGAAGACGTCACCGCCATTGGTCCGCTCACTCGACGACGTGGAGCGGAAATATCACTTTACCAAGCCTCTTTTCAGAGACCTTGGCAGTATATGATTTTCTAATTTACATTAAAGGTAATGAAATAATCTTTCATTTATTTGTTTGATGCATAAAGTTCTTCAACTTTTTAGTTTAAAGTCCCTCTGTTGTCAATAATTGTATCCCTTAAAACTCATCTTTGATCACCAAAATTACATATTTAAGCATTTTTTCCTTAATACTCAGCAATGGTGTCAACTTATGAATTTACACATGGTTTCTCTTAAAGCATATTAAAAACACCACATAGACATATAAACAACATTAAAAGCTGGATTTTCACCACAGGGGGACTTTAAGAGAAACAACAGTTTATCTTTCCATAAGATAACAGAACTCTGTCCTCCCCACACTCAACTTAATCACTTTATAATATGTGTCTAATGCACTGTATTCCTTTATCACTCACGGTATTCATTTAGTAGTTGTGTTAATTATTCTTGTTTATCTTTGGTTAATGCTATTTATTTTATTACACTTGTGTCTTCCTTGTAATGATAATACAGAAAAAGCCTCCGCAAGTTAGAAATCTCACCAATCTTTCAGATAATTCAGCTGAGCATTTACATTAATTCCGAATGATTGAACAGCCTCCTGTTGGGAGTGCTCTCATTCTGCCAAGGTAAAAGTCCTTGACTGGAGCCCTGAACTAAGAGAGGGGGAAGGTGGTCATCTGATGTACTCCATTATTTATTTATTTGGCATTTTTGTGCTTTTTGCATGGGGGATGGAGAGAGGGGAATGGGATCGGCAAACGTCGGATATCAAACCCGGGTCGGACGGAGGCACAGTTGGCGCCATATGTCACTGCGTTAACCAGTAGGCTATCAGCGCCGACTCATACCCACCTTAAGTTACGTCTGACCCAAAAATCACAATTTCAGCGGTGACTTGAGTACCGATCTCTACATTACTTAGCATCCTTGGATTGGCGAAAGTAAAATCACTACATTTATTCATGAAACCATTTTTTGTTAAGATTTTTCTTTCATTGTAATAACCACTTATTTTTTTGGTTAGTTTTAGTCAGCTTATTTTTTTTGCATTATTATAGACCCAACTGTACTAGACTCTTAGTGCCACTGAGTGGGGATTTCACCTGGAAATGACCTAGGGCAGTGTATTTCAGGTTCTGTAAACACCATCTAGCCAAGACCCTTTCGTTGCTTGACCTTTTTTTTTATTTTTTTTTTAATGCCCTAAAAATGTGTTTTTACTTACATCCTTAAAATCTTATGATTCTGTGCTCACCCTTCACATTCGCTTAAAAGATCTAAATGCATCTAAAAACATCTAAATACAGTATCTTTTAAAGACATAACATTAAATACATTTGCATAAAATGCTGTTCTTATATTATGTGGGCTCCTCTTAGATTGATCATGTGTTTTTAAATTAGACAGATGTATAATGTGTATGTTATAAGTAACTTTAACACAAAATACATTTTCCAGAAGGAACACTGCACCAATAAATAGTCGACATAATCAATACTCTACGGATAACTTCAGATGAATAATGCAAAATCAGTGAAATTCTCTGAAATAAACGGGTAATGACTCCCTGAACGCAGGACTCATGTGCACTGTGTGATGATGTGAGCTGATGCTCAGGTGTGGATGGATGTGGCTCAGCTGCCAGAGACTGAAGAAGAGCTTCATCATCTGCATCTAAATCAGAAACGTCACAGCCGACTTCTCCCTGATGGCAGCAACACACATGCATATGCACGATTCATGCACAACTGCACATTCACAAACACTCGTTTGATGAATTCATGATCTGTAAAAAAAAGTCACAAACATACATTCTCACAAGAAGTCTGAAGTGGGGCAATGAGCTACGGATCAGATAAACAGCTTAAACTGTGCTATATATGTCCTTCCCTTATTTACTCTGCTCTCTCACTGTCTCTGCGGGAGTAAATGGGCTATAAAATGATGAATGATCATGCTGGCTTGTGTTGAAAACAATAGCTCAGACTCAGAGAACCCTACACACACTCAGAGCCTCATCCAAACACTCACGCTAAGAGTGAGAGTGAATAAAACACTAGTCATCAGATATGTCACTGAAGCCCTTCTGGATCATATGGTTCTGGACCGATGCTTAATATGCATTTAAAACAGAGCCGTTTCATGGCCTTTATCAGAGCTGACCAGCCAGTGAAAAATAAGTGTGCTTAGTTGTACTGAATGTGCAGTTGTTGTGTACTTCAAATCTTAAATGTGTATTTAAGAAAAACTGTACATGCAGATAATAAAATATTAAAGGGCCCCTATTATGCTATTTTAAAGTCTCCTAATGTTGTTGTGGAGTCTCCTAAAACAGGTTTACATGCATCAAAGGTAAAAAAACTGTTTAATTTCCTCATAATATACATTTGCACATCACCACATTTTCAATGATTCTCAAACGACTCGTCAGATGAATCAATCTCTCTAAATCCCGCCTTTCCGTGAGCTACTCTGCTCTGATTGGCCAGACAGCTCAGTCAGTTGTGATTGGTTTACCGCATACAGCACGTCGAAAACAAAACCGTCCATTGCCATAACAACGTCAGCTCTGCTTGTCCTGAGGCTTCCTACACCGTAAACTAAACACAGTAACGAACAATGACGTCGATTTGACCATATCAATGCGAGCGCGAGTCCGATGATGAAACACTGGAAGAACTAGTTATTCAACCCGAACCTCCATCAGGACGACTCGAGCAGGACTCAGTGTTTCTCAGTGAACCCGAACCTCCATCAGGACGACTCGAGCAGGACTCAGTGTTTCTCAGTGAACCCGAACCTCCATCAGGACGACTCGAGCAGGACTCAGTGTTTCTCAGTGAACCCAAACCTCCATCAGGACGACTCGAGCAGGACTCAGTGTTTCTCAGTGAACCCGAACCTCCATCAGGACGACTCCAGCAGGACTCAGTGTTTCTCAGTGAACCCGAACCTCCATCAGGACGACTCCAGCAGGACTCAGTGTTTCTCAGTGAACCCGAACCTCCATCAGGACGACTCGAGCAGGACTTAGTGTTTCTCAGTGAACCCAAACCTCCATCAGGACGACTCGAGCAGGACTCAGTGTTTCTCAGTGAACCCGAACCTCCATCAGGACGACTCCAGCAGGACTCAGTGTTTCTCAGTGAACCCGAACCTCCATCAGGACGACTCGAGCAGGACTTAGTGTTTCTCAGTGAACCCAAACCTCCATCAGGACGACTCGAGCAGGACTCAGTGTTTCTCAGTGAACCCGAACTTCCATCAGGACGACTCCAGCAGGACTCAGTGTTTCTCAGTGAACCCGAACCTCCATCAGGACGACTCCAGCAGGACTCAGTGTTTCTCAGTGAACCAGAACCTCCATCAGGACGACTCCAGCAGGACTCAGTGTTTCTCTGTGAACCAGAACCTCCATCAGGACGACTCCAGCAGGACTCAGTGTTTCTCAGTGAACCAGAACCTCCATCAGGACGACTCCAGCAGGACTCAGTGTTTCTCAGTGAACCAGAACCTCCATCAGGACGACTCCAGCAGGACTCAGTGTTTCTCAGTGAACCAGAACCTCCATCAGGACGACTCCAGCAGGACTCAGTGTTTCTCAGTGATACGCTACTCAGTTTGAGGAACATTATGAGATGTTGCAACTGTAATTCCTCACCATCAGCATTAACAAGTGCATGTCCATCAACAAACCCATTATTTTACTTGTACTAATTTATTTACAGAGTATTTTTGTAATATATTGCGGTGAACACGTGGAAACTGTATCAATAACAGTGTAAACATTAGCCGAGCTCTAGCGTGAATGACTGATATAATATAAACGTTGGTAAAACAGATCTTGCTCCATGCTTAATCTTTACTCAAACTAGTGAGAACGACAGACGATCTGCATTAATAGACATAGTTACAGGTAATCGTGGCCCACAGCTGATCAGCAGAAGCATTTCAGTAAGACAGTGATAACATGAGTTAGCCAGATAGCAGGAGATCTACACAATATACAACTCAAAACTAAGTGTTTTGAACACCATCTTTCAAGAGCAAGAGTTTGTGAATCCTGCACTGAACTCCGAGATTTGAGAAGCAGTCGTCAGTGAAATAAAGGGAACACAGCAGAAGTGTAGGATTATACTGCTGTGATGCCGTGGTAAAGATGAACTTTAACCTCTGATTCTCCACATGCTCGTCCTTGGGCAGTGAAAACACTGGCTTTACCTTCACATTGTAGAGCACAGCGTCTCCTGGACATGATGCTCTCCAGTGTCCACAGGAATCAGCTGCTGGTTTGAGGGTTGAGTTTTCCCTGGTGTCTGCGCGCGCTATAAGTGGGCGGGCAATATGCTAATGTTTCGTCTAGATGTCACAACAATACGGCTTATGACCCGTTAGAAAAACGATTAATTTCATTGACTCAGAGTCGACTCTTACTTTTGAAAGATAATAACTTTATATACGGTGCACTTTCAGATTTAAAACTTTGCAGGAGGTTTTCATTCACTCAGAGCTGTGTTACACACTACATGAAAGCTCATTTTCAAAAATCCATAATAGGGGCCCTTTAATGAAAAGGCTACTTAAGTGTACTTAAAGAGTACACTTTCACGAATACAAAGTTCTGTCATGAAACTCTAGTGAACTCAATTTGTTAGCGATCACGTCGTTATCTTCATAGCGCAGCTGATTGGTTTCTGATGCATTAACATCCAAAAACCAGGCATTGTTGAGAATGTTGTACATCAGCAACAGAATCTTCTGGTTTATTCAAGCCAGCCGACCAGTATATGTAAAGTAAAGAAACTATATGGTCAAGTCATCTCTTATCTCTTCCACACATGTACAAAGACTGGACTCCATAATACAGAGAAAGCAGATATACTCCAAAATACACAGATGACTGTGAAGTCGAGTATGGCAGTGTGACACGGACTACACAACACCACTGTCAATGAGAAATCAAAAGAGAATGAAAACTTGTCCAAACTGCACTGCACACAATATAGCATAAAGCAGACACACTCAATGGGTTAATGTAGAAACACCATTAAATCACAATCAGACCTTTACCTTTTGAGCCTGTGGACGCTACAAAGACAAAACACAAATTACCATCAAATGAGTGTGAACACACACACATATCACTGCTCGTCTTTACTACTGAGAGCAGTGCCTGGATCTATCACCTATTGATGTAAATTTCATTGGGTTTGGTCTGTAATGTCCCGAACATGAGGTTTTCCAGACGTTTGGATTAACTACAGTTTATTTTTCCCACAGCGTTGATTGATTCTCCAAGTTGTCGATTAATTTTCAAAGCAAAAAATGTGACCCAAGACCACAAAACCAGACATAAGGGTCAATTTCTTTAAATTAAAATGTATGCATCATCTAAAAGCGAAATAAATAAGCTTTCCATTGATGTATGGTGTGTTAGGATAGGACAATATTTGGCCGAGATACAACTATTGAAGATCTGGAATCTGAGAATGCAAAAAAATCTAAACATTGAGAAAATCTTCTTTAAAGTTGTGCATTTATGTTGGCGATTGTGCTGCATTCACTCACACACATACATGTTTTATATATTTATGGTAGGAAATTTACAAAATATCTTCATTGAACATGATCTTTACTTAATATCCTAATGATTTTTGGCATAAAAGAAAAATCTATATTTTTGACCCATACAATGTATTGTTGGCTATTGCCACAGATATCCCCGTGCGATATGCACTGCAGTTCGATATCACTTCAATACATTCTTTCCAAACTCTTTGGAGTTTTGGTGGTTAGGCTGTCTCGAGCAGGATACTTAGGGCTTTACTAAACAGGGCAAATTAGTGTGAGATGAAGCAGAAAGCAGAAAGCTAGAGTTGATGGAAGCAGAAAGTTCTGCAGGGGATTCAATGACAATGCAATTCAACAATATTATTGCTCTCCTGCATTGACACCATTATATGAGAACTGAACTGAGCTGGACGATGACATCACGGTTTTCTCCAGAGCAGCTATATATATAAATAAATGAATTAAATTAAAAACTTTTTTACAACAGAAATTAATCATCACTGAACTTACTGAAGCTGGACTGTGACACTATTTTCTTCTGGAAACAAACTTTGTTGCATTATTTTCCTGTTATCTCTGTAAAGCTGCTTTGAAACAATATGTATTGTAAAAAGCACTATATAAATAAAGGAGACTTGACTTGATTGCGCGAATTAAAGTTCAATATAGCCAGCAGCCATATCACCCTGTAGCTCAAGACTGGTTGCCCACAGAAGCTCAGCAGGGTTGAGCCTGGTCAGTTCCTGGATGGGAGACTCCTGGGAAAACTGTGTTTCTGCTGGAAGAGGTGTTAGCCTGTTAGGTCTGTGTGGGTCCTAACACCCCAGTAAAGTGACGGGGACACTATAGTGTCAAAGAGCACCGTCCTTCTCTGTGGTCATTAAAAATCCCAGGATGTCCTTCGAAAAAGAATAGGGGTTTAACCCTGGCATCCTGGCCAGATTTGCCCACTGGCCTCTGTCCATCATGGCCTCCTAATCATCCCCATATATATACTGATTGGCTTCATCACTGTCTCCTCTCCACCAGTAAGCTGGTGTGTGGTGGGCGTTCTGGTGCCATATAAATGTAACAAATTATTAATTATTAAAGAACAGATGCAGTTATGTGGTTAAGACATGCTTTTTACAAGTGTTAAATAATGCCGCAAATACCAGTAAACTGACCACCACAAAATTTGTAAATCACCTTGTGTGATAGTAGTTCTACAAATATGAGCATCTTTTGTATGAAAACCTGGATAAAAACATGTATATGTGGAATAACTGCAAATCAAACATAAACACCTGTAGTGGAATGACATTTTTAAGAGATTGCATTAATCATTTAAACCAGTACAGATATTTTAGCATGCACGATTCATTCTTCTGTGTGCATGGGGTTAAAAACGATTTATATGTGGATCCCACTCACATTAAAACATCAAAATGTCAGATCACTCACAGTGTTGTCGGCGTAGGCTTCTGTCCACACCATGTCATGCTCTCGATCGATGACCTTGGGTCGGCTTAGCACATGCAGATACTCCATCACATTCTCCTGAACGTCTGCCAGTGTGGAGATCTGGGTAAAATAACCTGACAACACAGAAAACCATTACAATAATCATAAATATTCACTGATATGCGTATGCATACATGCCCTAGTGAAAATACATTTATTTCATATTAAGTATACTACAAATCCATTTACTTATTTACTGACATATTGCTTGAGACTGATATAAATATTAAAATAATTTGGAGTACTTCTTTATTGCACAATACACATTTCTTAATATTAAGCCTTAAATGTGTTTTAATATCACTCTTAGTAAGGATAGTATGGTCTCTGTATAATATCAGTCTTTAAATGCAAAATAAGTATACTTGCAATAGTTTCACTTTAGCACTATCAAATATACAGTACTTCAGTATATTTTTAGTTGAACTTAAGCTCTATTTCTGGATAACTAACATATATTAAGTACAAAATTAGTTGTTCTAATTTAGCAGACTTTAAGTATAGAAATTTAGTATACTAAAAGTACAATTGCATGGTATTTATATTAAGTACATACATATGTAAATGTATTTGTAGTATACTTAGCATAAAACAAATGTATTTCAAATGCATTTTGGTATATACATTTTTATTAGGGTGTGCATGCTGTAATTTGAGATTAAAAACGATTTCCAGCGGTCATTAACGTAAGCAAGAAATGTGCTGAATGAAATTGATGAAACTGATGAAATTTTGTTTAAATGCTAATTCCATGTTAACATATGAAAGCTTTAGGCAAATGTAGTGTGTGACCCAGTGCATAACACATCCTAAACACACAGCCAACCTACAGAAAGAGCCAAGCAACGCCGCACACACACAATCTACAAGATAAGCAATCAAAATATGATTATTCACAATGTATAAAAAATAATTCATACACAAGCCATGACTTTAACTTGAAGAAACACTGAGCAGAGCAACTTTAGACAAGTGTAGGATCTGTTTTAACTATACACTCGTGTGGAGATCAAGTTATTCGGTAACACTTTACAATAAGGTTCATTAGTTAACATTAGTTAATGTATTAACCAACATGAACTAACAATGAGCAATACATTTGTTACAGTATTTGTTCATCTTTATTAATGTTAGTTATAGAAAGCTATGGAAAACGCCATGGTTGCTGCCACATCCAGTGCCCTACGCAAGACTCACAGACCCCCAACTGGCTGGGGCGGAAGGCCTGCGTAGAGGGAGTTCGAACTGCTGTTTCGTTATAACCCACGCAGTGGAACTCTTGGATAACACTGGGGAAGCGTGCCTTTCCAGAGGAGAGGAACGCTGCGGAAGCCATATCCTAACATGTGGATAATACACATATGGACTGGCTGGTTAGGGGCAGTGCAACACATGGAATGTCACTGGGGTGGCTCCAGCCTGAGTAGGGGGAGGCAACACCGGACAGTGTCGGCAGAGCGGACTCTGCCAAGGGAAAGACACGGGCTCACCGCAGGGAGCTGATCGTGGAAGAATACGCATATGGGATCGCCGTAGGGATCACAACATATGGAACCCAGCCTAGCACAAGTTACACAAGCATACGAGCACTAGGCCTGGCGTCGGACACTCTGGAGGAACTCTACAGGGTTCGCCTAAGTGGGGAACTCGAGTGGAGACAAAGGCGCACGTATACGCTCCATGTGGAGGGGAGTGGTGCAGCAAGCCGACACTTGAGTGGGAACTTACTGTTACTGGAAGCGAGCACATGGGAAGAAACCGGCTCAACACGTAGGCTATAAAACCTAGCAAACGTGTTAGGTGTCGCCCAGCCCGTAGCTCTACAGATGTCTGTCAGCGAGGCCTAATGGAGTGGCTTCTCAATGTGAGCGGGCAGGGCACCCAAGGCGATGGCATCCCCTATCCAGTGGGCCATCCTCAGCTTGGAGACAGCCTTTCCCTTCTGGAGCTGGTCTGAGGTCTTGAGGTTTTGCGTTCTGTCCACGTACAGGCACAGAGCACGAACGGGACAGAGAAAAGCCAGGGCTGGGTCTGCCTCCTCCAGGAGAAGCGCTTTCAGGTTCACCACCTGGTCCCGGAAGGGAGCGGTAGGAACCTTGGGCACGTATCCAGGCCGGGGTCTCAGGATCACATGAGAGTTAGCCGGGCCGAATTCTAGGCACGATTCGTCGACCAAAAATGCATGCAGGTCCCCTACCCTCTTGATAGAGGCCAATGCAACCAGGAGTACTGTCTTAAAGGACATCATTTTTAACTCAGCTGATTCTTAACCAAAGGCTCAAAGGTAAATGGTAAATAGTAAATGGACTGCATTTATATAGCGCTTTCACAGACCTATGGCCACCAAAGTGCTTTACATATAGCCTCACATTCACCCATTCACTCACTCATTCATACACCGACAGCAGTGTCAGCCATGCAAGGCGCCATCCAGCTCGTCGGGAGCAGCTGGGGTTAGGTGTCTTGCTCATGGACACCTCGACACTTGGTCAGGTGGAACCGGGGATTGAACCTTCCGGTTTGTAGACAACCTACATGAACCACTGAGCCACTTACGCCCCAGCTCCAACCCTTCTTGCAGGAAGGAAAGCACGGCTCTGATCGAGCAAGTTCTGGGGTTCTCCTCGTGAGAAGAACACCACTCAACGAACAGGTTCCACTTCAACGCATAGAGGCGCATCGTAGAGGGGGCTCTAGTGGAAGTGGTGGTGTCAACTACCACTTGGGGTAGGTTCCCTAGAACATGGAGTTTCCAGAGGTCTGGTCGCGGGTGCCATAGGGTGCCCCGTCTCTGAGAGAGCAGGTCCTCTCTCATAGGAATGGGCCAGGGAGGGGCTGTCACGAGTCTTAAAGTTGAATTGCGGCACTCGTGAAGTCAAGTGAAACCACTCGGTTCCGAAGTGAAAGACAAAGGTTCAAGTACCCGCTTCAGTGTTTATACCCGCACTGCGGGGCGGGGCGCGTGACGCGATTCACACACGCCAACGTTCATTGGCTCATTCTGTAGACACGCGAAGATGATAGGGCTCCCTGAAGTGATCTCAATTACGTCATCACTTCGACGTAATGTCGAACGTGAGCGACTGTAAGGGAACTAATGTTAACTAATGAACCTTATTGTAAAGTGTTAACGGTTATTCTTTCAAAGTTCAATATTCAGCAGATAAAATGGATTACAGATCTGCATGAGTTAGAATGATCTAGACTAACCTTTATTAGCACAAGCCATCCACTTGAGATTATCAGCGAAGGCAGACTCTCGACCGATCAGGTACGGGAACACACGCACCTGCAGAGAGAGAGAGAGAGAGAGAGAGAGAGAGAGAGAGAGAGAGAGAGAGAGAGAGAGAGAGAGAGAGAGAGAGAGAGAGAGAGAGAGAGAGAGAGAGCGCTCAGGTCATGTTCAATCCCTCAACAGCAGATAACACACCAGCGTATAATTACTTTACTCTGTAATCTTTGAGCTTCGATAAACGTTGCCAAATGATTAAAGCTACTTTGTTCCAACGATTTGAAAACAAACAAATACATCTATGATGATTTGGAGTCAATCAGAGGTCATTGCATTAGAAATGTCAGAACTAATTTACAGTGTTTCTGCACCTCAAGTGCAACAAATGGAACTGCAAAAAAACCCACAGTGTTCTATAATGTTTCTTCAGCAGAAAATCAGCATATTAGAATATTTTTTGTTCATGTGACACTGAAGACTGGAGTATTGATGCTAAAAATGCAGCTTTTATCACAGGAATATATTACACTTTACTATATATTCACATAGAAAACAGCTGTTTTACATTTAATAATATTTCGCAATATTACTGTTTTTTTACTTTATTTTTGATCAAATAAATGCAGCAGTGAGCAGAAGAGACTTCAAAAACACTAACAAATCTTACAGACTTACTTACATCTTACTGTGTGTGTGTGTGTGTGTGTGTGTGTGTGTGTGTGTGTGTGTGTGTGTGTGTGTGTGTTGTGTGTGTGTGTGTGTGTGTGTGTGTGATCTCAGAATAAACCCCTTCAGGCTGATGAAGACCTGATCCTGATCACCCTGTCGGGTTTATTCTGAGATAACAACCGGCTGGATGTACATTATCCCTTACATAACATGCAACAATAAAGTTTCAGTGGCTTAAAAAAATTAAAAAGCAAAACACACCTGATGGACATTTTTTTGCTCTTCATTTTCTATAAGTAGAGTTAAAATCCTTGCTGTATTTTTGTGAAGTTAATCAAGAAAATGACATGAACGCACCCGACGTTGACTGAACACGACTTCTCAACTCGTAAATACGAACTTCCCAGGAGGCGCCATCAGCAATGAGGGGTTTTATATTTATATTGAGGTCTTATATACGTAAGTGGATTCTGAGTAACCTTAAGCATGTCTGATTTCTCAGCGCTGCAAACACCTCTGATGCTCTCCAGAGCACAAACACAGATATGCACTGGAGCATTTGCCAGTATTATTATAGTTCAGCTGCCGGTGTTCGTGCTGTCGCTGGAACAGGACCTGAGCTCTGAGATGAGCTTCTACCCCACAGTCAAACCGACTCGAGGGAAGACACAGAGGGTTTAGGGTGATATTTGGGAAGTGGCCTGTGTACCTTGACTCCTTTGGTTCAGCAGTAAAGGAACCCTGATGGATAATCAATACTGAATTTAATAATCCCTGTGGAAAATTACCTCTTCGCCTCATTTATTTCAAAATAATAGTTTCTGTTTTATAAGCACTGCTACTTTAGGAGTTTAGATCCAACTAGCGAGCGATCCTGAAGGGCTTGATTAACTGAATTGTGTGTTGGATTAGGGTTGGTTTTTAATGTTGTTTATATGTCTATGTGGGTGTTTTTAATATGCTTTAAGACAAACCATGTGTAACTTCATAAGTTAACACCATTGCTGAGTATTTTCTCCTTAAAACTGCAGTGAACCAAACCATCGCTGGTGTTTCTTGAACGTCACAAACTACCGTGTAACCAATCAGATCAATGTGTGATCGTCAACGAGTGGATACTGCATATACTAAATGAGGCAAGGGTGTCGAGTTACATTCAAGATATTTTAAGGCATGAAGACCTATTAAAACTATTAAATATGTAATTTTAGTGATCAAAGATGAGTTTTAAGGGATACAATTATTGAATACTGGGGGACTTTAAAAGTCGATATAAAGGTGTCATTGCATGGCAAATTGGATTAATGAAGGTTTTCATTGGTTTAATGTAGAATACAAAGAACCAATAGCAGTACAACCAATAAGAGTGAAACATTAACTCAAAGTAGCTTGTCAGTAGATTCAGACCACGAGGAAGACATTAGCCATGCCGAGCAAGAGATGCATTACCAGTGTTGCACATGAAGGGAAAAATAAGACAGAACAGAATGTGACATTACGCCCCCCTCGGAAAGGCGCGTCCTCGCGCCGTGATGAAGACAAAAGAAGAAAAATAAAAAGAGAATAAGGCGGAGGTTTAGGCGGAGGGCGTGGAGCTGGTTATGTATGGTGCTGAGGAGGAGTTGGTGGAATTGTAGACCATGGTGGATCTGACGGTGGGAGGAACCAGGGTAAAGTCCAGACAGAAGGGGCGGATGGAACACTGGGGGCCGATCGGCGGAGGCGGAACTATGGTGAGAGGTGGAGGAACTGGTGAAACCGAGCAGCTGACGGACAATGGCGGAACTGTAATGAGTTACTTTTTACTTTTGTGCTTTTACTTTTGTAAGGAACATTATATAGAGCCTAACATTTAGTTTAAACTGATAATCGTTTGTTTTACTAGTCTAGTCATGCATCAGCTCTTCTGCCACTCAGTCCGGCTGAGGGAGTGTGTTCCTGCGGGAAATGCGTAACCTCTATAGTCCGGATTCTCTTCATAATTGCTCAGCTGGATTCAGTGTTTCACCTGTGCTCTCAGAAGGTCTCTAAACGCTTTTTCATGAAGACATATTTTCAACCTTTGGAAATGTATTTAGAGTTAGAATGTTTTTTAAATACCTAGAGGTTCGCAAAAACCAGAGATGGATAAAAGAGTGTAAGAGTCTTAACCCCTATTTGGAGGGCAGAGTTTCCAGACTGAATATTATTATTTGTTACATGCAAATACTGGGGAACAAGAAATGGGAACAATCTCTTATAAAATCTGTCAGTCTGCAATTGAGAAAATACATAAAACTTCTGTGTGAGTCAAGAATCGTTCCTACATTTAAAGTATTCCAGTCAGTAAGATTATTTGCAAACTGGGCCTATAATAAACTCTTCTTACCTTTCTGTCGGGCCAGTTGTACGTAGCAAACACAGCGTCATACGTTTCCACGGCTCCATCCGTCACTAACATGATGGCCTGACTGCACACACTGCCTCGGCCCGTCTGATTAAACTGAACACACACACACACACATATCACATCATGAGAGGTTGGGATTAATAATCAATAATAAAAGCTATCTGAGGAGGGTTTAAATACACAGGGCAGTGATGAACTAAACAAGACACAGGTGAAGAACCTAATCGGTAAATATAGCGACATATGAGAACATACTTAGTAACTGAGGAATCACAGGAAATTGTAACTTACATCACAGATATATCAGAACGAAATGAATATCAAAATAAAAGTCATTGGAAAGAAATTAACACAACACAGTGTGTGTGTGTGTATGTGTGTGTGTGTGTGTGTGTGTGTGTGTGTGTGTGCTTGTACAACTATCTTTGTGAGGACCAGTTTGAGTTTTAGACCATTGGAGTGAGGACAAAGAGAGTAAAGTGAGGACATTTTGGCCAGTCCTCAATTTCTGAGAGCCTTTAACCCCCTGGGATCAGCGGTATCGACTCAAAATACTCTGTTGATTTTGATCTTACATGTAAGTGTTATACATCATTCAAAACTGTTAAATGTCTTCTTTTATTTGTGTACACTCATAATAAAAACAAAATGTTGTGTTTTTCGTAAAATAAAGAAAATAAACATGATGCGCGTTCTGCCGTCTCTCTCAATGTGAAGTTCATTCTGAAACGCGACAGAAAATGACCTGTAACTTAGCGGATGTTTGTCACACAGACATGAAACGCATGTCTATACAACGCTTGGAGTCTCTATTTTTAAAGTATGTAAATTATATAAAAAACAAATATTCTCTGTTTAAGTAATCCGTATGAAAGCAGGTCTTAATTAACTTTAATGTGACCACGCCCACACGCGCACGAGCGATTGACATGCAAATGATCCACGTGGAGGAACGCAGACCTGTAAACGCCTCATCAACTCAAAACAAAGAATCAGAGACTTCAGTAACTTACTCCTCTCTGCTTTTCATCGAGTTTGGAAGACTGTGTTTGTGCTGTGCTCTGCTGTTTCACTTGGATTTACCTCAGAAGAATTAGAAGAACGCGATTTGAAGATGAGAAGATTTTTAAGGTAAGACATGTTAAACTGGTGGTGCCAGATTTGTTATGAAATGAGATTGGAGTAAAAACATGAACTAAGCCTAATATCGTACATGTATATGTATAAATAGACAGAAACATGTTGAAATGTGAACTAGACTGGTAGGCAACTTTTCAGTGCTAAATGTATATACATGTTCGACACGAGGATGTTTTTATATTCTATAATAAAACACAGCATGATAAAAGTAGGCTAGTATGAGTGTATACTATGGTGAATATTATGTTTAGAACTGTGTTTACTGTTAAATACTGTGTTTGTGGATATCTGCTCAAACGTAGATGTAAAATATGGTAAAAATAATTAGTTTAATAGTTTTGAGCGGCTTGATCGCTTCAGTAAATGTTCTCTGCACGCGTTTGAAAAGCAAAACGCGCCAAACAATAGGCTTCTTTTTTTTTTTACTCCAAATGTTTATTTTCGTTATGACATTATGAAATGAGATTAAAGTAACACATGATAATCGATATATTTTTCTCTAGTGCAGTGTTACTGAAGTGTTCCTTTTTAACGATTTATAGGCTATTGTTATTATTATTTTATGCAGCACAGCACATAGCATATATATACACTCACCTAAAGGATTATTAGGATAACCAGTTCAATTTCTCATTAATGCAATTATCTAATCAACCAATCATATGGCAGTTGCAATGTATTTAGGGGTGTGGTCCTGGTCAAGACAATCTCCTGAACTCCAAACTGAATGTCAGAATGGGAAAGAAAGGTGATTTAAGCAATTTTGAGCGTGGCATGGTTGTTGGTGCCAGACGGGCCGGTCTGAGTATTTCACAATCTGCTCAGTTACTGGGATTTTCACGCACAACCATTTCTAGGGTTTACAAAGAATGGTGTGAAAAGGGAAAAACATCCAGTATGCGGCAGTCCTGTGGGCGAAAATGCCTTGTTGATGCTAGAGGTCAGAGGAGAATGGGCCGACTGATTCAAGCTGATAGAAGAGCAACTTTGACTGAAATAACCACTCGTTACAACCGAGGTATGCAGCAAAGAATTTGTGAAGCCACAACACGCACAACCTTGAGGCGGATGGGCTACAACAGCAGAAGACCCCACCGGGTACCACTCATCTCCACTACAAATAGGAAAAAGAGGCTACAATTTGCACGAGCTCACCAAAATTGGACAGTTGAAGACTGGAAAAATGTTGCCTGGTCTGATGAGTCTCGATTTCTGTTGAGACATTCAGATGGTAGAGTCAGAATTTTGCGTAAACAGAATGAGAACATGGATCCATCATGCCTTGTTACCACTGTGCAGGCTGGTGGTGGTGGTGTAATGGTATGGGGGATGTTTTCTTGGCACACTTTAGGCCCCTTAGTGCCAATTGGGCATCGTTTAACCCCCTGGGGTCGGCCGTATCGCCGGCGATACCAGCTCGCTTTTTTTTTTTATCAGTTCAAAAGAGATTCATTTTGCTCTGTTGACTTTGATATTACAAACAAGTTTCATACATCAATCGATTCTGTTAAATGTGTATTATTTTTGTGTATACTCACAATAAAACCAAAGTGTTGTGCTTTTCGCCAAATAAAGAAAAATAAACACGAAGCGAGTTCTGCCTTCTCTCTTTCAGTGAAGTCCATTCTGAAACGCGTCCGAAAATTAACAATAACTCAGCGAATACTCAGTCAAACAGGCATACAGACACACAGGCATGAAGCTTGAATTCTCTTCTTTTAAATGAAGTAATTTATATATAAAAAAAAAATATTCTCTGTTTATGTAATCTTTATGAAAAGAGAGAGATGTCAGTCGTTCTCATCTCAGCTCATTATGTTTTAATCTGCCCCGCCCACGGAGAGCGCACGCTATTCAAACGCAAATGACTGAGACGATCCCATACAAACTGTGAACGCCCACATATCAGCTCGAGAAAACACATCAAGCTTATTCAGATCATTGTACTTGTTTACACTGTCTCGCGGCGCTGTGAGGAATAATAATAATGTAAAATGTACCTCAGAAGTGCTGGTATTTCGAGGAGCAACGGATGGAATACTGTAGTAAGTTTTTTTTCATTCTCAAGTAAATCGCGTTTCTGTGTGAATGAATGAACGGCAGAGATGCGCTGTTTACCACAACTCGCAAAAAGACGGTTTAAATTTGAATTGCGTTTCTGTGTGTGAATGAATGATCTGCTTTTAGCAAACTATTTTGCTATACTGAGTAAAAATCGACTGAAATATGTTGAAATAAAATGTATTTGTATAAGCAACGTATTAAATTGCAAATTAACATTTATATTCCTTATAATAAAAACTAAAGGCCTATGTTACAGACAAATGAAAGACAACATTTCGTTGATTAGTTTTGGATAGATTACACATTTTTACTGTAAAATATCTGCCACCTCAAATAAGCTTTTGTTTGCCAATTTTTGCTAATATGTTAAATATAGTATGTTTTGTCAATGTAGGCTATATTCGAAGTAATGAATCCTTAACTTTGAAATATGTATGATAAAATGTATACTTTAGTTTTTACAAAGAATTATATAGGTAATTGTAACCTTTTTAATAAAAAATATATATTTACAAGGTAGATGTAAACAAATTTTAAAAGGTAAATATAAGCCTTTTCTTTAAATAATTTTTATTGTGTTTTATTATTGACAAATTTGGGGAGAGGATACATATTCCAAAACTGAAAATACAGTATGAGAATTAACTGCACAATTACTAGACATGTTTTCCTTGGATATTATACAATTTGCAAGCAAAATTTGTAAAAAAAAAGACATGCTTCCAACTGTGAACCAATTTGGTAGAATGAATATTATATATATATATTGTAAACTTCACACACAAGGCTGAGAGGGTTAGCTCTGGAGTTCAAAGTAAATCATTCACCAGGCAGAACTTCACTGGAGCAAAACTTAAAGTTCTTTATTTGAACTTTAAGAGGATTAGTTAAGGAGATTCACTTTACTCACGCCGACAATTAAGCCTCTATCTTCAAGAGGGTAGTTGGGCTGGCTGGGCTTGAACGCATCCAACACTGTGTCTGTCCTCTTCCCCTGCTTCTCTCTACTGTGGCTTCTTTGTTCACTTTTATGTGATTACTAATTGGGCCCAACAGCCTGCAGCTGAGGCTGCCTGTCAGAGGGGAATGCTGCACACCTGTGTTAAAGCTGTCCTTGGTCCTGAACACCACCGTTTCACCCATACCTTGTGCCCTCTGATGGTGCTCTCCATGGTGCTGCAGGTGACCGTGCTGCATTGTGATGGACTGTTTCCTTCTGGCCACCACATACCCCCTTTTCCAGCTCCAAATTCCTATTTGGAGCGCACGCCCAAGAGCAGTCATGCCTCCTGGACATGGCATCAGCATTCGCATGAGAACTCCCAGCCCGGTGTTCTACTTTAAACTGGAAGTCCTGCAACTGAAGAAACCAGCGAGTGATTCTTGCAATTTTCCCTTTGTTTTGAGACATCCATTTTAGGGGAGCATGATCAGTTATTAAAACAAATTTTCGACCCAACAGGTAATACCTCAATTTTTCAATAGCCCATTTTACAGCAAGACACTCTTTTTCAATTGTGGCATAATTCTTCTCATGGGGCAGCAACTTACGGCTAATAAACATGACTGGGTGTTCCATGCCATCCTGCAACTGAGACAGTACTGCTCCAACCCCTACTCCAGAGGCATCTGTTTGTAGAACAAACGGTCTGTTGAAGTCCGGGGCTTGTAGGACTGGTTCACAACAGAGAGACTGCTTGAGTTCGATGAAGGCCCGTTCTGCTTCTTTGGTCAAGCTCACCTGGTTTGGGAGGTACTTTCGGGTCAATTCAGTTAGGGGGGCTGCTTTTGTGGCGAAGCCAGGTATGAATATTCGGTAGTAACCAAGTAGCCCAAGGAAGGTTCTTACCTGTTTCTTGGTTTGAGGTCGGGGCCAGGTAAGTATGGTGTCAATTTTCTTAGGTTGTGGTTTCACATTTCCTCTCCCAACAGTGTACCCTAGATAGTTGGCCTCTTCTTGGGCGAGTGAACACTTGCCTGGATTTGCTGTAAGAGCCGCTGACCGTAATGCTTGTAATACAGCCTCTAGATGGTGAAGATGCTCCTCCCAACTCCTGTCATGGATAACAATGTCGTCGAGGTATGCAGCAGCATATTGCTGGTGGGGACGGAGGACTCTATCCATGAGTCTTTGAAACGTGGCTGGTGCCCCGTGGACCCCAAAAGGAAGAACCCGGTATTGAAAGGTCCCCTCAGGAGTGGAGAAGGCGGTTTTTGGTTTGGCTTGGGGGGTTAGAGGTACTTGCCAGTACCCTTTGGTCAAGTCAAGGGTTGTGATAAAACGTGCAGGGCCCAGTCGCTCGATTAACTCATCTATCCTTGGCATAGGGTAGGTATCGAACTGGGAAACTTCATTCAGTTTCCTGTAGTCATTACAGAATCGTGTACTCCCATCTGGTTTTGGTACGAGGACGATAGGACTTGACCACGCACTTTGGGACTCCTCTATAACACCTAGGTCAAGCATTTTCTTTACCTCGGTCCGGATGGCTTCCCTTTTTGCTTCTGGGATCCTGTAGGGTTGAAGCCTAACTACCTTCCCTGGTTCAGTTACTATATCATGGGCTATCAGGGAGGTCCGTCCAGGCAGATCCGAGAAGACGTCACGGTTTCGCCACACGAGTTCACGTAACTCCTGCTTTTGCCCAGGGGAGAGCTGGTTACCCATCTTTACCGGCGGGGTTATAGGAGAAGTGACACTGGCTGTGAGCACATTGCTTGTAGGCGCGATAGGTTCATGCCACATTTTCAGAAGGTTTATATGGTAGATTTGCTGGCCTTTCCTTCGGCCAGGTTGGCGTAGTCTGTAGTTGACCGGGCCCACCCGCTCTACAATCTCATAGGGTCCCTGCCACTTGGCCAGGAACTTGCACTCGTTGGATGGTACTAGTACTAATACCTTTTCTCCGGGGTGAAAATCTCTTATCTTGGCTCCCCTGTTGTATAATTTGGCCTGTTGTTGTTGGGCCTGTTGCATGTGTTCCCTTACTATCGGCCAGATCCTTGCCATTCAGTCGTGCATCTGTTCAACATGCTCAATGACGGTGCGGTGTGGTGATGGCTGCTGTTCCCAACTCTCTTTAGCGAGGTCCAGAATCCCTCGAGGTCGTCGCCCGTAGAGGAGTTCAAAGGGCGAGAAACCAGTGGAGCTTTGTGGGACTTCTCGAATAGAGAACAAGACATATGGTAACAGGTGATCCCAATTTTTGCCATCAATGTCAATCACTTTCTTTAACATTTGTTTAAGGGTTTTGTTAAACCTCTCTACCAGCCCATCAGTCTGGGGGTGGTATATGGAGGTTTTGATTTGTTTTACCTTCAATTGCCGGCAGGTCTCTTTCATAACCGTAGACATGAAGCATGAACCTTGGTCAGTAAGGATCTCGTCTGCGATCCCCACCCAGCTGAAGAGTTGGACCAGTTCTCTGGCGACGGCCTTTGAGGTGGCTGTTCGGAGAGGTATGGCCTCTGGGAATCGGGTGGCATAGTCAAGGATGACTAGAAGGTATCGGTGTCCACGGTTCGATTTTGGCAGCGGTCCCACAATGTCCAGTGCAATCCTCCTGAAAGGGGTCTCAATGATTGGTAGAGGAATAAGGAGGTTTCGGTAGATTACCTTGGGGCTGTTGAGTTGACATTCAGAACAGTGACGACAATATTCTTCTACCGCCTTTTTGACCCCGGGCCAATAGAAACGTGTGAGGATTCTTTCATAGGTCTTCTCTGTCCCCAAATGGCCCCCCAGCAGGTGAGTGTGGGCGAGATATAACACTTTAGTGGTGTATGGCTTGGGGACCAACAACTGATTTATAATTTCACCCCTTCGCTGATCCACTCTATACAACAATCTGTTTTTGATCATAAAATGTGGATAAGTGAGTCTACTCACCCCAACTTGTGGCTGGCCCTCAATCACCTGGGCATTCCCCCATGCTTGGCTCAGTACCGGGTCTTGACTTTTAGTTTTTTCAATAACCATGCATAAACATTATTCTCTCAAAAATACAAACATGTACATGGATGTTGCTCACATATTATGGTAGCCCTGTTTGTGCTAAATAGAGTGTAATTATACCTTTGCCATTAATATGTTTATAAGCAACTGAAAAAAGCACAAATGTCAGGGCATGTCAGAACATCTCAAGGACCCCAAATACCCTCAGACCCCAGAGGGTTAAATGCCACGGCCTACCTGAGCATTGTTTCTGACCATGTCCATCCCTTTATGACCACCATGTACCCATCCTCTGATGGCTACTTCCAGCAGGATAATGCACCATGTCACAAAGCTCGAATCATTTCAAATTGGTTTCTTGAACATGACAATGAGTTCACTGTACTAAAATGGCCCCCACAGTCATCAGATCTCAACCCAATAGAGCATCTTTGGGATGTGGTGGAACGGGAGCTTCGTGCCCTGGATGTGCATCCCACAAATCTCCATCAACTGCAAGATGCTATCCTATCAATATGGGCCAACATTTCTAAAGAATGCTTTCAGCACCTTGTTGAATCAATGCCACGTAGAATTAAGGCAGTTCTGAAGGCGAAAGGGGGTCAAACACAGTATTAGTATGGTGTTCCTAATAATCCTTTAGGTGAGTGTATATGTGTCTGTGTGTGTGTGTGGGGGGGGGGGGGGGGTGTATTCTGTCCATTTTAAAAAGCAATTTTAACCTGAAAAATCTAAAATGTATTCCCCAAATCGTGCAGCCCTATAGTTTCTCTTGATATCAGTATGTTCACAGCGGGGGGGGTTTTTCAGGGACCAGATGCCCCACTGATGAGTCCTGCTGACTTCAACATTTGTCTCTGTATAAGTCCAACATAACTCCAACATAAGTCTCCGTACATGAACATGGTAAAGTGAAAAATCAAACACCATGGAAATGAAAGGTATGTACTATGTTTCAGGAATGGCACAAAGGTGTGTGACTGGTTAAGTCTTTGTCTTTAGTTCAGTGTGTTAAATAATGTGCTTTTTTTGTCATTTGTTGTGTATCTTTGGATTATGTTGTGTTCTAAATAAATCCAAACAATCAAAAAGCCATTCTTTTTTAAATCTCCTCATTCTTTGTGCAAGGTTGCTCAGAATGATAGGGTCTGATAGCACCTGATAGGGCCATTAGGGGGAGGGTCTTTGTCCTTCTCAGGTGTGAAACACATCAATATTCATGACGTGTTCACGCCTCTTCGCATAAAGCTTTCTCACACAAAACATGTCTTGCAAATTTTAAATCAATATATTGTCTTATCTGAATGAGCAGTCGGGATGATTTTCACATAGTTTTGGACCAAATATTCTAGTCTACGTCATACAATTTTCAAAAGTCTTGTGAAGAAATAATCAGTATGGGTTTCATGGCCTTATTTCTTTTTCACAAACCACGCATAAATGTCATTATCTCAAAACTACAAACTTTTACATACATGCTGCTGACATATTATTGTAGCAGAGTGTGTGCTAAATACAGTGTAATCAGACTTTAGCCATGAAAATGTCACAAGTAACAGAAATAAGCACAAATGTCAGAGCATGTCAGAACACCTCCAGGCCCCAGAAAACACCTCAGGCCCCAGAGGGTTAAAGGCCTGTTTGAGGGTCAAGACTTAGTTTTAGGGATAAGGTTATAATGAGGTTAAGGGTAGGTTTAGGGTCAGGGGTCGGGTTAGGCACTTACAGTAGTTGTGATGGGTAAGGTTAGGGTAAGCGGCTAGAGATTGCATTGTGTCAATGAATGTCCTCATAAAGATAGATGTACAAGAATGTGTGTGTGTGTGTGTGTGTGTGTATGCTCACATTACTGAGGAGTTCGAAGGCCTCAGTCAGAGCCAGGTCCAGCATGCCTATACCTTTGGCGAAGAGCTTATCAAGACGCTGACGGAAATGCTGAGGAGAAAAACACAAAACACAACCTTACCATAAGAAACGTAAGGTTGCAACCTTGTTTCAGATAAGACTTGGTCCAGCAACATTTCAAATTCATAAAAAAATTTAAATTGGTTAGAAAAACATCTGGACAGACACTAAAATAGTTCAAACTCTGGTTTTCATTTGACTTTTAATATTCAATATGACTTTCAATATGGGGACATTTAATATTCAACAATATTATTGCTCTGCCTGCATTAACACATGACATCACGGTTTTCTCCAGAGCAGCTATATATAAATTATTTTTACATATCATTATGACGTTTAGAGTGGAGGTGGGCAGCTGTTGACCTCAACTGGGGATGTCGTCGGACGGTGGAAGGAATACTTCAAGGATCTCCTCAATCCCTCAATCAGTCTTCTTGAGGAAGCAGAGGCTGAGGGCTCAGAGGTGGACTCATCCATCACCCAAGCTGAAGTCATCGAGGTAGTCAAGAAGCTCCTCGTTGGCAAGGCACCGGGGGTGAATGAGATCCGCCCTGAGTACCTGAGTCAAGTCTCTGGATGTTGTGGGGCTGTCTTGGCTGACACGCCTCTGCAACATCGCGTGGCGGTCGGGGACAGTACCTTTGGACTGGCAGACCGGGGTGGTGGTCCCTCTTTTTAAGAAGGGGGACCGGAGGGTGTGTTCCAACTATAGGGGAATCACACTTCTCAGCCTCCCTGGGAAGGTCTATGCCAGGGTACTGGAGAGGAGAATGCAGCCGATAGTAGAACCTCGGATTCAGGAGGAACTGTGCGGTTTTCATCCCGGTCGTGGAACACTAGACCAGCTCTATACCCTCTCCAGGGTGCTGGAGGGTTCATGGGAGTTTGCCAAACCAATCCACATGTGCTTTGTGGATTTACATTTACATTTGCATTTACATTTATGCATTTGGCAGACGCTTTTATCCAAAGCGACTTGCATTGCATTTCAAGGTACACATTTACATTCTTATCAGTTCTTTCTTTCCCTGGGAATTGAACCCATGAACTTGGCGTTGCAAGCGCCAACACTCTACTGTTTGAGCTACAGGATTTGGAGAAGGCATTGGACTGTGTTCCTCGCGGCGTCCTGTGGAGGGTGCTCTGGGAGTATGGGGTCCGGGGCCCTTTACTAAGGGCTATCCGGTCCCTGTACAACCGGAGCAGGAGCTTGGTTCGCATTGCTGGCAGTAAGTCAGACTTGTTCCCAGTGTATGTTGGACTCCGGCAGGGCTGCCCTTTGGGTTCTGTTCATAATTTAATAAGCCAGGGGCCGGAGGGTGTCAGGTTTGGGGACCACACGATTTCGCCTCTGCTTTTTGCGGATGATGTTGCCGTGTTGGCCCCATCAGACCTGGACCTACAGCATGCACTGGGACGGTTTGCAGCCGAGTGTGAAGCGGCTGGGATGAGAATCAGCCCCTCCAAATCCGAGGCCATGGTTCTCAGTTGGAAAAGGGTGGCTTGCCCACTTCAGGTTGGTGGATGTTCCGGATGCCTCCTGGACGCCTTCCCGGGAAGGTGTTCCATCCCACCGGGAGGAGACCCCGGGGAAGACATAGGACATGCTGGAGGGATTATGTCTCCCGGCTGGTCTGGGAACGCCTCTGTGTCCACCCAGAAGACCTGGAGGAAGAGTCTAGGGAGAGGGAAGTCTGGGCATCTCTGCTTAGACTGCTGGCCCCGCGACCTGGCCCCAGATAAGTGGAAGATGATGATGATGATGATGATGAATATTCAAAGTGCTGCTTATAGGCTCAAAGTGAACAATAAAAATGGATGTGAGTAGTTTGTCTTCCAGCCTCCAGCTGGTTCTGGTTCTCTGGTATCGAGCTTGTGTTTCCCTCTGGTCTCGGGTCATCAGTCTGCCCTATAGTTCTGACCCTGGACTCTCTCTCTCCTGCTTCTTCTGTCCTTGTACGCCCGTAAACTTGAACTGAGTTTATTATGCCTTTCCAGTCATGGGCTTCAGAAAAGCTATTTTAAGTTTATCCCATTATTGATTCCTCTTTTATCAAACCTGACACTAACAAGCAGGCCAAAAACAATTATTTATGGTTTATATACAGGTATAGCAGAAAATGCACTTACATTTTTGTTGGTAATGTCAGCCTGAACCAATGTTCCATTCAGACACGGCTCCACATAATGCAGCTCCTCGTTGTACTGACACACACAAAACATATGCATTGTGGGTAATGTTCCACAGAGGACTTTTAACTTAACCCTCATCCTTCCCTCACGTTTTGTAACAAATCCTTCCCTTGCGGGTCAAAATGACCCGAAGCCCTAAAATTATACTTCACTTTTTTTTTCTCTTATTTTATTTCCTTTTGATAATATTTTTTCAATTTTTAATGAATGTTTTGTGTGGAGATTTTTGTTACTTTTTTATTTTATTTACCTTTAAATGACTAGATTTAATCAATAAATAATCAATAAATTAGTAATTTAAGGACATTCCTCACATTTTTTCAACTTAAATTCAAAATAACTCACAATTTCATGCATAACCCTTTTAATTCAGCTCAAAATGTCTTACATTGGGAGTCTTTGCCGACCTCTTATGGAAAATAAATAATATAAGATGATATTTCATGACTCTAGATGGCCTTATAGCTCTATATGGAGCAAATGAGCTGTTCCACTGGGTCCTAAAGTCAGTTCTCTTCAGTATGCGTTCAGATACACATGTAGACAATGTAGACATTTTTAGGTAAAGTTTTAGCATTTTTAGTTTGAATTTTGAAAATGTTTAGGTTTTTCTATGTGTACTGAAGCATTCATCGCATTCCATTCATTCCTAAGGGGGTCAAATTGACCCGCGAGTGTTCAAGTGTGACAAAAGTCATGGGGTCTTGCCGTCTTGGACCCCTCTGATGAACACTCAATTTAAAAAAAAAAAATCAAAAAAAATGTCCGGGTCAAAGTTACCTGAGGGAAGGTTAATACTGATATTGTGATAAAATGCTACTACTATGATATTTGATATTGATCTAAACTCACAGCAATAATGTTGAAAAAGTCATCATCCCCGAGTGTATCCAGTATGGAGGAGACGGTCTGTCTCGCGATGGTCAGCCGTAGCCCCTTCATACTGCCACTCACATCCACCAAGATCACCACATCTTTAGGAGACGTCGCTGCCTGGATATACCTGCAAGACAAGAGATGTTACGAGCGTACGATATGAGAATTATGTTGACAATCTTAAGCCACGTTTCCATTTAAGATTTGCGCAAACCTTATGTGATATTTTCTAAATGTCGATATAAAACTATTGCGAAATGACAGCGTTTACATTAACCAATGTTATGCGACTGAAACAATATTTTTTCCTCTCACAATAAGTCATTCCAACAATTATGGCAACGGATGTTAGTCGTTTTACGTATATCTCAGCCACTGCACTAGCCATTATTATTAACTGAAGGAGACGTAGGCGTGTTTTCCAAGCATTAACGGCAAGGAAAGACCCTTATACTGGGAGCGGCACATATGAGGTGTTTCTGGGAGTTTCTCCCTCATATCTGCTTTCAGGTCTTGACTGTGATATTTCTTAGTGGTTTAGGATCCAGTATTCCCGTAATGCTTTTGTCTTTTATGAGTTTAATAAACTCTGTCTCTTCTTCTGTCCAAACACACCGCGCCATCTACGTCAGATGACCTGTAAATGCGCAAAAACTGTTTCCATTGCAGTATAAAATAGAATTTTTCCGAACTGCCTGAAAAACCTCCTCATGCGAGCGGAAAAACCTTTTTGCGATATTTTGGAGTTTTTGCAAAATTTACGTGTTTCCATTGGACATATTTTCAATTCCAAATTTCAATTTGCGCAATTTGAAGGGTAATGGAGACGCGGCTTTAGTTGGAATAAGTAAAAATTTCATTAAATGTAAAAAAAACATGAATTGACACTTTAGCAGCTTTTCCACCGTTGGGCTCAGTGGTTCTAAGAACAGTAAGGAATGGTTCCAGTTATATTTCCAGTTGAGCCTGGTACGGTACGGCACGTTTACAAACCGTTCTCGGCCTGGAATCCTCGCACGGTTGGCTAACCGTGTTGAATCGCGCTGGTAGAGTGTGTAGTAACTTCGCCACTCAGGATTGGTCTAGCCAAAGGTCCTTGCACACTGAATCCGAAAATTTCGTACGTTAAAAAATAAATACGACCTCACGTTAAGTCAATCACGTCTACACACTGCCTCCCAAACTTTCGTCCATCATAAAATAATTCAGATCGGGTTCAATATTCTCTGTTTTTCGCATTCATAAGCAAGCATTTGGTGTTTTGACAGTTCAGAGCCACCGTACAAGCCAAAAGCCAGACCTGTTCAGGATCAATTGGTTCACGGAAATTGATGGTCTTGTTTTTAATATGTGTCTCCAGTATCGCTAGCAAAGCATCAAACTGAGCCTCTGACATCCTGAAGAAAACTTTGAATCTCTCGGGATAATCCCGCAGCGAACTCTCCTTCCTCTCTACGCAATCTCAGGATTGTTGGATGGACCAATATTTCCTCTTTTTCCCCTCTTTTTAAGAAGAGAGAGGACAAAAAAAATCCTTCTCACTGCTTGAAGACTCCATTTTGTATTGTTTTGTGTTGAATTGTGTTATAATTTTTAGGATGACGAATACGAAAAAACGCACACGAAAATGTTGGAATCAGTGTGCAAGGACCTTAACAGTTGCTCTGTAGCTGCCCAAGCATGCTCTTTGAGCGAAGTTAATAATGAAACTATAAGAAATATCGGATCATCCTCCAAGTCCATGACCAAGGCAACGACTGATGCATTTGTATTACATTCCAAAGAGCTCCGTTATCAAAATGAAACCATATTTGTACCGGCTGGGCCAGATCGGTAACAGTTAAGCAAAGAGAACAGTTTGGCCCGAGAGTGGAAAAGCGGCTTTTGTTACAATCAATTTAAATCCATAAGTCTTTTTATGGATAAGAGGTATACATCAGCTTGATGTTAACAGGTTTCAAAAGCTGAGGGCAAAAAATAACTTACCATTTCCGATTTCGACAGTCAAATTCTAGAACGCCATGTTCATCAGGTGTCCACTTTATACCTGTGAAGTTAGAGGATCGTCTAAGTTAGCTTATTACCCTACTGATACATACGACTGCAAGGTATGCCCTTCCTCTGAGCTTACCGACTGCACTTGCCCAAAGGAGAAATAAACAAGAGTAGTGGACAGAACACTGTCTCCCATAATACAAAGGTCTTGACTTCACCGTTCATGAACCAGAAGCAATATCAATCATAATCTGAATCTACTTCCTGACTCGTTACTTGACTGAACTGATGAGAGTCAAATGTCAGCAAAAGGAAAACTTAATGCATTTAATTCTGTGATTCTAACTGGAATGTACCTGTATAAAGATCTAGACTGGTAAGAGAAAGTGCCATTTATCAATGTGAGAGTAAAACACTTGAAGAAGGTACAGTACACCCAAAAATTTTACTCAACTTAATGTTCAAAATCAATGTGATTTTCTCTCTTGTGCAAAAGAAGATATTTAAAAATAAATATGTCTCAATGAAAAAAGCAACATTTTCTGTTCACATTAGAAAGTCGTACAAGTGTGACAGTAAATCAGGTTACTGCCACTGTAAGTAGAAGGAAAGGCAACGGAGCCGATGATTGGGGGATTCTTGACGAACCCTCGTCTGTAGGAAAAGCTGCTCGGATTTTAAGCGGGTGTAAATTGATTGGCCAGTGGAGAAAGTTCAATCCTCTCTTCAATACTTTTATCTTTATTATGATTATTTTCTGTTTATGTTTCAAAATGTCTTGCATTTAAAAATGTAAATAATAAAAAATTTAAAATTTGAATGTAATTTGCAGTTACATCAGAAAAAGTAATGTGATTACATAATGTGTGTTACATTTAATGCATTACTTTACTCGTGACATCAAAAAAGTAATCTGATTACGTAATGCACGTTACTTGTAACGTGTTACTTGTTACATCACGTTCAACACAAACAAGAGCCGACAAAGGACTGAACAGAACATAAATACACAGGAGGAAACTAACTAGACACAGGTGTAGAAGGTAAACTAATCAGGGACTAACAAGCAATATATGATATCATGGTGACAGTTACATTTAATGCATTACTTTTCTCTTTATATCAACAAATTAATCTGATAAATGAATCCATGTTACTTTTAATGCATTACTCGTGGCAAACTCAAAACGTAATCCATACTAATTTGTTGCTAAACTGCTGGGCTCAAACATTCATGAAAACATTTTCAATGATTATAATGGGAGCATTCAACTATCCTTGTGTTCCTTGAGTTCTGTTTTCATGCTGCACATCACAAGTCATTTGCACAGAAGCCGAAACAGTTCTACATCAGACAGAGACATGCCCTTCACTGCACGATTCTGAGATGTCTGATGCCTTCTCCTTTTGATGGAAAGGAGGATTATCAATGCTAATCATCAGCTGTTATTAGCACTGTCTATTAGTGTGGATTATTACTTTAACTGGCAGATATTGATCTATGAGACACTGGCACATCGCTAATAAGGACCAATTATTTCCACAGACACGAGGGAGAAAATAAAGCAGAGTACATTTAGAGTATGTAAAGGTAAATGTGATCACGCCTCTATAGCTTCCGTGTTGTTGCTCCCCAACATAACCATATTCTACACTTGTGTCACGAAGAATCCGGTCTCCGCTGAACTGATGAATCACGTGTACCTCTACATACTAGCATTACATCCAAGCAATGAGACTCCCCATGTGCAAGGGTTACTTATTTTTAATCACACTAGACATTCTTAGGTAAAAATATAAAGCATTTTCAAAGTACATATTCAAAATTCAAGCACATTTCAAACCTTGAAATTAAGGTAAAATGAAGAGTTTTCCAAACTCTGCATGAACCCTGCCAGCCTATGAGAAACAAACAGCAACAACAACAACCTCACCTGGATACTGTCTGAAGAAACCTTTGGCGCTACCAAAGTACTGCCATATGAGAGAAGGGTCTCTATTAAAGTTGTCCACAAACACCGTGTTGAGCGCCTCTGACCAGTACACCCCATTCATTATGGCTGAGTCTGCAACAGAAGTTGGAATTGATTGGTTTGTACATTTTTATCAGTGAATACAGTAATATGAAATCACAGTAAATTGTGGCGTGTTGATATCTGGGAGCTGCTGTCCAGTCGGTTATGGAACAACATGCATGCAGTGTCTCATGGAGCGGCCAAGACTGAACAGGAGATTCCTCAGAGACAGGAATAATATACATATAAAACAATTAGTTCTGGTCCTCGAATCTGATTTGCTAAATCAATGTTAATAATGCTAAAGCTGACTCTGCACTTCATGGGAATCAGTGCATTGGCCAGTTTATTTTGGAAAACTATAAAAAAGAAAACATTCTGTGCTCACTTTGTCTTCTGAAGCAAGCGATCAGATTGCTTCCTCTCAATTGCTAAACAATAAAAAGTCATTGAATCTACACAAATCATATTACATCATTTTTATTTTTTAAAAAGAAAAATAAAACAGGAAAATTAGCAGTTTGACTTTGATTTATTGTACCATGCTAACTCCGATCCCATGGCCTTGTGGGTAACCGACCCTATCTGCAAAATCTGAAACAACAGCTCAAATTCTACATCAGTATTATACGATTACTATTGTGGAATTAGTTGAGGCAAAGAGACCATTATAACACTAACACAACACTAATGTGATGGACTAGCTCAAGAATGGATTTTGTTCAATTTGAACCAAATAATCTTCAGTTCTGCAGCTTTAAAGTGCAGTACAAATAAACCCCAAAGCAAATACTCTCACACACAATTATTAATATTCCTTAGCTGAGCAGTCCATTGATAAAAGTCCTTCATTTTTCTACAATTAAGCAGCCGTCTTACCCTGGAGTGTGTTTTGCATACGAGGAGAGAGGGATAGCTCTAGCAGAATCGTGAATAAACTGGTGCTTTATCCACAAAGTAAAGCAAATAATCCTTCAGCGTAAATGGAGCAATGCTTTCTGGGTTCCATTGGGGACTCCTTATGCTTGTTATATCTTCCTTCTTCTGATGTTACATTTACAGTGAATATAGACCTTTCATTGAGAAGATTTATATTAATTATATTAGTAATTTATACAGTAGAAACACATGATCACAAACAGTGGAACATTCCAGTATTGTTATATGAAATATCAGCAGTATTTGAACATTGCTTGGCCAATCAAATTAGGGGACTGGAACTAACTACTGAATAAATGTGTATATAACCCTATAGCATCTCACACATTGCCATCTTGGAGTGAGAGCTGCTGATCATACCTTTGTTGTACATGTTGGTGGGCACCTGGACGACACTGAGGCTGAGGTTCACGGACAGATTATTGAAGTGTTCATTCGGCTGCAGGATGAACTCTCCACCCAGCTCCACGCTCTTGCCCTCTTCATCCATCTCGTTGATCAACACTGCGTTAAAGTACTCGTACTGTCAGGAGAGAGAGAGACAGGTATGATGAGGGTGAGGTCATGACAAATGGTGATCCAGCTCAAAAAAAACAATGCAGAAATATGGCTTTAGTTGTGGCAGAGCGACAGTACGTGAGAGTTGTGATACTCAGCTGAATACTGTCTAATCATCATTATTGACAAAATTGTGAATGCCACACTCTAAAATCTCTTGGGTTATTTTTTTCTACCCAATTCCTACTTTTTTGTGTGTGTGTGTTTTTTTTTTGTTTTTTGTGTGTGTGTGTGTTTGGGTAGTTTTTGTATTATCCTGGGTCAGACGTAACAATCCCGTGTTTGGGTAGTGTTTATGTTACCCAGATCCTGGGTAAAATATAATAACCCAGTGGTTGAGTTTAATTTTTATTTCTAATATTTGTTAAACGAGCTTAAAGGTCCCATGACATGGATTATTTTATTATTTTATAATGTTTCCTGGGGTGCCCTTTTAATGTTAGTATGTTTTTAAGATCAAAAATTGTAATAATTTAGAAATAAAAGGCATATTTCCTAGCCTGATTTCATCCTCTGATTTGAACGCTCTGTTTGAAGGGGCGTGTCTGTGTGAGACTTCAGTGTAAACGCCCACTGCTGTGATTGGCTGTGAGACTTCAGTGTAAACGCCCACTGCTGTGATTGGCTGCTGTGAGACTTCAGTGTAAACGCCCACTGCTGTGATTGGCTGCTGTGAGACTTCAGTGTAAACGCCCACTGCTGTGATTGGCTGACATGCTTGCATATGAAATAACTAGCATTACATGTGGAACTCTCTCGAAAACTTTTACTATTACAGCTATCGAGATTAACGAATCGTGAGAAGTTTTTTAAGTATTTAGATCTATTCCCATCACATAAAAGGTTGCAGTGATGAGCATTGAGCAGATGACAGCCTGTTGATCGTGTGAATGAAGATCTTATCATTGCAACGTTTCTGCTCTCTCATTAATGCTTTCACCAATGCAAACATGAGGTAAGTACAGTAAGAGCTTCGTTGTGCAGCGTAACAGCGTCATTGATTTCATAACGAGTTTTGGCAAGTGTCCAGATAAACTCGCGCTGTGTGATTGACAGCTTGGGCGATTGGAAAGGGATTGTTCTTTGATCGCTTTCTGTATATATTTTAATCACAGTTTAAGTAAAATTATTTTCATCCTACTAAGAGAAACGACGTGAAGTTGATCGTTTAGTCTCTGGCTTGATTTACTGATGCATACACAGTATTGAACGACTTTGAGAGAAAGATTGTCTGTCTGAACTTGAACAATTACACATCAGAAATGCACATAACCCACTGGTTCTTCAGAGGCTCGGATGAAGGAACTAAAACAATACCTTTGTGTTCATTTGTACATCCAAACACTGAGCAACTGCCATGCTTCGCTCGTTTGCAAGCCATGATGTCTCGAGGAAAAAACAATATCGTGCTCGCGCAGCTCATTTTCTCATGGACGGCCAAATTCTCTTTGCGGGCAAAGAAGAGAAAGGGGAGGTGACCTTTCCCCTTATGACGACATAAGGGGAAGATTTCTAGATTCGCCCGTCTGAGCTTTAATTTTCTCAAAAATACCCAGGGCTTGGTTTACACCCATCAAAACGTCCAGCCACTGGGGGACCATAGGCAGGCTAGGGGAACTCATATTAATGTTAAAAAACCTCATAAAGTAAAATTTTCATGTCATGGGGCCTTTAAATGTATGCAATATGTATTCAAAACTAATATGCTATAAAATATGCTATACTGTAAAATATGATCAAAAATAAAGGAATTACCATGCAAACCAGTGGTTGTGTGGAGTTTTTCTTTTTTTAAAAGGTTAATCTGTAAACATGAATTCATGTATGAAGTAAAAAAAAAATATTTTTTTCTGTCCTATATTTCCCCAGCCCTTGGGTTGTTTTTAACCCAGTGTTTTTTAGAGAGCATTCATTCTAATATGAGTCTGTTAATATGAGACCGTTGGGAACATCCTGAGGATGAGCCAGAGAAGAACAGACTGACGGATCCAGCTGTGGACCGGCCAGATGTTCCACACAATCTTCCACACAAGTAGGGGTGTCACAATATATCGCACTACAAAAATGCAACATTATGTATGGTGGATAGTGACAATATGTGTGGTGGAGAGTTCACCCAAAATAAAAATTACTGTGAGTAAAAATTCAAGTTTTCAGAGTTTTAGTGTCTAAAATAAACTACTACAATAAACTACAATATAATGATGTTGAACGTAATGTATAATAATGCAATGGGGGAATATTTGTGAGTCCTGACAAGCATATTCATCTAAAATAATGTTGTTATTTGTTGTATTTTCAGCTTCAGAATCATGAATATGTTTATTCTGGTGCCTTTATTGTCCTGCTTTGGGTTTCAGCACCAAGTCCAAACCTGTTCATCTACACCCACAATGTAAAACCAAATGTAACATTTTAATCAACAGTATATTTTTTGACAGCTTTTTACCATATGTCTTGAAGTATCGCAATAATATCTTATCGAGTTCAGTATCGTGATATGTATCGAATCGTGACATGAGGGAATCGTTACACCCCTAATTTCAAGTAATCAGGGCAAAGAATGAACAAAATTTGAAAATAAAAGTAGAAAACACCACTCTGAAGGCTTGCAGGGACATCTTTAAATACACCAGACCGGGTGAGAGACATGGAAATAACTGCATGGAATCCTGAAATCCTCCCAAAAAGTTCTAGATTTACAGATAAGGGATGGCAAACATTTGGGGGATATGGGGACAGAATGTGCTCTCTCAGGTTACAGACAGAAGAGCTGCGAAATCTGAGAAACGCCAGCGCTATCAGAACACAGGAGAACAGCAGCATGTGCAGTCTCTCCAGCAGCAGTGGAGGAAGTGCTTTAAAACACATCTAAACACACACACACAGACACACACACACACACACACACGTCGCAATGCACACAAAATCAACTTAAAATGCCACATTATGATAAACATTGCTGACTGTATTTGAACACAAATAAACCCTTGCTCTGGCACACACACCCCTTTTGCCCTTCTCCACTGTCAGGTTCATATTTTTAGCACTGCAGTGTACCGGAGGAGCTATTAATAAATCATTCAGCAGTATTATATTTACAGCAGTGCTGTCATCTGCTCACTGTACTCTCTCCACAGCACTGCTGGATTGTCACAGAAAAAGACAAAAGAAGTTTACAATAAATGATCTTGTGTTATAAGATCCTATTTCAAAAATTATGACCAGAAAAGCAGAATTTCAATCAGAAGAACTTGAAACTTGTAAGTTAAATGTTTTTAGCCTTTGGAGGCTTTAGTACAGAAAGTATGGTTATGAATATGTTTGAATAGTCACTAAACGGTTAAATATATTGAAAGCTGTATATATGTTTCAGTTATATGTGTGTTTTAGTGTGGCTTTCCCAGTGCCGTTTGCCTGAGTTCTGGTTCCTTGTTTCCATGGTTTAGTTCTACACCTGTTCTGTTCTCTGTTGATTACTCCTCTGTGTATTTAAAGGCCCCATGAAATCATAGTGTAAGTTTTTTTAGCTTTTAGTATAAATATGTTAGCCTTAAGGTTATGAATAAGCTGGTGTGCTCCAAAACTATGACAAAATTCGTATTTAGGAGATATAATTAAAGCTTACAGTCAAAACGTATAATCTCTCACTTACGCTTAAATGAATCAGGGATTTTTGTGAATGAATCAGGGACACATCTTCTGTCCAATCAAATGCTCTCTAGAATCTGAAGCTCCGCCCCCATGCTATAAACCCCACCTGATCAAAGCGACTCCGCTTCACGGAGTAATATGGGTCAGAGATGTGTGTTCGGTTGCTCAAACGCGCGAGTTTTATTCCGTTCTCCAACTGTACGTTAGTTAAGAATGAAATGACTAGAATTGATTTCCACCTCTACTGTTGAATCCAGCGTATCATCAGCGCTCGACAGCTTCCACAGTGCTGTCAGTCTGTGAGGGAAACTAAACGCTATTGGCTATTTGAAAAGGGGGAGGAGCCATTCAATATGCCCCGCCTTAGCTTCCCGTTTCAGTGGAAAGTACGTCAACGCATCAAACAAAGCTGCACGTTTCAAGCCACTTCAGTGGGACTTCAAACCTTTAGTTCAGTCTGTTCCATGTAATAAAGCGGGGACAAGGTGACACACACAACCTGAATCTCGAGACTGTCATGTCCACAGCTTAACTCCTGATATATGGCTTCTGAAAAAGAAGAAGCTGTCGACGCGCATTTCTGGTGTATATACATGGATTCGGTGATGCGCTACGCCACGTCACGATGTTCATACGTTCGGCCAATCGGCTTGGCGTGTTTAGACACATGCTTCAGACACCGGCTCACGTGGAAACATATAGCATCATTCCCATAGCATTAGTTCCACTCGTAATGAGATAACCTTGGCTTTTCACACATTACAAGCTCTGTTTACTCTTAAAGATAAAGGGGTTTTATCGGCATCTATGGCTTCATGAAGAACCTTTCCGATGCACAGAAGGTTGTTGTATAGTGGAAACAGTTCTTCTGAGAGAAGGTCTCGGGCTGTACGTATATACGGGTGTATAAAGTGTGTGAAGCTTGTAAAGTGACTGTGGCGCAGAGAGGAATATGCTGACAGGCTCAGGACATTGAGTCAGCAGTCTGAGAAGGACCATTCAGCAGAAACTTCACTTTAAACAGGTTAAAACTGTGCACTGGTCCTCAGAGTTTCATACATCTGAGAGGAGAGATGTTTCTGTAGTCCTGATGTCTTCACTTACTTAACCTGAACATACAATGAGAGGGAATCTTTTCTTACCTGTCATCCATAACTTCATATTCTATACTGCCCTACTGCACCAGAATGAGAAAGATCACCTCAAAAATAAAATATCATTCCAAACTGTATGACTGTGAAACACAAAAGAGGAAATTTTTGAAGAATGTTTTGACTTTGATTGTAAGGAGAGACATTAAACCTCCTGGTTGTGTGATATTATGGGTGGTTACACTTTTTTTCTGATAGTAACTTTACAAATACATGTCAACTAGCAGTCATTAGAATATTAGTTTTGAAAAAAATTATAAATTATAAATCCCTCTTTTAAATTCCTTCCTAAATCCACTTCTAAAATGCCTTAAGGGGATAGTGCATCTAACAATGAAAGTTCTGGGATTTATAATGCATCACATACACAGCCTCCATTCAGGGAAGTAAAGGACATCTTTTTCCACATTTCCATACCACACATACTGTATTTAATTTCAGAGTGAAATAAAGGCAAGCTCACACTACAGAACTACGAGACATGAATTGCAATAAAGCTCACACTACACAACTAAAAAAAGATGAGACAAACAAAGAAAACTGAAGAAATACACCCGGCCTGGCTGTCGATGTCTGTTCAGCAAAAACTGATGGTAAATCAAATATATCATAATGTTAAGTATAGAGCAAAGACCACTTATTTACATTTTAAAAATATGTTAGTTTATTAGTATAAAACAATTATGATCAAATTGTTGCCTTGCAGTCATGTAGATTAAGGTGCATGATGTCATTAGATGTTTCATCGCTCACACTACAAGATCACGTGGCGATAATATCAAGTTTAAACATATCGCAGCGTCTCGGGACAGACTCAGATCACGCCACTGACTTGCTCATATCTGACCAGCATCAGTGAACGCAATGATTTGGCAGCGATCCGGGGTTTTTTATTACGGACCTTGGAAATCTGTCTGAGCAAATCCTGCCAAAGACCTGTAGTATCAGGTCATCATATAGTATCAGCCTGCCTTAAACATTTGCCAGCAGGGGATAACTTACCATATTGTAAACAAAAACGCCTGAAGCTATGCATGTGTATTAAAATATTGTGCATGTGTATTAAAAGAAAGTGTTAGGATGATTTGATGAAAGTGGATTTGATTTTGACTCACTGGTATACAATGTCATTGCATCTGTAGTCAAAATTAATACATTTTGATGTCACATGCCATTACATGCATATCAATTCTTTCTTTATCCTTCCCTCTCTCTGGCATATGTCCTTAGACCTTCAGTTCTGTTGAGGCGAGCCAGTCCAGCGTCCTATGATCAAGGTCAATTAGACCACGTTCGCCGTTCGGGGGCCGATATATGGGGCAGCTAGTATCAGCGTATCAGTGTCGGCGTAACATTATCGGTGTATCAGCGCGGCACGGGAGGTTGTCTTTGCCTTGACCGTGTCCAGGTGTTGTCTAAATGGCAGTGTTCTGTCAAGCCTCACGCCAAGGTATGTGGGGAAGGGCTGGTGCTGTAGCCGGGTGTTGTCAACCATGATGTTCATTTCGCGGGACGCCTCTTTGTTGTGGAAGTGGAACATTGATGATACTGTCTTGTCAGCGCTAAGCTTGAGGCGCCAGTTCTTCATGTCTTCAGAGAGGCCCTCCTCTACTGCTTCCCAGGATGGCTTGCTCAGTAAGATGGCCAGGTCATCTGCATAGCCGTATATTTCCTCGATTACCTGTAGCACCCCTAACCCTGTAGCAGGTAGATCGTGGATGTAGATGTTGAACAGCATAGGTGCCAGCACTGAGCCTTGTGGGACACCGTTCTTGAGCTTTCTCACCCTACTGCTTTGGCCATTACTGGTGTGTACCCGAAAGCTGCGGTTACTCAGCATCTCCATTATGAAGCTCACAATACGCTTGTCTGGGATGGTTTCCAGAAGCTTCATATGTAGTACGCGCAGCCAGACAGTATCATATGCGGCTGTGAGGTCAAGGAAAACGGTGCCGGCCTTCTCCCAGCTTGTTCTTTGGGCAGTTGGGGGTCGACCACTGGATTGAGACGCGCCAGGATAAGACGTTCGAGGAGCTTGTATGGAACGCAGATTGTTTGGCTTGTTTGGTTACAGCAGGGCGATCACCTTGGCACGGCGCCAGATCTTTGGCAGCTTTGAATGTTGGAGACATGTGGAGAGGAAGAAGTGCAGACAGTCGGTTGCCTTCTTGCCCTGGTGTTTAACGGTGGATGCGGTCTACACCTGGTGCCTTACCAGTCTTCAGGCATTTGATGGCCTTTTCGATTGCTGGCGTTGTGAAACCAGTGGATAGGTTGGAATTACATCCTATGGTCTGCCACGGTCAGGAACTACATTGTTCATGGTCTGCCACGCCCGGCGGCTAGAATGTGGGAAGTCGATTGATTCCACATTCTCTGTCCAATGTGCCTGCGTTTTTCGTTTAACCTGCAGGGTAGATCTTCTGCTGCTTTGTCCCTATCCTCGCTAGCTTGTGCTTCTGCATGGGTGCGAAGTAGGTCTTCACATTCATTATCCCAGCAGGGAATGTAGGCTTTGCGTGTACCGTGTGGGATGTTCTTTTTGGCGGCTGCCAGCAGCATCTTGCAGTATGAGTCGTAGGCATCGTTTAGGTTGTTGTGGCACGGGTGTGGTAGACCAGCAGCTGCCTTGTTCACAAGTGTCGTGAAACCTGCCCAGTTTGCTTTGCGGAAGTTCCACCTCTTGGCATCCCTCCCTTGCACTGGTTGAACCATTGTTGGGATGGATATGAGTGATGGTCGATGGTGTGACCGGGGGAACATGTCCAGGGTGTGTCTGACAGGAAGTGGCTGGTTGTTGTGCCATTTTGCAAATGCCAGATCTGGATTGGTGGTGCTGTTCCATTGTGCAGAGTAGAAAGTGCGCAGCGTCTTTCAGATCGTATAGGAGTGTCGCCTCAGCATTAGAAGCCCAGTCTACCATGAAGTCACCATGAGCGCTGTAGCTACTGTAGCCCCATTCTGTATGATTGCTATGGGCTTTATGCACAGCTGCACTACTTCCTGAACTTCAGGCAGGTCCTCTGTTTCCTGTCTGACATTATTGGACAAACTGATTAATCCAGGTGGTCAGGCACACCTGGATTAATCAGCTTGTCCAATAATGTCAGACAGGAAACAAAGGACCTACATGAAGTTCAGGAAGTAGTGCAGCTGTGCATAAAGCCCATTGAAGTCTCCAGCATACAAGGCAGGGACTGGGACATCTGGCAGCGACGATGGAATCAGTCTGCTTGGAGGTGACTTGTAGACGTTAACGATGGTAGTATCTTGCACTTTCGTTGTGATCCATTCTACCTCTGTCCTTTCTGGGGATATTCCTATAGCTGACCAGGCCATATCATTGCAGACAAATGTAGCCATGCCATGGTGTTTATTGGCAATGTATCCGGCCAAGGTATACCCAGGGACCTTCAGGATGTTCTTGTTTTCAGCATGGGTCTCTTGCAGTAGAATCACCATCACATTGTTTTTGTTGGCCATTTGCTCAAGTACACTGAACAAAATGATAAACACAACACTTTTGTTTTTGCCCCCATTTTTCATGAGCTGAACTCAAAGATCTAAGATTTTTTCTATGTACACAAAAGGCCCATTTCTCTCAAATATTGTTCACAAATCTGTCTAAATCTGTGTTAGTGAGCACTTCTCCTTTGCCGAGATAATCCATCCACCTCACAGGTGTGGCATATGAAGATGCTGATTAGACAGCATGATTATTGCACAGCTGTGCCTTAGGCTAGCCACAATAAAAGGCCACTTTTTCATGGTGAGTCCTTCAACGTTGAGCTGAAGTAGCGTTAACGTTAGCGCTGCAGTCTGCGGACGTTGTTAAGACATTAGTTTCGCTTAGGAGCATGCAACCTTGCAACTACTCCTCGCTACTAGTAGGGGAAGCCACGTCGAGGCTGTCTTCTTCTCCCCCCTTGTATCCTTCCCTGATTCTTGTCCAAAACTCATACTACAGTGGCCTTTTTTTCATTGTCATTCGTATGCAAAATTATTCAAATGTAATAGCCTATATTTAATGAAGCGTTCTCATATTTTTTTGTGCAAAATAAAAAAACAGGGGAAAAAATGGTTCTCATGCTGATTAAACAGATGGCAATTCTATTCCCTATATAGGACAATATTGCTTAGTTTACAATTACTAAGGTAACCTTAGTTTATTCCCCCAAAGAAATTAGCAATACTTGATACATCAATTTGAAATGATGTCTACTCAAATAATATGTTGACAGTCAAATAAGGTCCTAAAAAGCCCTTGTCCCCCTCATATTGGTGGCAATGTTTAGATGGTAAAGTATAATTTTAGCAGGCTGAAACATACTCTAGTCAAGAACAAAATTCTTATAGGAGTAAAATAATGGCAAATGTTTTTGAAACAAAAAAAGCTTGTTGAACTGTATTGATTTAAAAGAAATTGCATTGCATTAACCGCGCTTGCATTTTAATATATTGCATTTTTAGGGCTTGCATTTTTATGGGCTGAAATTCAACATGGTTGTATATTTAAGCTGTTAATGCAATGCATATTTATTTTTTATTAATTTTTTTCATTTAGTGCAATTCAACAGACTTTTTTGTTTCAAAAACATTGGCATTATTTACTTCCATAAATTCTGGGGGTCTTGGCACAGAAAACATTTATTTATTTATTTTTGCTTTTTTTTTGTTGTATTTTTGTGTACTAGCGTGAATTAAGTTTCCAATTTAGGTTAAACAGATAATGTTCACCGTCACATTCTGTTGTTTTGTTTAGTTTTCATGGACTTTTGCATCACATTATGTTCATTGGTTGTTCATTAGTTCATTGATTATCTCACACATGAGTTGGGTAGGTTGTGTTTTTTACGCATGCACCGTTTCGTGTTTCTGTATTGGATATAATTTTCTTGTTTTGTTTAATAAAAGTTTATGCTGCTAAAGATCTGCATCTTCATCACAACATTACAGTCACAGCCTCAATACTGAACATCCGAATCAATCCAAATTAGGCTCATTATATATTGCGCTTCATTCACAACAATTGCCTGGTTCAGAATCACACTATTACTAAAACCAAGTGGAGATGTGGTGTTTTTAATATGCTTTAAGACAAACCATGTGTAAATTCATAAGTCGACACCATTGCTGAGTATTTCCTCCTTAAAACTGCAGTGAACCAAAGACAGTCTCAAAAACACGCTTTGAAATCGCTGGTGTTTCTGACGTCACAAACTACCTTGTAACCAATCAGATCAACGTGTGATCGTCAACCAGTGGATCTCTGAGCTGAGTGAGTGAGTGGAGGCGGGGCTCATTTGCATATTCATAGAACCGCGCAAGGGTGTCGAGTTACATTCAAGATATTTTAAGGCATGAAGACATTTTTTTCAAGGAAAAAAGTCATTTTGGTGATCAAGGATGAGTTTTAAGGGATAAAACTATTGACTTTAAGGCAAGACACTACAGGTGAATAGGGTAAAATTGTTAACTTACAGATATCACCATCAAACTTTACCAGTTGATTACTCACATGAATAGGAGAAAAAAATGCATTGCAGGTTTTTTGTAATTTTATTTTTAAATATGCTAATGAGGCTATATCTAATTAAATATGCGCTAATTTGCATATATTTTGAAGTGACGAATCTGACCATTGAAAAAAACAAGGTTCAAATTTTTTTTTGCATTTTGTTGATATATTCAATGAAAAGACATGTTCAGAGGGGATAATGAATATCTCCTTTTGTTACCCTGTAAATCAGAAAATACTGGCAATAGCCTTAAAAAATTTATTTCCGCCCTATTTTTAGGCATAAAATGTCATATAAATCAGGCCAAGAATGATATATCAACAAATCCCTCTGAACAAATCTTCACAATATAGTTAGGAATACGACTGTAAAGTTTGGTGTATGTAGGTGCTACAGAAGCGGAAAATCATCACTAGGAGTGCAAGAAAAAACTCATTTTGAGAAAACGGCCTTTAAAGATTTTTATGGCAAAATTCCACTAATTTCTATTGAAAGCCATGAATTACAGACAAAATATGCTTTAGGTCCAAGTAAAATCCATCTATCACACTGTTTAACATCCAAAACTCATTATTGCTTAATCCATCACTGATCATAACATCCAAAACAACACATCAACAGTCCATCACACAGGTGGAATGGAAAAACTAAATACCGGTATATCACAGTCCCTCTGGCAGATTCAGTGGAGCTGCTGTACCCTCTCCTAGGAGAACTTCCAGATTCTTTTCTGGTGCTAACTTTGGGAAGTTTTATTCTTTTGGCTATTTGTCCAAGGTGTAAATCACTTAGTGAAGATACTTTTTCCCAGTGGAGGAAGTGCATCTCTGTCTGACCCAGTTGGTGGTCACTGAGCCTGTATTTATAGTCAGGATCTGTCTCTTCTTCTCTGACAGTGTGCAGATACTCTGTCAAATAACAATTTAGTCTACTTTGTTTGCTTTCTCCAATGTTCTAAATATTGATATTTTGAATGATTCATAATTAGTTTTGTTCTGTTGAGTTGTTTTGAACCAGTGCTGAAGGGAGCCTGGTTGGTTAGCTTCACCATCAGCTGACTGAGGGGACTGTTTTCAGGATTTGGCTTGTGGGTTTTAAGTGCTTTGAAATGTAATGTGTCTTTTTGACTTACATTTAGATGTGTTCAAAATGTTACAGCTTGTTCGTAACGCATCGACGCACGCACTATGGTTACTCATTGCGCGGCTTGCGAGCCTCGTGCGGCCCGCCAAGCTTTAATTTGTTGCTCGCATGGCTGTAAAAAATACGGCGATATCATGCAGCCACTCACTACAGATATTTCTTAAAAACATTAAAAATAAGTAGGGCTATAACATAACCCATTACAAACTCAAAGTGTCAGCTATATTACAAATAATTTCGATCGGATTGAAAGAGGTGGTTTATCGAGAGAACATGTAAACACTTGGTCGATTGAGAACCGAAACTGAAAGGACGACGTATGGCTCTTCTACTGACTTGTCCTTATCAGTGCGGCTCTCATGAAAAAAATTTTGAAGACCCATATGGCATTTCATCATCTTTTGTCTTCGTTGGTAATCCCTTGTGTCTTCTAGCTAATGACAACTGTTTTCGACTTCTCTGAGAGAATTTTACACGCATATCTTTCGACATTTTGAACTACCGCGGAAATGTCAAAGCGCGTCACGTGACGATTCTGGACGAATCACGTTGTCAGAAGTTGGCATCAGCCAATGAGATTGCGCATTTCGAGTTAAATCACCTGTTTTACTTTCATGATTGGTTGCTGATAGACAGGAAATGACCATATTTGGATCCGACAGCATTGTACAGAAGAGAGAGAGCTTTCCAACGGTATACGAGATGAAGGGGTACAGAGAGCGATCGCGGAGCAGCGGGATGATTTAGAACGCCAACTTTTGATGAATTTAGGCGAAATCTGCACACTCAAACACACAAAGTGTAGTAAAATAAAGACCTAAATGTGTATTTTGGACTTTTTGTCAGCTCAAGTCTGAAAGAATACATGTTATTGAAGACAAATAACCCAAAATCTCAAAATTGACAAGTGAAAAAAAACCGATGTTTTTGCCTGCCGTGTCTCGCCTTAATATCAGCTAACACTTTATTTTGATGCTCCCGAACAGACATTCTACTGACAAGAAGTAACTTATTCTTAAGTTATTCTACTTAACTTATTCTACTGACCCGAACAGTCTACTAATACTCAGCTAATACTCTAAAGAGATCAGTTGACATGTATGGGCATGTTTGCAGCTTTGCCCGATAATTGCCCGATAATTCCTTAAGTGATGGGGTGATGGATACTGAATCAGTTAGTGAATCTGCCCTGTCCTCTACTTTCCTCGGGCAGTAAAATCTATTAAGTGTCAGTTGTGTCTGTATATTTCTGAGGGAGTTACAGATGCTGGAGTATCTGAAGCTCAACACAGTCTCTGGTCTCCACCTGCCAACACAAGTTACGCAGATTAAACCCAGCGGTGGAGATTCAGCACATAATCTGCTCTCTTCCTCACATCTCTGCTGTCGTGTGACATTTACTACGCCCAGGAAAATCTCCTCTCTGTAAGTGTGCAGAATTAAGCCTGAGAAAATCCCCAGCAAGAGGAACGATTTACTCAGAAAACTCTCTAGCATAAATATGTATGGATGAGGAGAAAAAAGGAAAAAAGGGAACCAGATTTTAACATCTTCTGAGTGGCATTTGCCAGTGCACAATGTTTAGGAGTTGTGGGTGGTTGTATTTCTATGGCATTGTGGTTGGTTTCTACAGTAGGACATTTCTAGAGTATTCCAGTGAAAAGAGTCCTCACTCTTCAAAGTAACACTATGCCAGTAAAACTGTGACAGTCGAGTGCATGAAGTGTCCAACGTTCAAAACTGTTTCACTGGTTAATTAAGTGCATCAACCGGGTATTTTAAGTGCACTTTTTCTTTATATTGCTTTTAATCGTCTTTTTCCCCCCATCACATATTTTAGTTATCATCATAAATTATCATAGAGTATCATTAAGAGAAAGCTTAGACACTCAAAGTTCATCCTGTGAAAAAGCATTTTGAAATTGGACATTGCATTACCATGGAAACGGTACTTTAAAACATTTTAACTTGATATCAAATTCAAATTTGGAACACAACTAGGTTAGATATTTGGCTTTCATTTTCTAGAGATTTTAGTGTCCAAATTATTTTATTAAAAAGTTTAGTTAGTATAGGGGGTGATAGTTAATAGGTTAAATGATTTAAAGGGATTTAAGATAATGAAAAAGAATTATAAAACAAAAACATTTATTATGAACAAATTCATTTAAGTAAAAATCGTAATAATATGCCAAAATTGTCTCTATGTTTCTTGTCTCGTCACATTCAAAATTAAGTTTTTAGCAAACATCAAAATGGTTTACAAATGATTCACTATGGTAAAAGTGTTTTGAGGTCATAACATAGTATTGTGCAAGGAATCACATTTATTAATTATTAATCTGAGGCTCTTATGATAAATTGTTTGTCATTCGTCAGTCCCTTTGGATAAAGGCACATGTTAAAGTCCCCTTGTAGTCAATAATTGTATCCCTTAAAACTCATCTTTGATCACCATATAAGCGTTTTTTCCTCCATTTCTTAAAATATCTTGACTGTAACTCGACACCCTTGCCTCATTTAGTATGCGCGGTTCTATGAATATGCAAATGAGCCCCGCCTCCACTCACTCACTCAGCTCAGAGATCCACTGGTTGACGATCACACGTTGATCTGATTGGTTATAAAGTAGTTTGTGATTTTGTGAACACCAGCGATTTCAAAGCGTGTTTTTGAGACTGTCTTTGGTTCACTGCAGTTTTAAGGAGGAAATACTCAGCAATGGTGTCGACTTATGAATCTACACATGGTTTGTCTTAAAGCATATTAAAAACACCACATAGACACATAAACTACATTAAAAGCTGGATTTTACCACAGGAGGACTTTAAATTAATAAATGTAAATATGCGCATAAATGATTTTGACAGAACGAGTGGAAAAACAAGATGTGGAGGAAGCTGCCGGTCAGCTCACTGGATAACTTATAGTTCTGTCTGTGAAATCACGTGCGTATAATCAGCTCTCTGCTGTATGTCATTTTCCTGCATGGTTATTTCCATGAGGATTGGCAGCGTCAGACAGCGAGAGCGCTGGAACAGATTATGAAGCTGAGGAGTGCTCTGCTATGAGCAGATAAGAGAACACTCGCTGCCAGCAGAAACCCAACAAACAGCCAAAACCAGGAGAGACCGTCTCTGAGGAGGATTCACACTTCAGCGGCCTTCAGCCTTTATTTATTTATTTCTTGCTTCTAATGTTTGACTTCACCATATCATCACTACAGGCTAAATTCAATGTAAAGCAGCACCACTGGGTTCATATTCACGGTGAACAAACCCTCAGCACGTCAGAAGTCAGTGAGTCCAGAGCGAACTCCAGATCTCGACTCATGCTTTTAGGCTGTGCTCACACTGGGCGAGTTTGGCTGGATTAAAAGTAAACCAACTCATTTGAATAAATGTGAAGTTCTGTCTTTAGTTTTCCTCCCAGAGTTGTTTCTGTGAAAGGAAAGGTAGCATATTCTGTCAGCGCACGTGCCAGGCTCAGACTACATGAGTTTTATGCTGATTTATCATGTATTTACGCCTCTCTGGTTACAATGATCAGCCCAAATAATCTGGTAATGTGAGCCGTTCACAGATGATCGGCTCACAGAGACAACTGGGTCACCCTGATCATATCAAACATCTTTGAGATTTAGGATTTTAAATTGGGATGAATATAACTATGATTACATCAGTCCTTTCACAATGCCGTCAGTTTCCCACAGGAACACACTCCCTCAGCCGGACTGAGTGGCAGAAGAGCTGATGAGTGACTGGATTTAATAGAGGAAACTGTGAAAACTCGAGTACAACAAACGATTATCAGTTTAAACTAAAGGTTGGACTCGATTTAGTGTTCCTTGCAACTTACCAAAGATCCAGTGATCATGGATATTGAGATGCAGCAGGAATCATGTTTCCTCACATTTATATGAGCCTGATTTTGACGCCGGGGAAAAACATGAAGCAAATTTGCCTGTGAACGCTTTATATAAAAACAACATCGGTCTAAATCTATGTGATCACTAATATCAAAGTTATATATATCATCATATCGTTCAGCCCTAAAACTTGAATTATTTTTGTCAGTGTTTATTTAAAAACATCCAATTATGCAGAATATACGATTGTAAATATTTATTGATGAGTTGTCAGTAAAATATATAACAATAGAATATACAGTATAGGGTGTGATTTTACCCCTAAATTCAGCATATTGACACAAAATGAAAAGTTGTTACTGTGAATTGCAGCGATTCATTCACTTCTCTGTTCTGTAGCAGTCTGTAAAAATATACCTCAGATTTCTTGTCAAATCTAGTTGTTCAGTCAATCTCAAAGCTCTTTCCCGGTTTAGATGTGTTTTGAGTGTTTTGAGTGGCATTACGCTGAAAATAAATGCTGCCACTAAGTGTTTCAGTGTTTCTGCCACTCAGTGTTTCTGCCACTCAGTGTTTGTGTTTCTGCCACTCAGTGTTTGTGTTTCTGCCACTCAGTGTTTCTGCCACTCAGTGTTTGTGTTTCTGCCACTCAGTGTTTCAGTGTTTCAGTCTCTCAGTGTTTCTGCCACTCAGTGTTTCAGTGTTTCTGTCTCAGTGTTTCAGTGTTTCTGCCGCTCAGTGTTTCAGTGTTTCTGTCTCTCAGTGTTTGTCTCTCAGTGTTTCAGTGGTTCTGTCTCTCAGTGTTTCAGTGTTTCTGCCACTCAGTGTTTCAGCCACTCAGTGTTCCTGCCGCTCAGTGTTCCAGTGTTTCTGTCTCTCAGTGTTCCAGTGTTTCTGTCTCTCAGTGTTTCTGCCACTCAGTGTTTCAGTGTTTCTGTCTCAGTGTTTCAGTGTTTCTGCCGCTCAGTGTTTCAGTGTTTCTGTCTCTCAGTGTTTGTCTCTCAGTGTTTCAGTGTTTCTGTCTCTCAGTGTTTCAGTGTTTCTGCCGCTCAGTGTTTCAGTGTTTCTGTCTCTCAGTGTTTGTCTCTCAGTGTTTCAGTGGTTCTGTCTCTCAGTGTTTCAGTGTTTCTGCCACTCAGTGTTTCAGCCACTCAGTGTTCCTGCCGCTCAGTGTTCCAGTGTTTCTGTCTCTCAGTGTTCCAGTGTTTCTGTCTCTCAGTGTTTCTGCCACTCAGTGTTTCAGTGTTTCTGTCTCAGTGTTTCAGCCGCTCAGTGTTTCAGTGTTTCTGTCTCTCAGTGTTTGTCTCTCAGTGTTTCAGTGTTTCTGTCTCTCAGTGTTTCAGTGTTTCAGCCACTCAGTGTTTCAGTGTTTCTGCCACTCAGTGTTCCTGCCGCTCAGTGTTCCAGTGTTTCTGTCTCTCAGTGTTTCTGTCTCTCAGTGTTTCTGCCACTCAGTGTTTCTGTCTCAGTGTTCCAGTGCTTCTGCCGCTCAGTGTTTCAGTGTTTCTGTCTCTCAGTGTTTCTGTCGCTCAGTGTTTCAGTGTTTCTGTCTCTCAGTGTTTCAGTGTTTCTGCCACTCAGTGTTTCAGCCGCTCAGTGTTTCAGCCGCTCAGTGTTTCAGTGTTTCTGTCTCTCAGTGTTTCAGTGTTTCTGCCACTCAGTGTTTCAGTGTTTCTGCCACTCAGGGTTTCAGTGTTTCTGTCTATCCAGTGTTTCTGTCTCTCAGTGTTTCTGCCACTCAGTGTTTCAGTGTTTCTGCCACTCAGGGTTTCAGTGTTTCTGTCTATCCAGTGTTTCTGTGTTTCTGCCACTCAGTGTTTCTGCCGCTCAGTGTTTCAGTGTTTCTGTCTCTCAGTGTTTCAGTGTTTCTGCCACTCAGGGTTTCAGTGTTTCTGTCTATCCAGTGTTTCTGTCTCTCAGTGTTTCTGCCACTCAGTGTTTCAGTGTTTGTCACTCAGGGTTTTAGTGTTTCTGTCTATCCAGTGTTTCTGTCTCTCAGTGTTTCTGCCACTCAGTGTTTCAGTGTTTCTGCCACTCAGTGTTTCAGTGTTTCTGTCTATCCAGTGTTTCTGTCTCTCGGTGTTTCTGCCACTCAGTGTTCCAGTGTTTCTGCCACTTAGTGTTTCAGTGTTTCTGCCACTTAGTGTTTCAGTGTTTCTGTCTCTCAGTGTTTCTGCCACTCAGTGTTTCAGTGTTTCTGCCACTCAGTGTTCCAGTGTTTCTGCCACTTAGTGTTTCAGTCTCTCAGTGTTTCAGTGTTTCTGCCACTTAGTGTTTCAGTGTTTCTGTCTCTCAGTGTTTCTGCCACTCAGTGTTCCAGTGTTTCTGCCACTCAGTGTTCCAGTGTTTCTGCCACTCAGTGTTTCAGTGTTTCTGTCTATCCAGTGTTTCTGTCTCTCAGTGTTTCTGCCACTCAGTGTTTCAGTGTTTCTGTCTATCCAGTGTTTCTGTCTCTCAGTGTTTCTGCCAGTCAGTGTTTCAGTGTTTCTGCCACTCAGTGTTTCAGTGTTTCTGTCTATCCAGTGTTTCTGTCTCTCAGTGTTTCTGCCACTCAGTGTTCCAGTGTTTCTGCCACTTAGTGTTTCAGTGTTTCTGCCACTCAGTGTTCCAGTGTTTCTGCCACTTAGTGTTTCAGTGTTTCAGTCTCTCAGTGTTTCAGTGTTTCTGTCTATCCAGTGTTTCTGTCTCTCAGTGTTTCTGCCACTCAGTGTTCCAGTGTTTCTGCCACTTAGTGTTTCAGTGTTTCTGCCACTCAGTGTTCCAGTGTTTCTGCCACTTAGTGTTTCAGTGTTTCAGTCTCTCAGTGTTTCTGCCACTCAGTGTTTCAGTGTTTCTGCCACTCAGTGTTTCAGTGTTTCTGCCACTCAGTGTTCCAGTGTTTCTGCCACTCAGTGTTCCAGTGTTTCTGCCACTCAGTGTTTCAGTGTTTCTGCCACTTAGTGTTTCAGTGTTTCTGTCTCTCAGTGTTTCTGCCACTCAGTGTTTCTGCCACTCAGTGTTTCTGCCACTCAGTGTTCCAGTGTTTCTGCCACTTAGTGTTTCAGTGTTTCAGTCTCTCAGTGTTTCTGCCACTCAGTGTTTGTGTTTCTGCCACTCAGTGTTTCTGCCACTCAGTGTTTCAGTGTTTCTGCCACTCAGGGTTTCAGTGTTTCTGTCTATCCAGTGTTTCTGTCTATCAGTGTTTCTGCCACTCAGTGTTTCAGTGTTTCTGCCACTCAGTGTTTCAGTGTTTCTGTCTATCCAGTGTTTCTGTCTCTCAGTGTTTCTGCCACTCAGTGTTTCTGCCACTCAGTGTTCCAGTGTTTCTGCCACTTAGTGTTTCAGTGTTTCTGCCACTCAGTGTTTCAGTGTTTCTGTCTATCCAGTGTTTCTGTCTCTCAGTGTTTCTGCCACTCAGTGTTCCAGTGTTTCTGCCACTTAGTGTTTCAGTGTTTCTGCCACTCAGTGTTCCAGTGTTTCTGCCACTTAGTGTTTCAGTGTTTCAGTCTCTCAGTGTTTCTGCCACTCAGTGTTTCAGTGTTTCTGCCACTTAGTGTTTCAGTGTTTCTGCCACTTAGTGTTTCAGTGTTTCTGTCTCTCAGTGTTTCTGCCACTCAGTGTTTCTGCCACTCAGTGTTCCAGTGTTTCTGCCACTTAGTGTTTCAGTGTTTCAGTCTCTCAGTGTTTCTGCCACTCAGTGTTTGTGTTTCTGCCACTCAGTGTTTCAGTGTTTCTGCCACTCAGTGTTTCAGTGTTTCTGCCACTCAGGGTTTCAGTGTTTCTGTCTATCCAGTGTTTCTGTCTCTCAGTGTTTCTGCCACTCAGTGTTTCAGTGTTTCTGCCACTCAGTGTTTCAGTGTTTCTGTCTATCCAGTGTTTCTGTCTCTCAGTGTTTCTGTCTCTCAGTGTTTCTGCCACTCAGTGTTCCAGTGTTTCTGCCACTTAGTGTTTCAGTGTTTCTGCCACTCAGTGTTCCAGTGTTTCTGCCACTTAGTGTTTCAGTCTCTCAGTGTTTCTGCCACTCAGTGTTTCAGTGTTTCTGCCACTCAGTGTTTCTGTGTTTCAGCCGCTCACTCCGGTCACACGCATATCCTTTATAGCCAATGAGAGACAAACCTAAAAGGGGACGGAGGTAACTTTTGAAACAGCGACCGCGAAACAAGCTACTGTACGGAAAGAAAGTCATATGTATTTTTATCGCAAAGTTAGTACGTTTGACTGTGAGTCAGAAAGTTTCATGGCTGTGAGAGTTGCAGTAATGGTGTTGATCTGACTGTAGTTTATGGCTGTGAAATGTGCAGTGTTGCATCGAGCTCATGTGAAGACTGAGACCACCTGAGGCTTTCACTGGGAAGAAATAAATGGCTTTTTACGGTAGTAACCTTCGACCTTTACATGAGCAGTGACAGAGGGTGTCTCAGTAATGGATGCCCGAGTACAGTGCACTCAGAGAATGATAAACAACTAAACTTCGACATATATGCTTCATTTCAATTGCTTTGTACAATGCATTTAATTATTATGAGATTTAGGTGCATTCAAACATTATATATGTTTAACATGAGATCGAGGGAAGGTCATATAATTGATGCTAAGATCAACAGAAGTTTCAATACTAAGCAGTTCAAGCTGAACATCAGTCGTTAAGTGCTGTCGCCCTAATGAAGAGATGCGGTTGCCATGGTAACTGCTGTTGATGCTCACCTGTAGGTCAGGATCCTCCACGTGATTCAGGTGGGCTTCCTCTGCTGCTTCCACCAACCGCTGGGGGCCAAGACAGACCGATATTAATCTCTCTATCACTCACACACACACACACACACACACACACACACACACACACACACACACACACACACACACACACACACACACACACTTCAGTCAATCCCTCTGTGAAATAATGGAGAAGACTAATCTGTTGTCTCTTACAAATATCTTTGCATTATAAATGAAAACAGAAAACACTTAAATCCAGGGCTGGCCATTGATTTTGCTGACGATGATTAATGTGTTTTTAATCACAATCCCTCCATGTTAATATATAGATGTTTAAACAGATTCTGATTTACACTTCAGGAGGTCCTCTTAAAAATAAAGGTTCTTTATCTGCATCTTTGGTTCCATTATGAATCATTAACAACCTTGGAATATTTCCTGGGAAGAAAACGGTTCTTTAGATTTTTTAAATGTTCTTTTTAAGAACTGATCACTGAAAGGTTCTTGGGTTATATGGTATGGAAGTAATATAATATATAATATAATATAAAAGTCACAATTGTGTGTTATAAAGTCAGAATTGTGAGATATAAACTCGCAATTGTGAGAAATAAACGTGAAATTCAGACTTTTTTTCTCAGAATTGCAACTTTATATCTCGCAATTCTGACTTTATAACACACAATTGGGAGATATAAAGACAGAATTGCATGACATAAAGTTGCAATTGCATAGTTGTAGTCAGAATGGAGAGTTTATTTCCCAAGGACCAAACTTTATGCTTATAAAGTCTGATGAAGTGTCTATGTGAGAATATCCCTATATACTCTCTCTCTCTCTCTCTCTCTCTCTCTCTCTCTCTCTCTCCCTCTCTCACCTTTATGGCCTCGGCCTTCTTGTGAAACATCTGCTCCATTTGCTTAGCAAGTCTCTTCACCAGTTTGATTCCATCAATCTCCTCCACCCTCACCGACTGCTCAAACTCCTTGTACTTCTACAGAAACAGAGACATTTGACAATGACAATCATAAAACAAAACATTCCGGTCCATGTCGCTCATTGGCCAGCTGTAGAAACAGATGTGATGTCAACCTCACTGCACAGCACCCATAGACAAGGCCATTGCATTTTCTGTAAAGCTGCTTTGAAACAATTTGTATTGTGAAAAGCGCAATACAATTGAAGGCCGTAACATGTCTTGAACATTTGGGGGGGGGGGGGGTCTTTTTATGTATAGGCCTAATCAATTTAAGCTATTTGAAAAATATTTTTTGCACACATTTACCCTTAGTTGCATGTCTAATAAGTTAAAAAACACAAAACATTTCTTGTCTCATCACATTCAGTTATGAATTACATACATTATTTCAAAACGGTGAAATTTAATAAAAACATTGAGTAGTTTGCATCACTGGATATTACTGTTGATCGCTGATCATTTCTATCGTAAAACAGTTGTCAAATATTAAATGTTTAGCTACTTACGTCTTACCACACACTCTTTCGCTGTTAAAACTAAAGCAGTAAGCCCCGCCTCCTTTGATCTGATTGGCCATCGCACTCATTCTGATATTGACGAGCGCTGTTAGACTTCTGAGGCAGACCAGGCTACACATGTAGCATTTGAAACTTTTTGTCATCCTAACAACATACTGAGCGGTGCATTATAGAGTGGCAAAACCCAGTCATTGCAACAGGAATCCACACAATCAACAATTTCACGTGAAAGCGAAAGATTCTTACACTGATTTTGCAAAAGGTTGAGTCATTTGCATTCGCTGCATTGACCAACAGAAAGCTGCTTAGTTTGAAATGACTTCTATGTGAGCTGTGCTTCATACATCACTACACTACTGGCAATAGACAACAGACATTTTTGCCCATAAAATTTCACTGATATTTCATTACCTTACTGCACCTTCTTTTATTGTCATTTGCACTGAAATGGTAATTGCACCTTAAAGTCCCTCAGTAGTCAATAATTGTATCTCTAAAAACTCATCTTTGATCACCAAAATGATATATTAAAAAGATTTTTCCTTGAAAAAAATTTCTTCATGCCTTAAAATATCTTGAATATGACTCGACCATTGACTGTAAAAAAAAAAAAGATGGACGACGCCCCTTCACTCTCTTCCATTGGTGAAAAGTGAAGCCGCCAAAGTCCTACTATGACGCTGACATCTTGCGCTGATTTGGGACCCGAGTCTGCACAGTAGTGAACATGAAGTGAAGCCGATATCAGGTCCCGCCCACACTCTCACACACTCTCACACACACTCCCATAGAAACAGTTAGTACAAAGTTTACTGCTAAAATAAACAGTTATGGACATGTAGAAATGAAAGTCGAAGCTTCAATCTCCTCCCGAAAATCCCACAAAAAGTCTGTTGGTTCATCAGTGACTACTTCTTTTAGAGAAGCTGTCAATCACAGCTGTCAATCATGACATCGCATTGCGTTTTTATAGCATCAAATAACTAACTAAGACCAAACTTATTTCAAAAAACGAACACTTAAACTTACATCAACATGATCAGAACTACCTAAAATGACAGAAAACATCTTCGGAAAAAATTTATTTGAAGTGTAATTTGATTGTTTAGTTTCCATCGCGTCCCATTAGACTTCATGGGGAGGGCGGGGTTAATGAGCTATACTGGGACCAGCCACCGGGGGGCGATCGAGACTCAGGGTTTATGAGCTATACTGGGGCCAGCCACCGGGGGGCGATCGAGACTCAGGGTTTATGAGCTATACTGGGACCAGCCACTGGGAGGCGATAGAGGCGCTTTGGCATCACTTTTCAGGACTTGAGCGGCACGCTTGAACTCGACACCCTTGCCTCATTTAGTATGCGCGGTTCTATGAATATGAAAATGAGCCCCGCCTCCACTCACTCACTCAGCTCAGAGATCCACTGGTTGATGATCACACGTTGATCTGATTGGTTACAAGGTAGTTTGTGACGTCAGAAACACCAGCCATTTCAAAGCGTGTGTTTGAGACTGTCTTTGGTTCACTGCAGTTTTAAGGAGGAAATACTCAGCAATGCTGTCGACTTATGAATCTACACATGCTTTGTCTTAAAGCAGATTAAAAACACCATATAGACACATAAACAACATTTAAAGCTGGATTTTACCAAAGGGGGACTTTAAGATTTTAATAGCTTTTTTTTTTATTTGAACTTCTGGTTAGATCTAAATGTCACTGCCTCTGTACTCTGCAGAACAATAAAAAATATTGAATCTAACTAATCTAATGATGTTTTATGATTTAAAATTTTATTAATTTTGTTTATATTTATTCTGATGAGCAGTGTTTAGTTTGTTTACTGTAAGGACAGAGAAGGAAGAGACCGTCAGAAGTGTGGGGATGAAACTGAATCTAATCCTTTTCCTGCTCCCATAACCTCACTCTCAAAGCCCTTCAATCCACTCCAGTCCACTCGAGGCCAAACATTCTCTCAAAAGCTAGAGACGTGGCTCTTCCCTCGACTAGCCAAGCATCTGTGTGTGTCTTCCCAACAAACAGGGAACATTTTCAGAACTTTGGGTAACATTTTCTCAGTCATGAACAAACATTATTCTAGAAAAGTCTAGTAAAGAACCAATGTTATCTGGTCTTTATATAATATTCTCAAAACATTAGCACAAAAACATTACTTCCCCTTTGATGTAGAACTCAACACTGTGTCATGTTGACGCAACGGGAACGCTCCACATGTGCCGGTGTCTGAAGCATGTGTGTTACAAAGCATGTGTGTTTTATTCAAATTAGACACATTGCGTAAGTAACTTTAAAGTTTACTCTATTCTTCTTCCAGTTCACCGGCCACTTATTTTAATGTATTTCGGGAGAAGTGGAAGAATTCACGTGTTGTAAATCCAACAGAACCGATTCTCTGAACTACGGCAAACTAACATGGCGGCGCCCATCGCGCATTTAGCTCAACTAACGCGATCGTTAGAAAGGCGTTTAAACAACAAAACACATCCACTTGCACATATTTTACAATCGGAATATCAGATATTTCATGCTATAACTAACAAATTTGTGAATATTTTGAATAAAAAAAGGAAAAATTAAATAAAAGCAGATCATCAGTCATTCAGCGCTATTGTGGCTGTGGTGTATCACGTGACATCAATGATGCGTCACCATGGAAACAATAAAGTGATACGTTCTAAATAACGGTCGCCTTGAAAAACTCACCTTGGGGGTCAGCCAGAATATTTTAAACTAGCGTGTGAAAAGGTTAAGCCAGTGGTGTTTGAGCTATACATCCCTTGACCCTGATGGAGACCTCAGAGGATTCAGGGCTCGAGGTGGCAACCTCACAAGAAGCCAAGAGAGGATCTAATGGAAGTAACCACGGCCAAAAGGCAAAGAAAGCCAAGCACTTAGAGTCCCTTTTTGGTTTAGTGGTGGTAGCAATATCCTCCTTATCACAAGGTTGTGGTAGATGTGGATGATGGCCAATACCACAACTTGTATCCCACATCCTCATTGGTCACCCGTCCCCCTCAGGGACTAGGAGCGCAGAGCTGTTAGATAAATGCTCCCTTTGAGATCACATGTCAATAGACTAAAAGAGTGGACAATCCTGCTTCAGCGTCCCACTATCTTTGCTGTCGCCTTCAATGGCATGGAGCTTGGAGAGACATGTAGTTGACAAATGGCCAAGAAAAAGTACTTTTTTTGGAAAACATAACTTTTTAAGAAAAAAATACATATATTTATGGAGTATGAAAACTGTAGTTTCAGAAAATAGTAGTGGTCACTCATTTTGTCAATGACTTCACATATTTTTTTTCACGTTTTCACTGAACAGTACTGTAAATGTGTCCTATGGTGTGACATTTAAAAAGTACTAAGAAATTATATTAAATAACATAAAAAATACTTGAGACAGAATTGTTCACATTATTAAAACATTATTTTCTTAAAGTGATATTTATTTTACATGAAAGTACTAATTAGAATCATTTTCACCATGGATAGATGAACCTGATAAACTTTTCCCTACAAATGTCAATAAAACTTTTTCGCCAACCTTACAAAACTGTTTGAAATTGTATCTATTTAAGAGGAGATATTATTGTAACTCCCCTAATGCCAAACTTGACTCTTTTTTTTAAAGATATTTTAAAATAAGTATATTTTTCTGTTGTTTTATGTTTGTCACACCATAGGACAAAGCGTCACACTAAAGGACAAAGATAGTCATTGCATAAAAAGAGTCAGAATATATAGTGTTTATTGTAACAATAATAAAGGAGGACATTTGTTTTTTTGTTGAAACTTTATATATTCGTTTTAAAAGCTTGTTAAGGAGGTCTTGTCCTATGGTGTGACATCTGTGTCCTATGGTGTGACAGGCCAAAGCGTCACACCAAAGGACATTTCCTATGACATTTTCTGTCACACCAAAGGACATTTGAGCTTTTGTGGCAGTTAATAACCATGCTAATACTAGCTGAACTGTTATTAGCAATTGGCAGGATACATTTGCATAATATTACATAGTCCTGCTGTCAAAAATACAAATTTTAATTAAAAAATTAAATTTAGGAGCGTCACACTAAAGGACAAAAAAACTTAACAACTTCAGTGGTCTGAAAACATAGTTAAATATTTGAACAATTCTGAGAGAAATACTTGCCATGTGCACTGCTCATGGGCTTCATAGGGGTCTTCAGTCACATGACCTTGAATGGGGTCTTTCAACTAAATTTAGTTGTCCATGATATTGCCCAACTTAATATCAGGTTATTGCATAACACCAAAGGACATTTTTTTCTGTGACAAACTTTATTAAATTCCTACACTTTTAGAAATGTATGTATAGGAAACGTGATGGCCACTTAGTGAAATAGACACTTGCACAATTATGCCAGGAGTGTTCATTAAGATGTTTAAACATTATTTTCTTTATTTATAAAAGTTAATATTTATGAAATAATGTTGTCTACCGTCATACCATAGGACGATTTTGAGATTTGGCTCAAAGTTGTAAAAAAATTAAAAATAACTCAGGTATTTAAACAACAAATTCATGTAAAACAAGAAAATGTTTAACCATTTATAGTATTCTAAATGATGAAAATGTGAAATAAATAATTTTTTATCTTCTGTGACGGTGAAAAAGCCACGTCACGTCAACTACCCATCTGCTTCTCGTTGAATCACATTCATTTAGGAAATAACATTCTGGCACTTCCTTTGACTAGTAGCAAGTCCTGACCTCTGACCTGTAATGCTGCCTGAATCATAATCACACACTGTTCGCTCGTTGGCCAGAGGAGAACTGAGTGACTGAGCCTGGATTCTCACAAGGTTTTCTTCTCCATTCTGTCACCTGATGGAGTTTTGGTTCCTTGCCACTGTCGCCTTTGACTTTTGGCTGCTTAGTTGGGGACATTTAATATTCAACAATATTATTGATCTCCTGCATTGACACCATTATATGAGAACTGAACTGAGCTGGATGATGACATCACGGTTTTCTCCAGAGCGGCTGTATATATATATAAATTAACTAAATAACTTTTTTACAACAAAAATGAACCATCACTGAACTTACTTAAGCTGGACTATGATGCTATTTTCTTCTAGAAACAAACTTTGTTGCATTATTTCCCTGTTATCTCTGTAAAGCTGCTTTGAAACAATCAGTATTGTAAAAAGCACTATATAAATAAAGGTGATTTGACTAGTGACCCCCTCTCTGTCCTTCGCTGGTACTGCATGAATGGGCAACCATCCGCTAACAAAAGCTTCTTGGTAGAGAACAGTATGGGAGCACTATGGCGCTCCACTCTCTCAGTAGCCCCTCCATACTGGAGGTAATAGTCAGACGATTATACTTCGACTAGTTCCCTAGTACCCCTTTTCCACCAAGGTCTCTGGTGCTGGTGCCGGTTCGGAGCCGGTGCCTACTCGCGAACCAGTTCTTTGTGTTTCGACAGCCAAAGAACCAGTTCTCGGCCAGGAAAATTGGTTCCAAAGCGGCACCAACTCTTTGCTGGACTAGAACCGTTCTTTTACCACGTCATGCTTACGTCGGGGGCTGGGGGCGGGGTTATTGTCAAACTTCTTCTCGAACGTAACCTGTTCTAAACGTCGTCTTCTGACCCCAATATAGGATCGCAAAGCCAGGAGAAACATTTGCAGAAAGACGATGTAGTCCGCCATTGTAATTGTTATGCTTGAAGTTGGGAAAGCTAAGACGTATGGCAACGTACACAGTGACGTAATGACGTCGTTCGCTGGGCTCTCTAGTCAGTGGAAAAATGTTGTTGAAGTGAAGCTCCACCCTGATGCTCTCTCGCCAGGTCCCCTGAAAATGTTGCGATAGGTAGAGCAGGCAGGTGAGGGAACAGGGGCTGAATCCGAAATCGCCCCCATACCCTTAAATAGGGCATTATTTGAGGGTACAGCCATTTGTAGTGGTGTTTGAAACCATAGTGGACGTTATTGAGTACACATTGCACCGCAATAACGAGTGTACAACCGATGTACGCTCAACGACTGTACAAATTCGCACCTTCAAGTGAACAGTACTAGTGTACTAACATAGGGAATAGTGAATGAGGGTTTAGGGGGCGATTTCAGATTCAGCCAGGGTTCCCTCCTGAGGCCTCTCCCAGTCCTTAGGACGGGATGCTGAATACTTGCTCCCTTGGAATGGGTTGCCCACTTGGAGCTGAAGGGCGAGGTTTCCGGGTAGCAAGCGCTCTACTCTGCCCCTACTTACAGAAGATGCAGTGAGTCTGCGATCTACCTAGCCAGTCCTGCCCCCGGATCAGTTACAGTATTGAGCTGTAGGGCACAGTGAGCAGGCATTTGTTCAGTTTGGCATAGTCGGCGTCCGTTCCTACTTTTCACTGAACTTTTCACTTAATTCTCAGTAACATCATTGTTTTGCTCACTTTACCATGAGGAATCAATTAATCATGGCATGATGCATTTGAATGACTGCATACACACTGCTATTAAGTTTAAAATCAGCTGATGCAACATAAACAAAAGATTATTGAGCCCAATTTTAATGAATACGCACAAATCAGTGACAGTATGAGGATAGATTTGGCTGTAGAAGGATGCTAGTTTACATTTTTACTGTTTCCCCTCCAAAGGGGATGCTCCAGCAGAGATGAACAAATGGGAGCGGAGGAAAATTTGCATGAAAGAAGGCCCTGGAGAAACACAGTTAATGGCCCATGAACAGGGGGTGATGGAATCCATTTACCAACAAGCTGGTGTGTTGAAGAGGCTTTGGAAACTGCACATATTCAAAACGGTGACTTAAAATGAAAGGCTATGAGGTGAAAGACAACAGGAATGCACTTCTCTGCTGTTCGGTTGCCAGGTATTGTTATTGTTCTAACTGTTCTGGATGGTTCCCAGCTAACAAAAATATGTTCAAAGAATGTTATGATTATCTTCTCATTAAGTTATGAATGTTATTTCTGAACATTTTTTTAATGTTTTTTTATTTAATTCTTTGTTACACCAACATTAACCCTCTGGGGTCTGGGGTGTTTTTGGGGTCCTTGAGATGTTTTGACATGCCCTGACATTTGTGCTTTTTTCAGTTGCTTATAAACATATTAATGGCAAAGGTGTAATTACACTCTATTTAGCACAAACAGGGCTACCATAAAGTGTGAGCAACATGTATGTACATGTATTTTTGAGAGAATAATGTTTATGCATGGTTATTGAAAAAATTGTTTCTGAAATAAGGCCACAAAACACATACTAAATATGTGTCCACAAGACTTTTGACTAATGGATGTTGTCACCTGGAGTTTTTGCTTCAAAATGATCTGAAAATCATCCTGCCTCATCATTCACATAAAACAATACATTGATTTAAACTTTGTAAGACACTTTTTGTTTGGAAAGGCAATATGTGTGAGAGCGTGAATGATCATGAATGATGTGGTTCACACCTGAGAAGACAATAGCTACGTTTACATGGACACAATCGGAATGAAATCAATACGATTGATGAATCCAAACAAGGTGTTTACATGAATGATAAATAAAGTAATCAGGTTAATGTGCGCGTTTATATGTCACAAGTTTCAAATCGGATCTGATGTTTTGACATGCGCACACTGCACGAATATACAGAGTTTCCCGCTTTTCGCGCATAAATATTCTCCTCTATTGCCAATATTATATTATATTAGTGGTTCTGTATTTGTTTTAAACAGCAGACGTAATATTAATTCGTCTCTAGTCATAATTTAGAGCATATTAAGCGTTTTGCCGTGCTGCTTATTGATCACGCAGTAAAAATGCCCCTCCCTGCGGCCAAAACCAGTCGTCTGTGGATGAGAATCCAAAACAAGGACTGGTGGGACGTTGTCCTGCTTCACTTCACAGACGCGCGAGTGAAATGAGAATTTTAGAATGACGGGAAACTTATTAATATGACACTTTATTCAACAGGAAGAACAGCTCGTTCCGCGCGTCATACGTCATTACGCTAGTTAACGTCATTGCACATGCGCAGTCCTTTCAGTTTCGGTTTTCAATCCGATCAAGTGTTTACATGTTCTCTCGATCGGATTACAAAAGGGATAAACCACCCCTTTCAATCCGATCGAAATTTCATTCGGATCGAGCTCAATCGGATCAATTAAGGTGTTTACATGAAGGTTTTTTAGTCCGATTGAGCCGTCAATCCGATTGTAAGTGTCCATGTAAACGCAACGCAGCTAATGACCCGCATAATGAGCTGCAGAATGAGCTGCAGAATGAGCCTTTCATTCAGGTGTCAAGTCAAGTCAAGTCAAGTTTATTTGTATAGCGCTTTTCACAATACAGATTGTATCAAAGCAGCTTCACAGTATTAAATTAAAATAATACAACAAAGTTTGTTTCAAGAGGAATTTATTGATTGATAAAATTAAATTAAATATCCCCAAAATATCCCCAACTGAGCAAGCCAAAGGCAACAGTGGCAAGGAACCGAAAAACTTCATCAAGTGACCTAATGGTGTCCTAAAACTCCATCAGGTGACCTAATGGTGTCCTAAAACTCCATCAGGTGACCTAATGGAGAAAAAAAAACCTTGGGAGAACCCAGGCTCAGTCGGGGGCCAGTTCTCCTCTGGCATTTATGAGCTAGAGGCCGGATTGTAGTTTGAACTGTAGGATTATATGAATGCCTGGCTGAAGAGATGCGACTTTAATCTAGTTTTAAACTGGGAGAGCGAGTCTGAGCAACGAACAGTATCAGGAAGACTATTCCAGAGTTTTGGAGCCAAATGTGAGAATGCTCTCCCTCCTTTGGTGGTTCTGGATATCCTAGGTATGACCAAAAGCCTTGAATTTAGTGATCTTAAAGAGCGCGATGGATTATAGGGTGATAAAAGATCCGTTAAATAGACTGGAGCTAAGCCGTTTAGGGCTTTATAGGTCAGTAGCAATACCTTGTAATTAATACGGAACTTTATAGGTAACCAATGCAGTGATGATAAAATCGGTGTTATATGATCATATTTTCTTGATCTAGTAAGAACTCTAGCGGCGGCATTTTGGACTAACTGTAGCTTGTTTATTGAGGATGCAGGACAACCAGCTAGTAAAGCATTACAGTAATCCAGTCTCGAGGTCATGAATGCATGAACTAACTTTTCTGCATCAGAAACTGATAGCATATTACGTAGCTTAGCAATGTTTCTAAGGTGGAAAAATGCTGTTTTTGTAACATATGAAATATGATTTTCAAAAGACAGGTTGCAATCGAGTATAACACCCAGGTCTTTTACTGTAGAGGATAAAGTAACAGGACATCCTATGATGTTAAAGTTGTATTGTGCGAGGTTTTGTGGGCGGTTTTTTGAACCGATAAGTATTACCTCTGTCTTGTCTGGATTTAATAAAAGAAAATTACGGGTCATCCAATCTTTTATATCTTTAACACACTCTGTCAATTTGGAAAATTTTGCGTTTTCATCCGGCCGTGATGAAATATATATTTGAGTGTCATCAGCATAACAATGGAAACTAATTCCATGTTTCCTTATAATATTTCCAAGTGGCATCATATATATTGAAAATAACAGAGGGCCTAATACAGATCCCTGCGGCACTCCATAGTTTACTGGAGTTATGATCGATTTTTCTCCATTTAAATAGACAAAATGGTAGCGGTCAGATAGGTATGATTTGAACCAGCTTAGTGCTTGTCCTTGAACACCAGTATCATTTTGTAGTCGATCTAAGAGTAATGTATGATCTATAGTATCGAACGCAGCACTAAGATCAAGTAAAACTAGTATTGAGATACAGCCTTGGTCAGAAGCTAAAAGTAAATCATTTGTGATTTTAACGAGCGCAGTTTCAGTGCTATGATGCGGTCTGAATCCAGACTGAAACTTTTCATAGATCTCATTTTGTTGCAAGAAAGAGCCCAGTTGAGCGGACACCACTTTTTCTAATATTTTAGACATAAATGGAAGATTTGAAATGGGTCTATAATTTGCTAGATTATTATGATCTAATTGTGGTTTCTTAATGAGAGGTTTTATAACTGCCAGTTTAAATGTTCTTGGAACATGACCTAAAGATAAAGACGAGTTAATAATATTGAGGAGAGGATCTTCCACTACAGGTAACACTTCTTTCAGTAGTTTAGTTGGTATAGGATCTAATAAACATGTTGTTGTTTTAGATGAAGTGATAAGTTTATTTAACTCTTTTTGTTCTATAGTTGTAAAGCACTGTAATTGTTCTTTCGGGGTGATAATTGAAGCTGAATTATAAGGCGCGATTGAAGATTGAACGTTTACAATTGTGGTTCTGATGCTTTCTATTTTCTCAGTGAAGAAGTTCATGAAATCATTACTACTGAACTGTAACGGGATATTTTGTTCGGGTGACGTCTGTTTATTTGTTAGTCTAGCCACGGTGTTAAATAAAAACCTTGGATTGTTTTGGTTGTTTTCTATTAGTTTGCGGAGGTGCTCAGCCCTGGCCGCTTTTAGAGCCTTTTTATAACGTGACATACTGTCTTTCCACGCGATTCTAAAGACCTCTAAATTAGTTTGTTTCCATTTACGCTCTAAAATACGCGTTTCTCTCTTTAAAACATGCGTAGTATTGTTATACCATGGTGCTTTATTTTTCTCTCTGACCTTTTTTAATTTAATAGGTGCAACCACATCCAATGTTCTAGAGAGAATGGTGCTCATAGTGCTAGTTAGTTCTTCTAGTTCATCTGTTTGTTTGGGTTCAGGCAGCAGCTGAGACAGATTAGATAAGCAATTTGAGAAATTATCTATGGTGGATGGGAGGATTGTTCTGCCTGGTTGATAACGCGACGCCGCATGACATATTACAGCAGTACGTAATATGCAAGTTACCATGTAGTGATCAGTGACTTCATCACTTTGTGGAATGATATCTATATCGGTTGGATCGGTTCCATGTGATATAATTAAATCGAGTGTATGATTAAGACGATGTGTCGGTCCGGTGACGTTTTGCTTGACCCCAAATGAATTTAATAAATCTGTAAACGCAGCTCCTAACGCATCATTTGGATTATCTACGTGTATGTTAAAATCTCCAACAATTAGTGCTTTATCGACATTGACTAATAGGTCTGAGAGAAAATCTGCAAACTCTTTTAGGAAATCAGCGTAAGGCCCTGGCGGTCTATATACGGTAGCCAAGGCTAGAGATAATAGGGATGTTTTTCTAACATCTAAGAGCGTAACATTTAGTACAAGTACTTCAAATGAAATAAACTTATAACCCGTTTTCTGGGTAACATTTAGAATATCTTTATAAATGGTTGCAACACCTCCACCACGACCAATCAGACGGGGCTCATGCTTATAACAGTATCCAGGAGGAGTAGACTCATTAATACCGAAATAATCATTTGGTTTAAGCCAGGTTTCAGTAAGGCAAAGTATATCGAAGCTATTATCTGTGACTATTTCATTTACAATAACTGCCTTAGGTGTGAGTGATCTAATGTTTAGAAGACCTAGCTTTAGAAATAGTTTTTGTTTACTAATAGCAACATTTTCTGTTTTAATAACAATTAGATTTTTCCTAGATCCTGCATTAGATTTATTATTTGATCTCACTAAACGAGGAATAGACACGGTTTCTATGCAATGTTCTACACTAGTATTTATATCAGTTGAATTGGTGCAGCAGAGACTATGATTTGGACTTTTGGTTACTAGTCAAAGGGTATTTAACATTTTGGAGATGTTATCTGACAGAAGATCCGCTCCGAATCTGCTTGGGTGTAAGCCATCAGCACGGAAAAGCCTAGGACGCTCCCAAAACAGATTCCAATTATTTACAAAGAGCAGTTTCTGCTCATTGCACCATGACATTAACCATTCATTTAGCGCAAATAATCTGCTGAACTTTTCATGCCCTAGTCGGTACGTGGGAAGCGGTCCTGACACAATGATCGTTGTTTCAGGCGATGTGCTGCGTACCGTATCGATTAGATTCCTGAAGTCTTTCTTCAGAATCTCCGTCTGGCGCAGCCTGATGTCGTTCACTCCCGCGTGCAGGACCACAGTTCCGACGCGCTCGTCACCGTTCAGGATCTCGGGAACGCGAGCAGCGATTTCAGAAACACGAGCACCAGGAAAGCAGTGACTTTGCACCTTACTTTTACCTAACGTAGCGTGTACATGCCGAACGATGGAATCGCCGATGATCACAGCATCGCGTTCTGTTTCGCGTAGAGGGGAGAAGCGGTTTTGTGTCGATAACTCGAAAACCGGGAAGGTCGGAGAGAGTCTTGGTCTAAACCTGACTCGCGTCTTCCGCTGCGGAACCACCCAGGCTTCGTGGTGGCGTGTTGGAGCCGGAGTGAACGAGACCATGGCTGATTTCGACCGATGCTGAGGAACGCACGGAGTAGACGCGGTGATGCTATCAATATTAATACTAATTTATATTATAAGTTTGTTTGTAAGTGAGTGTGGAGAAGACGCGTTCAGCCGTGATCCATGGACGTAACCTTTAAGAGTATGCAGCGTTGGATCACTAATAGGCTTGAGACGCGTCTGCTCAACAGTCCGCGTTGTAACTATGAGGTTTTTTAGTGGTAGGGGTGTAGAGTAGACGCACGATAGGCGAAAAAAAAAAAAAAAAAAAAAAAAGTTTGTTTATAAGTGAGTGTGGAGAAGACGCGTTCAGCCGCGATCCACGTAACCTTTAAGAGTATGCAGCGTTGGATCACTAATAGGCTTGAGACGCGTCTGCTCAACAGTCCGCGTTGTAACAATGAGGTTTGAGCAGTAACATTAGTGCTTCTCAGTGAGGAAAAGTAGAAAATGTTCGTTGTAAGCGAGTTTAAAGAGAAAATCAAGAATTATTATCAAATCGATAGAGCTCCAAAAACAACAACGCATTCAGACGCAACGCATGATAATAACAGGACAAGACATTACTCACCGTGTTTGTTGAGTGTTTCTTACTCACCTGAGCTTTTCTGAACTCAAAGGCGCGAGCGCGCGAGAGAAAATAAATAAATAAAAATAGCTGAGCGCACACGGGTGGCGCGTTTACAGGCTAGCGAATTACTAGCGTGTTGTGCTAGTAGTAACGTAAGCTAGCGATGTCAGGGTTGGGTAAGCTGTATTTAGTAGTAATATAAACAACTAGAAATTGTAGTAAATGATGGTTCAAAACAAGGAAATACGAGGCTAAGACGGAGCTTACAGCACCGAAGCAGACACACTCACAGCAGGCAGCGAGAAAAATCAAGAATTATAAATCAAATCGATAGAGCTCCAAAAACAACAACGTATTCAGACGCGACGCATGATAATAACAGGACAAGACATTACTCACCGTGTTTGTTGAGTGTTTCTTACTCACCTGAGCTTTTATGAACTCAAAGGCGCGAGCGCGCGAGCGAAAATAAATAAATAAAAATAGCTGAGCGCACACGGGTGGCGCGCGTTTACAGGCTAGCGAATTACTAGCGTGCTGTGCTAGTAGTAACGGAAGCTAGCGATGTTGGGTAAGCTGTATTTAGTAGTAGTATAAACAACTAGAAATTGTAGTAGATGATGGTTCAAAACAAGGAAAATACGAGGCTAAGACGGAGCTTACAGCACAGAGCAAACACACTCACAGCAGGCAGCGAGGCAGACAGGTGTGTGTCACTGAGAATCAAAAATCCTGTTCATATAGGCTATATGGGCCATTCTACAGAATTGGTTCAAAGTTAGAGTTGGAAACATCTTGAAAGAAATTTGTCTTTTTCCACAAATTTTGTATGCATGCAAATTGTATAATATCCAAGGTAAACATTTCTAGTAATTGTGCAGTTAATTCTCATACTGTATTTTCAGAAAGTTTTGGGATATATCCTCTCCCCAAATGTGTCACTAATAAAAAACAATAATAAATAATTTAATGAGAAGGCTTATATTGACCTATTAAGATTTTCACTCCGCAGAAGTAGCAGTGCTTCGCCTTCTGAGAATATAGTTCCCAGTATATATACGGTTAGAAGATGGCTGTGTGTCATGTGACCTTGTTATTTGTACACACTGTGACTATACAAACATAAGACATTTTAATATCAGTGTCAGGTAAGATACTTATCTAGATTTCTATGCTCACTTATGTGAGTTTATTATAAACAGCCACTTCTAAAAACTATTGTGCTAAAATAGTTTCTTTAATATAGTTTTTTTTTTTTTGGATAAATTAAAGTTATATCAATAAGTAATTAATTAAAAGACACATACTGTACATCATACATGAAGCACGACCTTCCGTATGCCTAATAAACACAGAGATGTGAGTCCCATCCGATTCAGTACATCGGTGGATAAGAATTGTAACTCAAATGTCATTTAGAAAACTATAGTCCATCTTTAAAAACATCTGTGCAAATGTCTCTTTTTTTTTGGTTACATACATCCATACTTACATTTAATTTGAATGCCTTCACAGCACTATTCTTTAACCATACATTTTGTACTGTACCTTTCCATATATAAACTGTTGGAAAATGGTTGTTAACCCACCGTTTCACTAAGTCAGCATGATCACACCCCGTGTATTTTAAAATGCTTTTATATAATAACACATAGTGACTGAATGTCAGGTAATGAACGTTCTAAAATGTCCCACTCTACTGTACGTTTGCCACGCTGGACCTATTTTAACAGTCCGGGGGTGTTTAGGTGCTGTCGCCTACACATCACATCTGCACTTCAACTAGCGCTGAGTTCACAAGCAGAGTCCTGAAACCGAGCCTGTGTGAAGCGTATTGTGAAAATGGCTTAATACATACATTTGAATAGAATTATTTGTAATTTTACACAGGACAAATCAGCAGCTTTCATAAAGCAAATGGCTTAAAGCAGCACTCAGTAGCTTCGGGACTTCTTCGCTGTATTCTCGCTTTTTGCTCGCAGGTTTCTCTCTAGAGCTCCCCCCACAGCTTCGGAATAGATATTTGACAACACTGTCGTAAAAACTCGTTGGTGATTCTCAGACACCAGAGGCTAGTAGATCAACGACATCAAAGCAGATGGGACATTCTTTAAAACGTCTTCTTCATTCGGGTTCGGACAGCGTGAGGGAGCGCAATAATGACAGCATTTTAGCAGATTTCTTTTGGCCGTAAAGCAATTGTTTACATCGCGAGACCTGATATCACGCGAGACTTCCTGACGCAGCGGCCGCCGGCTCAAAGTTGCAAGTGCGTATTTTCCGCTCACGGGCACCAGGGGGGTGCGAAACGACCACCATTCAACCCGAAATAAGTAATAGAACCATTCCAATGACTCCGAAGCTGTTCAGTTAAGGTAAAAAAAGTTACTTAGTTCACCTTTAAAAACAAACTAAACTGTTTTTTTATTATTATTCAAGAGGGTTTTTCTAATTTAAAAAAATGGCAACGTTTTCTGTGATGGTAGATTACGAAAATCCACAATACAACATTCTGGAAAGAAACGCTCCATGAACGACGTATAAATAAGGTTTTTGTGCTAATGTTTTGAGAACATCACTAAAGACCAGATAACTCTGAACAACGTTTTATTAATGTTACTGGAAGAACGTTTGTTCATAACTTTGAGAGAACCTTGGCAGAGCGTTCCCTGTTAGCTGGAATCACGTGTCTTCTGTGTGTCTGGTGTATATATCACAGCCGTCTGCTTACAGGGAACAGTTCATCCGGTCTTCAGAAGCTCATCCAGTGACACTAATGCCCTTTAAAGACAAGCATGACAAAGCAGAATACAGATGGCTGAATAGGGTTCTGTTGTTAAAGATGTGATTAAAGGAGTGTTTCACCCAGTGCTGTAGGAGGGCCATACAGTGATCTGCATTCACATTCATTTGCATACTGCTGAAAGTGTCTATAATTAACCTCACTGATTGTAATGGGTAATACGTTACTCTCTGATAATGGATACCTGTGATGATATGTGAAGGAAGACGTCTCGAACATTTTGTTCTTTGCACATAAAAGTTCATAGGCAGCAAACTTAAACCTTTCATGCATTAATTATGACAATCTCAGTCAGGATTTTTTTCTAACGTGTTTTTAGTGCTTTTAGGAAATGAAAAACAAGATTTGAACAAATTTCTTTACATATTTTAACACATATTTTCAGATGTCCACTTGAGTGGACGGTATGCATTTTTAGTTTTAACGGCAGATATACTGTATTAAACATAGTACAGTAATCACACAGCAAAATGTATTTAACAAACCAATGAATAAAATGATATAAAATCATGTAAAAACGATGAAATAAATACAAAAAATATGATATACCTTCAATTATTGCAAACGCAATTGAGTTTGTTCCCGCTTGAAGAGCACATGCAGAACTTAATACAAGTTGAACTTTGCGAGTCTTTGATATCAGAACATGAGGACGTGATTCCATCAAAGATCTGGTGAAGGAACAACTCTGTGGAAACGCAACTCAGACGGTGTAGAAAACGCTCACGCTCCCTCCAGTCTACCAGACGATTTACCCGTATTACCCTTATTAGCTTTTAATTCTACTTTAGCTCTCCTCTCTGAGAAAACCTCAGACTGAAATCTACATTGATCTATTGATGTTTTCAGACTGTGGAAAAACTATTGATCAAACTAGTGGTTTTCAATCTCATCTGAAATTAGCAGTGTTGGGGTAACGCATAACAGGTAACATGCATTACATAATCAGGTTACGTTTTGGTGTAACAGGTAAAGTAGCGCATAACAGGTAACATGCATTACATAATCAGGTTACGTTTTGGTGTAACATGTAAAGTAGCGCATAACATGTAACATGCATTACATAATCAGGTTACGTTTTGGTGTAACATGTAAAGTAGCGCATAACATGTAACATGCATTACATAATCAGGTTACGTTTTGATGTAACGGGTAAAGTAGTGCATTACAAATAACATGCATTACATAATCAGATTACGTTTTGGTGTAACAGGTAAAGTAATGCATTACAAGTAACATGCATTACGTAATCAGGTTACGTTTTGAAGTAACGGGTAAAGTAGCGCATTACAAGTAGCATGCATTACATAATCAGGTTACTTTTTGATGTAACGGGTAAAGTAGCGCATTACATGTAACATGCATTACATAATCAGGTTACTTTTTGATGTAGCGGGTAAAGTAGCGCATTACATGTAACATGCATTATGTAATCAGGTTATGTTTTGATGTAACTGGTAAAGTATCGCATTATAAGTAACATGCATTACATAATCAGGTTATGTTTTGATGTAACGGGTAAAGTAGCGCATTACAAGTAACATGCATTACATAATCAGGTTATGTTTTGATGTAACGGGTAAAGTAGCTCATTACAAGTAACATGCATTACATAATCAGGTTATGTTTTGGTGTAACAGGTAAAGTAATGTATTACAAGTAACATGCATTACATAATCAGATTACGTTTTGAAGTAACGGGTAAAGTAGCGCATTACAAGTAACATGCATTACGTAATCAGGTTACGTTTTGGTGTAACAGGTAAAGTAGCGCATTACAAGTAACATGCATTACATAATCAGGTTATGTTTTGATGTAACGGGTAAAGTAGCGCATTACAAGTAACATGCATTACATAATCAGGTTACGTTTTGAAGTAACGGGTAAAGTAGCGCATTACAAGTAACATGCATTACGTAATCAGGTTACGTTTTGGTGTAACAGGTAAAGTAGCGCATTACAAGTAACATGCATTACATAATCAGGTTATGTTTTGGTGTAACAGGTAAAGTAATGCATTACAAGTAACATGCATTACGTAATCAGGTTACGTTTTGAAGTAACGGGTAAAGTAGCGCATTACAAGTAACATGCATTACATAATCAGGTTATGTTTTGATGTAATGGGTAAAGTATCGCATTACAAGTAACATGCATTACATAATCAGGTTATGTTTTGATGTAATGGGTAAAGTAGCGCATTACAAGTAACATGCATTACATAATCAGGTTACGTTTTGGTGTAACAGGTAAAGTAATGCATTACAAGTAACATGCATTACGTAATCAGGTTACGTTTTGAAGTAACGGGTAAAGTAGCGCATTACAAGTAACATGCATTACGTAATCAGGTTACGTTTTGGTGTAACAGGTAAAGTAGCGCATTACAAGTAACATGCATTACATAATCAGGTTATGTTTTGGTGTAACAGGTAAAGTAATGCATTACAAGTAACATGCATTACGTAATCAGGTTACGTTTTGAAGTAACGGGTAAAGTAGCACATTACAAGTAACATGCATTACATAATCAGGTTATGTTTTGATGTAATGGGTAAAGTATCGCATTACAAGTAACATGCATTACATAATCAGGTTATGTTTTGATGTAATGGGTAAAGTATCGCATTACAAGTAACATGCATTACATAATCAGGTTATGTTTTGATGTAATGGGTAAAGTATCGCATTACAAGTAACATGCATTACATAATCAGGTTATGTTTTGATGTAATGGGTAAAGTATTGCATTACATGTAACATGCATTACGTAATCAGGTTATGTTTTGATGTAATGGGTAAAACATGCATTACATAATCAGGTTATGTTTTGAAGTAACAGGTAAAGTATTGCATTATAAGTAACATGCATTACATAATCAGGTTATGTTTTGAAGTAACAGGTAAAGTATTGCATTATAAGTAACATGCATTACATAATCAGGTTATGTTTTGATGTAATGGGTAAAGTATCGCATTACAAGTAACATGCATTACGTAATCAGGTTATGTTTTGATGTAATGGGTAAAGTATCGCATTACAAGTAACATGCATTACATAATCAGGTTATGTTTTGATGTAATGGGTAAAGTATTGCATTACATGTAACATGCATTACGTAATCAGGTTATGTTTTGATGTAATGGGTAAAACATGCATTACATAATCAGGTTATGTTTTGAAGTAACAGGTAAAGTATTGCATTATAAGTAACATGCATTACATAATCAGGTTATGTTTTGAAGTAACAGGTAAAGTATTGCATTATAAGTAACATGCATTACATAATCAGGTTATGTTTTGATGTAATGGGTAAAGTATCGCATCACAAGTAACATGCATTACATAATCAGGTTATGTTTTGATGTAATGGGTAAAGTATCGCATTACAAGTAACATGCATTACATAATCAGGTTATGTTTTGATGTAATGGGTAAAGTATCGCATTACAAGTAACATGCATTATGTAATCAGGTTATGTTTTGATGTAATGGGTAAAGTATTGCATTACATGTAACATGCATTACGTAATCAGGTTATGTTTTGATGTAATAAAGCATTCTTACGGAATCACATTATTTTTCTGATGTAAATGCAAATTACATTCTAATAACACATATACATTTATTTACAGCCAAAAAAAGTTACTGCTGATGAAGAATTTATGAGAAACAACAGTCAGAGTAATAGTATGAATTTTAGCTGAAAAATAGCTAGTGTTGTATAACGTCCAATATAGTGGACAAATGATTAATCAGAATTTCCTCCCAATCAAAAATCACTACTAAAATTTAACAATGATATGAATAGTTGATGCTACAACATTTATTATTTTTGCCTGCATGCACTAGTATGATGGATGGATGATGCACTAGTGTCCACTGTAGAGGTTGATGTGCTGTCCACTGTAGTGAAAGGGTTAAATACACTCAACTCTTACATGCAAAGGACATGATGTTTAACTTGATTTACATCACTCCTTTCTTCTATCCAAAAAGTCAAGGTGATCATTGTAAATCAAATCAAATATTGGCTGAAGTGGAAAGTGCAAAAGCCCCTTCTATCAATAGAGATCAATTTTGATGACTCATTCTGTATTTGATGACTCATTCGTGAGGCTCATCAGATTTTCTGTCTAAATCCATTTAATTAATACAACTGGGTTGTAAACGAAAAGCTATTGGCTATTTTAAAAAAATACATACAGAAATATGTCAACACAAAGGACAAATTAGCAATTCGAGCCATTTCGCAGGGACATTAATTGTCATTATTCACTTATCTTCATGTCATTCCAAAACCACATGCTGTTATTTTTTTCACCCTGGACCACATACGGAAAACTCTTTAAAACTCAAGCACATCAAGGACACAAACAACACAGATGTGGGAAAGTAAGCTTCAACTGAGGGGAAGATTATCAGTGGACAATGACTTCAATTTCAGTCTGTTCCTCACACATATGGACTACTTTACATTAGTTTTATGGTGCTTTTTTGGGGGTCTTTTTATGGAAAGAATTTTTTTAAGGATTCTTCAAATATTTCTACAGAGGGTGAGTAAAAATTTGTTCTTTAAAGAAAACATACAGTACACACACACGGTATATAAGCATATATATGGCACACATATGAACATTTTAAGCTGAATATTTATATTGATCAGGGAGATATTGATCACTTCCTGTGATACAGACACACACACACACACACACATACTATAACAGACTCCTTGCTCATCCTTTTCCCTTGATTTAACCTTGAAACATGAGATATTTCCAATACCAGGATTATTTCAGCTTGAGCAGTGCAAGGTGTGATGATGATGATGCAGAATGAGACGGCACAGTTTGAACACATGCATGATGATAACAGCGGATAATATAAAAACACATATTCATGCAATGTAAAGAATGCTTGAGATGGAAAAAAGAGGAGAGGTGAGAGACAGGGCGAAGGGTAAAGCAAAGCCAGATTTGCTTTGCATGAAGGAAAGAGTTTGAAAGAGGTCCGCAAAACCACTAGCATACATTAAGGTAAGAGTCAACTATATAATGCAAGTTTAAATGTTGAAACTATGAACATTTAGCTGTTCTTGGGACAACAAGTATTTTAGGGTTGTTTAAAATATTGCAATTTGTACAGTTTGTTATTTAAAATATCACAAAAACTTTACAATAGAGTGCATTAGTGCTGCCCACTTTTTCAGCGGCGTTAGTTTTGGAGTTATTTTTCCATTAATTTCTCCCATAGGGATTTAAAAATATTCTTTGTTAAAGAGTTATAAGCCATGAACCGAATCAACCAGCTACGAGGAGAATCATAACATTACAGACTTTGATTTGGAGCAAAAGAGTTTTTGAAAATCCTGAGCGACGTGCCATTCTGGGGTATTCTTTGGTCCCATCAATGGCAATGTCAACTCAACAAACCTCCGATCACGCTAGGGCGTCCCCGGTAAGCGGCATGCGCTGTCCTCGCCCAAACGATATGGGAAATTGGCAAGGTCTGCCTGGTCAAGAACGGGGCAGGCCAAAGACATTAGTCCACAAGGAGAGCCACACCGATGATGGATGCCACATCCTAGACTGCTCAGAGGCTCATGATCTCGCCAACACCTTTTTCAAGAAGCGACCCTCTCACCTCACAACCTATTCTAGCGGTGAGCGCTCCACACAAACATGTACTACTGGATGCTAAGGCTAGGGATCAATACCAAGGTGATCCCTTCAGACAACATAGCCTAACAACATCGGGTGCTCTTCCTCTTCCTCAACAACTTCACATGCGGAGGACAGAGCATGAGCGAATCAAGTGTTGGAAGTGGCCCGAACACAAGAACCAAAAGCCCTCAACACCCGCAACATTGACCCGCAACCAGTCCAGCCCTTCTGGAATGAAATCGCCACCCAAATCCACGAAGTGTGCACCAATGTGCTGGGAAAGACGAAGCCGGGAAGGCGATTCATCGACAAGGCGACTTGGTGTTGGACAGAGGAAGTCCAAGCAGCAATCAAGGCCAAGAAGATGGCCTATAAGGTAGAAGATAGGTAAGAAGATCTCCAGCAATACACTGTGTGCAGAATTATTAGGCAAGTGAGTATTTGGACAATATCATCATTTGTATACATATTTTCCAACTTCAAGCTGTATAAACTTGAATGCTTATTGGATTTAAGCATATCAGGTGATGTGTATTTGAGTAATGAGGGAGGGTGTGGCCTAAGGAGATCAACACCCTATATCAAGGTGTGCATAATTATTAGGCAGCTTCTTTTCCTCAGGCAAAATGGGCCAAAAAAGAGTTTTAACGGACTCTGAAAAGTAACATTTTTTAAAAAGTCTTTCAGAGGGATGCAGCATTCTTGAAATTGCTAAGATATTGGTGCGTGATCACAGAACCATCAAACATTTTAAACAGGGTCGCAGGAAACGTGTTGAGAAAAAAAAATGCAAATTAACTGCCAAAGATTTGAGAAGCATCAAATGTAAACCCATTATCCTCCAGTGCGGTCATTTTCCAGAACTGCAACCTACCTGGAGTGCCCAGAAGTACCAGGTGTTCAGTGCTCAGAGACATGGCCAAGGTAAGGAAGACTGAAACCCGACCACCAATTAACAAGACTGACTGTTGAAACGTCAAGACTGGGCCAAGAAATCTCTGAAGACAGATTTCTCAAAGGTTTTATGGAGTGATGAGATGAGAGTGACTCTTGACGGACCAGATGAATGGATCAGTAATAGGCACAGAGCTCCACTTCCACTCAGACAGCAGAAAGGTGGAGGTGGGCTACTGGTATGGGCTGGTTTTATTAAAGATGAGCTAGTTGGAACTTTTTTTCGGGTTGAAGATGGACTCAAAATCAACTCCCAAACCTACTGCCAGTGTTTAGAAGACACTTTCTTCAAGCATTGGTACAAGAAAAAGTCTGCATCTTTCAAGAAGACCATGATTTGTATGCAGGACAATGCTCCATCGCATGCATCAAAGTACTCCACTGTGTGGCTAGCCAGTAAAGGCCTTAAAGATGAAAGAATAATGGCATGGCCCCCTTCCTTACCTGATCTAAATCCTATTGAGAACTTGTGGACCTTCTTAAACAGGAGATTTACGGTGAAGGAAAACAGCACACCTCTGAACAGTGTCTGGGAGGCTGTGGGTGCACACGGTGTGGAAGACTCTCAAATCAGCGGCAAAGTGGGCAGTAGCAATAGTCCCGAACCATTGGCCAGGTGATGCAAACCATCAGCTCCTCCGAGACACGCCAGCCATCTTCCAAGGATGGTGCGACTACTTCTCTCAGATCTGAATAAAGAGTTCCCACAATCCACCAATTCCCAGCCCTGAACCCGTCCCGCTGATCACTGTAGCCGAAGTACTGGTAGCCATCAAGAAAATGAATAATGGCAAAGCGACCAGACCAGACGATATCCCGACCTTAGGCTGGAAACTAATGGGATGGCGGGGAGCTGAGATCCCGGCATCACTCTTCAATCGGATGATCACAGAAAACAAGCCCCATCCCGAGCCTGGATGACCAGTGTCACAGTGCCAATCTGGAGGGCAAAGGGCGATGTGAGCGACTGAACCAACTACAGACCCATCAGATTCCTGTGCCATACCATGAAGATCTTTGAAAGGATTCTCGATCCTACCGATGCTATCCAAGCTGCCTAGCTACTCGTGCAGAATCATTGAAAGAAAAACAAGAGAGTCAGCATGGTGTTCCTGCATTTGGAGAAGGAGTTTGACCAGGTCACACCTGAACTGATATCGCACCAGGTCCCTGAGGCCTACAATTCCTCCATCCGGATACTTCCAGCGTAGTCCGCTGCCCCACAGGAATCTCACCAGCTTTCAGCATTAGCACTGGAGTTCACAGAGGATCGACCCTCTCGCCCCTTCTATTCATCCTATGCATGGATATGGCAACAGCGGACATCCAATCGCCACACCCGAATCCAGCCCACAAACCACAGGCACCATCATCGTAGACGGTCAAGACGTGAAGAACTTGATGAGAACAAGACGTGAACACGGCATCAGCCTCCCGGACGCACGTGTCAGCGCCGCCTGGTTATAGTGGCGCCAGGTCACAGGAGTCCTATGCGATCGGCGAACGCCCACCCGTCTCAAGGCGAAGATCAACAATTTACTGTTTCCGGCTTCAGGGGAAGCAAAAACCATCGATTACCACCTCGGCGCTCACAGGTTTAGAAGTTATTGTTCAAAATCAGTTTCACTTTGAAGAAAATTAAGTTTTTACTTCTGGAACTGTTGCACTCTACAGGGTTTCATTTGTCTATAAGTTCTCACACACACACACACACACACACACACACAATAAGCAGTGTGTGAGCCGCAGGACACACTTACACCAGTTCATTCACATTACTCTACTTTACATTCTCAGTCTCTTCTCTTTCTCCGTGCACATTTCTTCCTCTAGGCCTCCTGTCATACGTCTCTCTTTTCTTCCCTTCTGTTGCCCTCTACTCTGTTATTTTCTGCTCGCTGCTTTTCTGTCTGCTCACCAGGCATGTTCTCTTTCTTCTTTTTAACCCGTCACACAGATAATCTCCCCCTCGGGCTCCCATCTTCTCTGCTTTAGAAGCACACACACACACACACACAAACACACAAAGGCACATATGCCACAAACATACACTGTCACCGTCTTTCCCCTTAATATTAAAACAGTTTGAACTCCAACCAGCTCAATGGTGACAAAAGAAAATCACACTAATCACTCATAACATCCATCTGATCTATAACAGCAACGTCAGCTTCAGTAGATCTGAATAACTACATGTGGTACCATGACAAATTAAAAAAGATAAATCAAATATTTGAGTTTCTTCTTGTTTCAGAACGTACAGAGAACATTAAAAAGTAACATTCCCATAATGTTTGAAGAATGACGCAATGGAACGTTCCCTTAACGTTCATATAACCAAGAAAAACAACTTTTTAAAAATGCTTGTTGGGATTACAAGAAAAAATATCTGCCAATGATGTCAGAAAAAAAAAAAACTTAAATCAAAGGAAAAACAAGTTTATTTGTGTATTTGTATTTTTGGCAGATGGATACATTTTTCCGAAAAAGAAGAATTAATATCTTGTCATTTTGCTTCTCGGGAAAATGTATTTTTAGATATTTGTACTGAAAAACAAGACAAATATACTAAGTAAGAAAATAATTTTGTGCAGTGTAATTTTTTAATTGTTGAATTTTGTTCAGTATGATTTCTCCATTCTCAAATTCATGAAAACTAATTCCAAAACTAATTTGTGAACAAACAAAAAAACAAAAAAAAACACCAAAAATAATAATTATAGATTAGAACTGTTGGATTCTAATGCATTTATTTTGGTATGTCCAACTCAAACAATCACTTGATATTCAGAAATGTTATTAAGGAAGCACAGTCATTTATTATAGTGATATTTACAAAGCCACTGAGTTATTTTCCTCTATAATCGCAGGCCTTGAGTGCTGAGCTCACTCGCACAACACTGGCGATGGAAGAGCGACACACACCCGGGCGAAGCGGAGCGCTTGCTGCTCGTGGGTGGTTTAATTAGCGTAGATTGTGTGTGAGGAAGAGTGTGATAACCGAGAGCTGCAGGAACACAAGCACACACACATTTCTCTGTGCTGAAAGGACCACAGGAAGAGATAAAACCTTATATTGATAGTCAAAAATAGCATGTGTGTCCATTAAACAGAAGTATATGGCACAGCGTTGGTAATACTTTGATATATACCACGATTCTCACCAAATTCATACACCATGACAATGACAGGGTACACTTCCGAGAATACCATGGTACACTGCAGCAGAAAACCTTAGTGTTAATGATAGTGAACTACCTTTTGCAGCAGCTGAGAGCCGGAGTACTTGGCTGCGATGGACTTAATCTCTCCACCAAACGCAGAAGCCCAAAGTTTCACACTAGAACCAGGAGAACAAAAATATGAAAACATGAATTTGAAAACATGAACATATTTGGTTAGGAAAGATACGTGCAACATAGTTGACGAGTGTATTTCAGCTGCTCAAACCACATTTTAAAATCTTGTTTAATTATAATTATGTGTATTTGACAATGTTAAAAATAAAGATTTCATAAGTTTATTTTTTTTTAAACCATAACCATATTTTTCATAACTTGAAGAACATTTTAATAATCTAAAAAAATATTTGTTTTTCCACTATAACGAACCTTTTGTGGAATGGAAAAGTTTCTCCTTATGGAAGCATTTGCAAATAAAGAACCTTAATTGTTAAGAGTGTATTTAAGCAAATATATCTCCTTCAAAATATAATAGTCTCAGTTAACTTTAGAATCAAAAGAAAAGTTTAAAAACTTTGAGGTAGAACTGTTGAAAAGGTAATAACACAGAATGTTAATGTTGATGTCCGTGTTGGAGGATCAGTGTGGGCGTAATCTGCACTATTATGTCGGACAGCAAATACATGTGTGACAAAATGACAATATTTTAATATGCCTTTCTGTCAGCAATAGTTGCACACAATCAACAGCGCAAACAGCATTAAACACCTCGTGTTAGATTAATAAGACTGAGTAAAGTGTACTCACACTGACAGGGGAATACCCTGAGGAGACGCACAGACGCGGATGCTGAGTGTAATCCACAGGAGGAACAACACACACCTCATACTAATCATGATGTCCAGATCTTCTGAAGAGATGAAGGATGTCCGTTCACAAACTCATCTGCAGACTAGCGCTGCTTACAGCACATGTGTGTGTGTGTGTGTGTGTGTGTGTCCAGTCGGAGATGATGATGATGACGAAGCGCGTGCATGTGTCTGTGCTCGTGCTGCAGTTTCTCTCAGATGAAGTGCGCGGAAAGAAAGAGGAGAGAGTGTCATGTCTTCCCTCTCTTCCTCTGGGATGAGGAGCTGCTGTTCTTCACAGGAGAATCCGCTGTCAAATGATGCGATGATGAAATAGTGAACGCGACGCGACAGAGAGAGAGAGAGTGGGAGAGACTAGAGATGCGCTTCACTCTTGTAAACCCGGTGTAAACCCGGTGGCTGGGCGAGCAGGACCTGGGCCAGGGCTTACACGCAGATCATAAAAATTACTTTATTTTATTTTTTATTTTCATTTTCGGATCAGAAAAATCTGTTCGAATGTCAGATGCCAACATTATCATCTGAACGCTACATCCAGTTATATATATATATATATATATATATATATATATATATATATATATATGCGACTGTTAAGGGAACATTACATTTTATCATTTTGCACACATTATTATTATACATTGCCTTTGGGTGTTAATCTAAACATTCTGAAACACGTAGTAAAAAATAATAATAATAATTAAACAGGAATGATTCAGGAAAAAAAAAAAACGTTCCACGTTTTTGAGACCATTATTAAAGGTTAGCCTACCTCTATGCAAGTTTTTTTTTGTTTTTAGTTTTTTGTTCAACATATAAATAATTATTCTAAAACATGTTTTTGTCTAAAGTGTTTATATTTTAGACCTGTGGGGATGGTTTTCGCGGGAAATTGCATACACACGTCACTCGCTCGTGCGTGTCTCGTCATAGAGAGAAAAGTTGCTCCACTCTCGCGAGATTTACAGAGATTACATGAATAATTATGAGTTTCCCAGAGTCATCTCAGCAGGTTTAGTGGATTATTTCATAAAGTTAGTCTAATATAGATTCATCATCTCGATAATGTATGCGCAGACAACAGTTGTTTACCTTTTCATAGCAGTTAATGTTGTTGTTAGTGTGCAGGTTTTGTGCAGTCATCCATGATTGAAGGACATGGCATTCACTTGATTCAGCTCGTTCTCTTCCTTTGTACCTTGTGAATGTGATGTAACAACTGAAATAAAATAATTGATAATTGATCATTAAAAATAAATGTAACAGTGGCTGTTTTAGGAAAAACGGGGTGTTGGCTCCAAATGCAGCCGAACGTTTATTTAAAGAAGACACAACAGAACAACGTACATCTAGATATGACAACACCAAACAAAGAACTTGAGAAACACTGGGGTATTTATACACAACAAGTGATGCGCAGAGAAGACACACCTGGGAACAATCAAAGAACTAATCAAGAAAAACTACAAAGGACTACAAAACATGACGCCAAACAGGAAATAACATAAAAGTCCACGCAAGACCAGATGAACACAAGACAGGATGAATAAACATGCATGTTCTTAATGGGGAAATATAGGGGCAACTTCTGACTACTTGAAATGTTGAAAAATTAAATGTTTTTTTAAAGATATCACATGCCATGGAGTAAAGATGGGCCTCTATGGCCTTGATTTGCCTTTACTGGATCTACAGCATGTCATGGAGTGAACATGTGATACTCTGTGAGACAGTGGAAGATGGGCTTTAGACTCGCCAGGAACAAACATCAGCTAGCCGACCCTGAATGTATGAAGAACGACACATAATAAAGCTATTCTCAGATCAATATGTAAAAAATTAATGACATTTTTAGTCTTTTGGATTCTGACATTTTTTCCACTCTTTACATTTTAATGAATATGTTAAAATATTTAAAGCTATTTTAGAACAACAGCAGAAAAAAAAAACATACAGTGGCCCCACAAAATATTTGCACACTTTACCACAATTAATAATGCATAAATGTATTTGCAATAATTACCATTCAAAAGTCAATTATCAATTATTTTATTTCAGTTGTTACATCACATTCACAAGGTACAAAGGAAGAGAACGAGCTGAATCAAGTGAATGCCATGTCCTTCAATCATGGATGACTGCACAAAACCTGCACACTAACAACAACATTAACTGCTATGAAAAGGTAAACAACTGTTGTCTGCGCATACATTATCGAGATGAGACTAACTTTATGAAATAATCCACTAAACCTGCTGAGATGACTCTGGGAAACTCATGATTATTCATGTAATCTCTGTAAATCTCGCGAGAGTGGAGCAACTTTTCTCTCTATGACGAGACACGCACGAGCGAGTGACGTGTGTATGCAATTTCCCGCGAAAACCATCCCCACAGGTCTAAAATATAAACACTTTAGACAAAAACATGTTGTAGAATAAGGATTTATGATGTATGTTAAAAAAAACAAAAAAAAAACAACTTGCAATGACTAAACATTTTTCAAATAAACTGGATTGATTTAATTGATCAAAAAGACATTTATAATTTATATTTCAAATAAATGCTGATATTCAAACTTTCATCTGTGAATCCTGAACACACACACACGAGGGTTTACACAGAAATATGAAGCACAACTGTTTTCAACACTGATAATAATCATAAATGTTTCTTGAGCATCAAATCCTCATATTAGAATGATTTGTGAAGGATCATGTGACACTGAAGACTGGAGTAATTATGCTGAACATTCAGCTTTGATCACAGGAATAAATTACACTTTACTATATATTCACATAGAGAACAGATGATTTACATTACAATAATATTTCACTATTTTATTGTTTACTAAAAAATATTTCACAGTTTTTTAACTATTTTTTTAACAAATAAATGCAGCCTTATTGAAAATAAACATAAAGAATCGTATGAATCCCTCACTTTTTAATGTAAGTGTCTGTATATATAATATATCAAAATGAACAAGAATTTAAAAACAATCATACCAGAAAATATATATATATTAGGCCTAGTTCATGCAGGTTTATTTTAGTTGTTACAGTGATGTATTCAATAAATGATAACAACTAATAAAATACCTATAGTTTAAAAGTATAGCAAGCTAAAAAAGAAGAGCGTAACTGTAATCGACGTAGACGACAGGTCAGGGACGCAAAGGTCAGGGGACGCACAGGTCAGGGTCAGATCAGGGACGCACAGGTCAGGGGACGCACAGGTCAGGGTCAGATCAGGGACGCACAGGTCAGGGACGCACAGGTCAGGGACGCACAGGTCAGGGTCAGATCAGGGACGCACAGGTCAGGGGACGCACAGGTCAGGGACGCACAGGTCAGGGGACGCACAGGTCAGGGGACACACAGGTCAGGGGACGCACAGGTCAGGGACGCACAGGTCAGGGACGCACAGGTCAGGGACGCACAGGTCAGGGTCAGATCAGGGACGCACAGGTCAGGGACGCACAGGTCAGGGGACGCACAGGTCAGGGGACACACAGGTCAGGGACGCACAGGCCAGGGGACGCACAGGTCAGGGGACACACAGGTCAGGGGACGCACAGGTCAGGGGACGCACAGGTCAGGGACGCACAGGTCAGGGACGCACAGGTCAGGGGACGCACAGGTCAGGGGACACACAGGTCAGGGGACACACAGGTCAGGGTCAGATCAGGGACGCACAGGTCAGGGACGCACAGGTCAGGGTCAGATCAGGGACGCACAGGTCAGGGACGCACAGGTCAGGGGACGCACAGGTCAGGGGACACACAGGTCAGGGGACACACAGGTCAGGGGACGCACAGGTCAGGGACGCACAGGTCAGGGACGCACAGGTCAGGGGACGCACAGGTCAGGGGACACACAGGTCAGGGGACACACAGGTCAGGGGACACACAGGTCAGGGTCAGATCAGGGACGCACAGGTCAGGGACGCACAGGTCAGGGTCAGATCAGGGACGCACAGGTCAGGGGACGCACAGGTCAGGGGACACACAGGTCAGGGGACGCACAGGTCAGGGTCAGATCAGGGACGCACAGGTCAGGGACGCACAGGTCAGGGACGCACAGGTCAGGGTCAGATCAGGGACGCACAGGTCAGGGACGCACAGGTCAGGGGACGCACAGGTCAGGGGACACACAGGTCAGGGGACGCACAGGTCAGGGACGCACAGGTCAGGGACGCACAGGTCAGGGACGCACAGGTCAGGGACGCACAGGTCAGGGACGCACAGGTCAGGGGACGCACAGGTCAGGGGACACACAGGTCAGGGACGCACAGGTCAGGGGACGCACAGGTCAGGGACGCACAGGTCAGGGGACGCACAGGTCAGGGGACACACAGGTCAGGGGACACACAGGTCAGGGACGCACAGGTCAGGGGACGCACAGGTCAGGGACGCACAGGTCAGGGGACGCACAGGTCAGGGGACACACAGGTCAGGGGACACACAGGTCAGGGGACGCACAGGTCAGGGACGCACAGGTCAGGGACGCACAGGTCAGGGACGCACAGGTCAGGGTCAGATCAGGGACGCACAGGTCAGGGACGCACAGGTCAGGGGACGCACAGGTCAGGGGACACACAGGTCAGGGGACACACAGGTCAGGGACGCACAGGCCAGGGGACGCACAGGTCAGGGGACGCACAGGTCAGGGGACGCACAGGTCAGGGGACGCACAGGTCAGGGACGCACAGGTCAGGGACGCACAGGTCAGGGGACGCACAGGTCAGGGGACACACAGGTCAGGGGACACACAGGTCAGGGTCAGATCAGGGACGCACAGGTCAGGGACGCACAGGTCAGGGTCAGATCAGGGACGCACAGGTCAGGGACGCACAGGTCAGGGGACGCACAGGTCAGGGGACACACAGGTCAGGGGACGCACAGGTCAGGGACGCACAGGTCAGGGACGCACAGGTCAGGGGACACACAGGTCAGGGGACACACAGGTCAGGGTCAGATCAGGGACGCACAGGTCAGGGACGCACAGGTCAGGGTCAGATCAGGGAAGGGGACACACAGGTCAGGGGACGCACAGGTCAGGGTAAGATCAGGGACGCACAGGTCAGGGACGCACAGGTCAGGGACGCACAGGTCAGGGTCAGATCAGGGACGCACAGGTCAGGGACGCACAGGTCAGGGGACGCACAGGTCAGGGGACACACAGGTCAGGGGACACACAGGTCAGGGGACGCACAGGTCAGGGACGCACAGGTCAGGGACGCACAGGTCAGGGTCAGATCAGGGACGCACAGGTCAGGGACGCACAGGTCAGGGGACGCACAGGTCAGGGGACGCACAGGTCAGGGGACACACAGGTCAGGGACGCACAGGTCAGGGGACGCACAGGTCAGGGGACACACAGGTCAGGGGACACACAGGTCAGGGGACGCACAGGTCAGGGACGCACAGGTCAGGGACGCACAGGTCAGGGGACACACAGGTCAGGGTCAGATCAGGGACGCACAGGTCAGGGACGCACAGGTCAGGGTCAGATCAGGGACGCACAGGTCAGGGACGCACAGGTCAGGGGACGCACAGGTCAGGGGACACACAGGTCAGGGGACACACAGGTCAGGGGACGCACAGGTCAGGGACGCACAGGTCAGGGGACGCACAGGTCAGGGGACACACAGGTCAGGGGACACACAGGTCAGGGTCAGATCAGGGACGCACAGGTCAGGGACGCACAGGTCAGGGACGCACAGGTCAGGGACGCAAAGGTCAGGGATGCACAGGTCAATGGGACACACAGGTCAGGGACGCACAGGTCAGGGTCAGATCAGGGACGCACAGGTCAGGGACGCACAGGTCAGGGGACGCACAGGTCAGGGGACACAGGTCAGGGGACGCACAGGTCAGGGACGCACAGGTCAGGGACGCAAAGGTCAGGGATGCACAGGTCAATGGGACACACAGGTCAGGGACGCACAGGTCAGGGTCAGATCAGGGACGCACAGGTCAGGGACGCACAGGTCAGGGGACGCACAGGTCAGGGGACACACAGGTCAGGGGACGCACAGGTCAGGGTCAGATCAGGGACGCACAGGTCAGGGGACGCACAGGTCAGGGGACGCACAGGTCAGGGGACGCACAGGTCAGGGACGCACAGGTCAGGGACGCGCAGGTCAGGGGACGCACAGGTCAGGGGACACACAGGTCAGGGACGCACAGGTCAGGGTCAGATCAGGGACGCACAGGTCAGGGACGCACAGGTCAGGGACGCACAGGTCAGGGGACGCACAGGTCAGGGGACACACAGGTCAGGGACGCACAGGTCAGGGTCAGATCAGGGACGCACAGGTCAGGGACGCACAGGTCAGGGGACGCACAGGTCAGGGGACACACAGGTCAGGGACGCACAGGTCAGGGACGCACAGGTCAGGGACGCACAGGTCATGGACGCACAGGTCATGGTGCATAAAGAACTTTTAAAATGAAAATGAAAAGGTAAACAATCGTGGTTTAGGCATAACTCATCGATACGCTGAAACTATAGTTGACTTTATGAAATAACTTAACCAACTAAACGTGCTGAGATAACGTAAACTACATTTCTCAGTCGTGCATGTCTGGGAAACTCATGAATATTCATGTATTGCCTTCGCAAATCGAAAATATCGCAAAACCATATTCATCCAAAGCCACTGGAAGGAAACCTGAAACCTTCAGCCATACACGCGTAAGAGGTTTCCTTGCTTCACGATACGCTGGATAAACCCCCTGCAGTGACTGTATTACAGGCTATGGGACAGTTGCAGGAAATTATGATAATGAACATAATTCAATTTTAATAACTATACCATACACGTTTTATCCCCTGGCTTTTGAACACAGACATATGTAAAGCTCAACTCTGGACTGCAAATACCTAGAGAAGTGCATGTTTGGCAAATCCAAAACCAGGAATGAATTATTCATTGCCTGAATCAGAGAACTTCAAAAATGCATGAACAGTGCAGGAGAATTATGAGGAAAGACCAGCTTTGCTTGACAGTTTATGCACTGGTTGTTATTGCTGTAATGTCGGCAACCCTACTTTAATTGTCCCTTCAGCCGCTGCAGGTTTAATGCATTCGGCTCTGCAATAATAATCCTTAGCCTTCAAAATAGGCTATTATTGTCGGCAGGTGCTGTTATTATACCGTATTTAAATACTTAAAGTCCCCCTGTGGTGAAAATCCAGCGTTTAATGTTGTTTATGTGTCTATATGGTGTTTTTAATATGCTTTAAGACAAATCATGTGTAACTTCATAAGTCGACACCATTGCTGAGTATTTCCTCCTTAAAACTGCAGTGAACCAAAGACAGTCTCAAAAACAAGCTTTGAAATCGCTGGTGTTTCTGACGTCACAAACTACCTTGTAACCAATCAGATCAACGTGTGATCGTCAACCAGTGGATCTCTGAGCTGAGTGAGTGAGTGGAGGCGGGGCTCATTTGCATATTCATAGAACCGTTTAAATTGGTCATTTTGGTGATCAAAGATGAGTTTTAAGGGACAAAATTATTTACTACAGGGGAACTTTAAGACACACTACAAAGTAATGTCATGCATTATAATAAATTACCATTATCATACCAACGGACATCTTTTAGTAAAACAGGACAAACAAGCACCATATTTCATTTCACACTGGGACACTTTGTGGTAGTAAAACAGCATTGCTGAATTCATAAGCTGTTAAACTGAATTTATGGTAAAAATCCGACAGTTGTGGTTGCCAGAATTTTTACAGTTAAAAATATGGTAGCAACATAAAGTTTTATGGATTGAACTTAGATTTACACACAAAAAAACATATATTATATAGTTAAAGCCACACTAAGTAGAAATTGTGTTTTTGTCAAACAGCGACCCCTAGAGTCGCTGTGGAATACTTGCACTGTCGTAAATATATTATATTATAACGTTTTTACATGATTGCAGCTAAATCACAAGTAAATAGTCTATAACATCAATTAAGTTAAATGTACGTCGCATTATTTCATAACATTGGCCGTTATGATGTCATTAGACATGATTATTGCAATTTATCATAATAGTTTTTCAAAATTGTGCTCGTTTACACTATTTACAACCTCTACGTTAGGCTTATTTATGATAATTATGTGATATATTGAAAGCTGTTCTCATGATAATCGCAGGAATCAACATCAAACGGCGTTGTCTGATATCCCTCAGGACTACGTGATAAATACACCTCACAACACCTGAGTTCAGCTGGCAAACTAATTCGAGAGGCATAGCTATCTGATTTATCAAAACAATTCCATTTACACCTGGTCACATAAATGTATTTTTGCGAAACGGATTTAAATTCGATCTTCAATTCTCGCACTATATGCAGATTTAATGGAGTGCACGTCACCGAAAGCAACAGATATGAGCTGCATTTTATAGATCATCAGCTAAAATTTCAAAATCAAAGACCGCAATAAGAGAGAGCAGTAACAGCCCTGGTAAGATCATTTCGTTTCTTTACTTTTAATGCTGAAGATTGTGTGTTAAGCGTCTGCGACTTACTTTCACTTTGATTTGCGATAGTTTGCACGTTGGCTTGATGCAGTTGCTCATCTGCGGTGATGCGTGTTCCAGCGCGTCGTCATATCTGGATATAACATATAGCCTATACAACGCTCTCACACGTTTTTTTTTTTTTTTTTTTTTTTTATTTTTGGGAGGAGTACAATTTACATATGTGGTTTCAACAACCATATGCATTTACACTTGTCCAGTTTCGTCTGGAATGCGTCTCAGATCTCCTCCTGAAGTGGTTTGAGGGATCGGATTAAAATCCGTCTCAAATGCGTTTCGGAGGGCATTTAAACCTGGACTTTTCACGATCGGATAGCTATCCGATCTGAGAAAATGCATGAAGTGGCCAGGTGTAAACAACCCCCATGACAAAAACATACGCACGAAAGCCGAAAACAAACGCTGGTTGGCCTCTCACGTCCAAATTGAAGTGGTGGGGGAAGTGACGTATGCCGTAAAGCAGTCGAATTTTGTAGTTCTTTTTGTGCTCTGGTTACTACCCGAACCCCGAAGTTACATAGTGCCAGTAAAAGCGATACAGACCCTGTCAGGCTATGGCAGACGTGTCATTCAACCTATTGTAAGTCGATGTACCATCACAAGGATCTTGGAAATATATTATGAAGGTTGAAAAGTTACATAGTGTTGCTTTAAATACTAAATATAATATTAATATACCAACGTACTAAAATCATCTTAGGTTACGTATGTAACCCGGTTCCAAGGAAACGAGATGCATAGCAAACGTTGATGCTATGGGATCGCTTCTGCGTGACTGGTGTCTAAAGCATGTGTGAAAACACACCAATCATGATTGGCTGACGTCAGGTCAGGTGACGTAGCGCATCAGCAAGACCATAAGAGGGCACATGCGTTACGGAATAGACATTCCCCGTGTCTCATAGGCCAGAGAAAGTGCATCTTTTATCCAGTGTGGAAGACGCTGCTAGATGACCACAGACTTGTGCCAGTGGTTGAGTGGATTAATGCCACTGGCCTTAGCGGTGGAGAAGTGCTCACAGTGAACATAGTCCGGCCCCTCGAGGACTGACCCAGCATGTGTTTGAGTGTAATCCGGTCTAATCCAAGCAGGAGGAGGCCACTGGGCGATCTCTGCTCTTCTGAACGAAGTCAGCGCTAAAAGAAGAGTCACTTATAGAGTCTGTAACTGATCTGAGGTTGACTCTAATGGTGCGTTCACACCGGACGCGAATAGCGCGTCAGGCGCGAGTGATTTCAATGTTAAGTCAATGCAAAGACGCGTTACGCGCGTAAAAAATTCCTGTGGCGCGAATGAGGCGTAGAGCGCGGCGCGGTAGACGCGAATACGCCTCATTCGCGCGTCAAGTTCGCGCGAATGGCGCGAATTGAGCGTCTGGCGCGTTAAGCGCAATGTTTTATGTAGTGCTTTTTGTGCATTCTCGCGTTTGACGCGAATTCGCGTCTGCCGCCCGAGTTGAAAAATCTGAACTTCTGCGTCAATTCGTGCCGCGTTAACCAATCAGGAGCCTGCTTGCTGCTGTCACGTGGTGAAGTGACAGTTTATAATGTTATTATTTATGTTTGGCCTCGATAAATTATTTTGTAATATGACTAAAATGGTCTATGCAAAGCAAATCTTTCACATAAAAACTCGATTTCAATATATGAGAGATACTCATTTTGTATTGAATGCTATTTATTCCATATCTATTCTAGATTATATGAAACATTATTATTCTAATGTAAAGACAACAAACACAATTTAGTGTATTAAAACTTTTAAAAAAATCACAGGACAGGTTTCACTTTTGGAGGCTGGCTCCATTTATTATCAAAACAAAAATAAATGACAGATTAGGTGGGTGCGGGCGAGGGTGAACCTCGCGCCGGGCTGTAGAGCGCGGGCTCGACAGGCATAGACCACTCGAGGCCGAGGCCTTATACGGCCTACGCTGTCCTCGTCAGCGTCCTCACCGTTAGGTCCACCAAACCTAGCTCCTGGAGCAAATTGTGAAACTCCTGAAACCCTCCGGAGGGTCTGGTGGACCCGAGTACAGCGACGATGTCCCCTACGCAGCTGTTTCTGCTCTCCAGAGCACATACGAGCGGTGACTCTCTCGATTAATGCTAATGCTAATGTTCGATAAACATCTAAAAAAGATGGCCGCCAAAACTTTTACCTCTGACGCGCGTAAATTTCGCTTCAAACTTTTGTTTTTACGCGCGTTAGACACGCGAATTAACACAAAGTGGTCAAGCGTCAAACTAGACGCGGTAGACGCGAATTTGACGCGCTATTCGCGTCCGGTGTGAACGCACAGTAAGGGTTCAGATGCTGTCTGCCTCTGATGAACCTTCATGGACCACAGAAGGGTCCCAGGTTTGCTGCCTGAAGATGGGCCTCGGCTGTCAATAATCGAGCAATAATCGAGACACCAAGGGGTTCCTCTCCACAGAATCTCTAACAATGGTTGCGTGTCTAGCAGAAGTATGGCCACATTTACCTTGAGCATGGCTTTGGAGGAGCTCCAGCTCTGAACCACCCAGGCAGTGGACAGGGTTCAAATGGCGTTTTTGGCGCTGGGTGCAAGATAGGGCCCAGAGAGTCCAGGGCCGTGTTCATCAAGCCTCTGAGAATTACTCACAAGAACACTGATAAAAATGTACTTAAGAGTGAAATATTTCTTGGCTCAAAGCTGCTCTTAAAAGTAAGTTATCAAGGATCTCAGTCGTAATTCAAGTGAACCCCTGCACTCGAGACAGGAGGAGAATCTCCGATCCTCCGATCCTCTCCGTCCAGCAGAGACACTAGATCCTAGAACCAGACTCGGGCTGGCCAGAATTAATCGGTGAACTCGGTCTTGGCGAACCCTCACTAGAACTCCTAGGAGTAGAGCTATTCAAGGACAGGCGTGACAATGGGTCGACTCCTTGGAGGCGAACAAGACCACTTCTGCTCAGCTGTACCTCATATAGGCTCCATCTCCTGTGCAGTCACCATTTTCTGGGCTTGCTTCCAAATGTGTATGTCCCGGAATATAGACTGACCTGAGGGAGAACTAGAGACTCTTCTTCTAACCGCAGGTTGAGATCTGTCGTTTCAAACACACAACATTGCGATGCTGTTTGCGAATGTTCGTTAGAACGATGATTTCGGGAAACACCGTCTCGTTGAACTGCTGATAACGACGACCAGTGTTGGCTAACGATGCTTTTGGGAAACGCACCCCAGAGCAGGACTGGTGCGAACTGTTTTGCGATGACAATAAGGCGAGGCTTGAGACTCTAGGTCAAAAACCGGGGTCTTCCACTTCAGAAAAGGTGTGAATGCATTGTGCGTAACTCTAATGACTCGCAGAGCTCATCCATGTGTGGTTTGAAATCCTTTTCAAATCGCATTTCTGGAAATGTTGTTGTTTTTGGCGTATGCCTACCAACGCAACGTCATTGCCATAGAAACCAATGCATGATATTCCAGAAGAAGAAAGAGCGGCATGGACACACAAATCAGATCTGAACACTTGCGATACACAGTGTGTTGCGTTGTGTAAAATACAGACCGTACGGCTGAGCATAGGATACGCAAACTACTATCTCTCAGTTGGATAAAGAAAACAAATGTCACTAATAAAGTTTTGATGGATGACGATTGTAATGAAGGTAAAGACGATTACAGTGACATACAGGAGTCGTACATTAGGCACATGATTGCTGGAGAAGAGAGCCAGCCAGGAGCAGAGCTTCCTCATCGCATGACGCTCGCAAAGGCACATTAATAAAGTGTAAAACACACTTAACATTTCTGCTGGCCAAACTGTCTAAAACACAGAGTGAGACAAACAATATGACAAAGAAGCTGGAAATTCCGTGACATATATGCCCTTTTATGGTCTTGCTGACTCATTACGCTACGCCACCTGACCTCACGTCAGCCAATCAAGATTGGTGTGTTTTCACACATGCTTCAGACACTGGTCAAACAAAAGCATTCAACAATGTGTTCAAGTGTCAAACAGGGAATTTTTTTTTTAGATTTTTTTTACTATAAAATGACTTTTTATTTCCAAAAGCTACACTTTCAAGTTAAATGTCTGTAATAAAATGTATTATTAACAAATTGACAGGTTTTTGCCGCTACATTTTTACAGTCTTTTACCCATAAAATGACTTAAGTATAGTAATTAAGTAAAAAAATATTTAGTTACTATCCACCACTGGAAAGCCCCATGCTCTCCAAGCAACATCTGTTTCTGTAAGAGATGGATGTAAACTGAGAGCAAAGAGGAGAACACGAAACGAGAAAGCTCCTGTTTGCACCAAATCACAAATATACACCAAGGATGTCACCGAACAACAAAGAGAAAACTTTCTATCCCGCTGATCCTGAGCAGAGATGTGAGTCAAGTTTGCACTGTAACAAGATGTAATTTTGACTATGAAGAAAATCTGATTAAAATGAGTCCCAGTTTCATGCACACTGAGATATGCACTAGCAAGGGCAGAGATTCAGAGATGATTAAACACTGGCCACCAGTTAAAAACTGTGCTTTTATTCAGGCTCCAGAGGTCATTATTCCTGTGCAGAGTTCCCATATCTTCAGCTGCTGACAGCATACAAGAAACTGCATATGTCGGGGTTATTAGTGGTCAACCTATATTGATCTTTGGATGGTAGATGCCGATATCTTCGAGAGCAGAGTGGCTGATATAAAGCTGATATACATGACATCACACTATTTCATTTAAAAACACATGCATAACAATTTAATACAAATTAAATGTATGTTTATTTTACACAATATTTACTAAATTATAAATAAATCATTTGAAAATGAATATGAAAAAACTTTAGATTGCAACTTATTGATACTGTAATCCTTTTATAGTATTTGTCATAAAAAAATATGAATAATAATAAAAAAGGAAGTAAACACAGTTACCAATGGGAGTTGAGACACTAAGGCACTGGCATTCTCCTCACTTTCAAAATAAAAGTCCCGTTCGATGTTAAAGTTCCAAACAGGAAAACTTACTGATAATTAAAAAATGGCAAATGTCGGCCACTAGTGGTTCCACACTGATGATTAATTACCTCACAATTCTGCAGTAGGCTACTCCAGTTACACCAGGCCATATGCTCAGAAGACACCAGTGAAATATAGAGCACCCTAAAAAACACTGGCCCAGCGTCCCAATGTGCATACTATCCGCCCTATCTGCCCTAAATAGTATTGACAATTACTAATGTCACATACTATTTAGGATAGATAGTATGCACATTGGGACGCAGGCTGGGTTAAAAACAACCAAATTTGGGTTGTTTTCAACCCAAGGGCTGCTGGGTAAATATCGGACAGAACACATGTTGGGTTAATTTTACCCAGAAAATTGGGTTGTTTATTTAACCTAGCATCATGGATTGATTTAACCCATCATAATCACAAAATTCTATAGTACTAGCTTTTTTAAATTTTTTTTAACTTTATACATGAACTCATGTTTACAGATTAACTTAAACTTAAAAAAAAAAAAAAAAAATACTCAACACAACTACTGGTTTGCATGATAATTCCTTTATTTTTTTTATCATATTTTACAGTATATCATATTTTATATAGTTTTGAATACATATTGCATACATTTAAGCTCGTTTAACAAATATTAGATGTAAAAATTAAACATTTATAAGTAATTCCAGCGGCCCTTGTCTCGTTTCCACTGTATGTCTCTGGATCTCGTGAGCTTGTGTTCAGCGGTCAGACGCCCTGCGTTTCACTCGCAGCATATGACTGACTCCATAACCTGTCCATAAACAATCAGTGTACAGTTCTGACAACATTTTTTAACTTTATAAGCATTTATATTCTGTATCTTTTTTTAAATTATTATAACATCATAAAATGTTATGCAAGGCATCAGGCGGCGTTTCCATCACCCAAAAAGATCGACGTGACACTCGTTTAGGCGACTCACATCGCGCCCCTGTATGTTCCTTTGCATAAAATTAAATGATATAAAGCACAATAACGAGTTTATAGATACAAGAAATGTACGCAAACCTGTATTTTACTGAAGACACGCGCCAGTTTGGCGGAGCTGCACTGCTCTCTCCTGAAGAGGGCGCAAAAAGCCCGCGATGAATAACTCAAACACTGGTTGTTACGTCTGATCCAGGATCTGGGTAACACAAAAACTACCCAAACACACACACACACAAACGAAGCAACACACTCATCAATTCCACAGCAGGCTGAAGCAGAACTCCAGTGATTCCCAGATCACCTTAGCACGGTTACAACTGTGTTCCCTGTATCCCAACCTCAGTAATACACCACAGGAATACCACAAAACAACATGCACATCACTGCAACTAATAAAGTCCATCCATTCTCTAAAGAAGTAGAGTCTTGAGCTGCATACATCATAATTAATCATGATAAAACACTAAGCAGGGAGGACTCAATCTTGGGTTTAGCCACATTAATATGATTCAGAAGGCAGGCGAACTCATGTTAATCTCATGAAAGGAAGGTTAAAGGCTCTTTGATTAATACACCAGGGTTTTCTTCTTACTCTGAAATGAACTTCTGAGAAATGTCTTCAACTGTGACCTCGTCGGTCAATAAGGCTCATATAAGGATGGTTTGATGCGGCAATCTAGATGAGTGCCATCATAGATCTCCAGATCTCCATAATCTGACAGAATTATTCCATTCCCAATCCGGATCTAGGGATTTTCCCAGTAAGCCAGTATGTCATATCCAGACATAAAAAGAGCAGAGGAGTCTTGTATGCCATTCTCCTCCACTATATTATCAGTGGTTTAGCTCTTCTTGAGTGAGGTTCAGTTGGAGAAATGGGCATGACTGCGTGGGAAAGCGCTGTGCCAAGCAGTGCAGTGAACGAGGGCATCATGCCCCGGATGGGCTACACGATCCTGGCGGTCATCATGGGTGTGTTCTCGGTGTGTGGGATCGTGCTGAATGTGGCGGTGGTGGTGGTGACGCTGAGGCACAGGCAGCTCCGGCAGCCGCTGAACTTCGCTCTGGTGAACCTGGCCGTGGCTGATCTGGGCTGTGCCGTGTTCGGAGGCCTGCCCACCACACTGACCAATGCCATGGGCTACTTCAGCCTGGGCCGGGTGGGGTGTGTGTTGGAGGGCTTCGCCGTCGCCTTCTTCGGTGAGCATACACTTTTGTGCATACCTTATAGCGGTTTTTATTTTTTACCGTGAAATAGTCCAGTTTTCCCTAAACTAAAAATCATCATGATTTTAACGGTAAAAGACTATAGTTACCGTACTATACACGGTGAATAACTGTGATAGATCTAACTGCACATATGATTGTGATTTTACAGAAAAATACTGTTCAATTTACAGTTTTTGGAAGTGAAAATGAACGTCATTGTATAATTTACAGTGAAAAAGTGTACATTGACATTCCCACAATTCCCTGCGTGACTCTTCATAGTGTTGAAATAAATATGTTTCTTCATAGCTTTTTCTAATCAGTTATGTATATTAGGGTTTTATGTTACATTTAATGTTGTTAAATTAATGTTTATTGCATTTTTAAAATGTCATGTGTTTCCATGATTGTGTTTAGTGTGTGTGTGTGTGTGTGTGTGTGTGTGTGTGTGTGAATGACTTTGTGCAGCTTCTATTATAAATATGAACTTTCTTGTGGAAAAGCTGCTTGTGATGAGCTTTGATTCATCATGTGATTCTCATCACCACTGTGATTGGTAGTTGTCAGTGTATTACAAAACATATATTAATGCTTCAATAGGTCGGTAAATTAACATTATATTAGTTAATGAAATATGTTTTTATACTGTAAATTTAAGTTAAGTGTAAAACCTCTGGGCTACGACTGTAACCTCTGTTCCCTGAGACACTGCGTCAATGACGCTATGGGGAACGCCTCCGCGTGTCTGAAACGCGTGTCTAATCACGGCAATCCTATTGGCCGGCGACAGCCTTTGACATCACTGCAAGTGCGACCCGGACGTGCGTACCCGGAGAACATGTCAACAACTTAGCGTCTGAAGGGAGTGTTCAGCAGGGATCCCAGAGGCATGGCGAAAGTGTCTCGTTCTCCCTGTTCTCGATGACGCTTTGGGGAACGATATACCAACGCCGCCATGCTGAGGGGAGTGCATGCCAATTATGGCTGTGACAAAAAATGTCAGTTCCCTCACTCTCCCTTCGGGTCACATATGCCCGAACAGTATTCCCTGTGGTCACTGGCCCAGCTATAAGCCTCAAAGAGGCCTCTGAAACAACCAAGGCCTTCCAAGGCTGTCACAAGCGTGGAACCAACAGCTTCCGTGGAAAGGGTTCCTTAAGGGAATATGTCCTGGGGGGTCCGAAAGGAGTCCCGTCCAGTCACTTTCTGAGGTGGACATGAAGTCAACCCCACATGCCACCAGGAAGGCTGACCTGGTCTAATTTACTGACCTAGTCTTGCCAACAACCTGTCAGTTTCCTAAACAGAGTCTCTAACGTATTTTGCCTCACTTGTGGAGGCATCCGATAGGGAGGAATGCAGATAGTGGCAGTGATCGCTCACAGACCGGATCATAGAGATGGGCACCCTGGAGAGCAGAACTCAGCATAGTGCACTCTAACCCTTGCAAACGAGGGGAGTAACTCTACTCGATCATGGATCCACACTGCTTCAGGGCCGGTTAGGGCTAGGCACTAACCCAGGCTGGGCACTCTAAAGGGACCCTAATAAGGGGAGCACATCCAGCTCTAGGGTTTACATTTCCAACAGGCAGTGTACTCAGCAGAAGTGCTATCGACCCTTTAAAGCAAGAGGAGTACAATCTTACGCTACCGGAGTATCGAGGAGGCCTACTGTGAGGCCTACAGCTTTGACTGTCACGGGCGTCAGCCGGGGCAGTGCTTCGGCTCTAAGGGAGCGTTCTCAACTATCCCACATGGGAGGGAGAAACGAATCTGTCTCTACCTGAGCCTGGGTGGTGAAGGGTGATATCATACGAGCTATGGGTAGCAAAGTACTCTAAATAATGACCCCAACAAGGGGAGTACTATCAGCATGACCCTGAGGAGTGTATCAGGGTCAAGGCCTATTATCTTGTTTGTTTGTTTTTTTACAAGACAGATTTTACATTCTCTACTAAACCCAAGGGAATGGAGGCCACAGTAAGTGGCCAACGACATTCAACCTTATTACTTGAATTCTTTTATTCAAGGGGCTCAGCGGAAAAAATCCTTTTTCAATTTTAAGGCCTAGCTGGATAAACTAGCTACTATACCCAGCTCTAAAGGGCGGTGGCCTGAGCATACGGCTTCTTACTTTCTAGAGAGAAAGGCCTGACAACCATGAGGTATCTGCATGGGAGGCTTTTTGAAGATAGCCTGCTACCTATGCTGTAATCTACCCTGTAACACCACTGACATTTTACACCTAGTGTAAACGGCGGGCCTTTGCTAGACGCTCATGACGACTAGTAAGAGGAGGCCAGTACTAGGAAAAACTAGATTTACAGGAATAAAATCTCCTGATGGGCTCTAGCTCTGAGGAGCCTACACTCAGGTACTGAGAGGCTCAAGGCGAGAATGCTTAACAGACCGCCACCATTTTCCTAGTTACTAAGCCCAAGCCATATATCGAGACGGCCCAGTGAAGGCTGACACACGAATATTACATGACTGAAGTTCAGAGCTATAATCTCAAAACGACTCTCAAAGTGAGAGGAGACCTGCTGCTCTAGTATAAGGTGGCAATGAAGGTGGCCTGACGAGGGCCCAATGCTTGACCCTGTAGTTATATCTGGAGCTAGACAGAGCGGTCCTCAGGAGAATAACTCCCGATAGGGCCATCTCACACAGAATGTCTGTTTGATGCTCAGATGAACGATGGCCTCACTAGAGAATTTTCCATATAATAAAGCCAACCTGTTCACTACTACAGATTGGCACTACCCACTACATAAGCCTGTCGACTCTAACATAAGATGAGGCCTCTGGGAAGGGTGTGCATAGCCTACCTATATATGGGAACTTCAGGGCCCTAATTTCACCATCCTATAAAAACCCTACCTAACACCCCCATGATACTCTCTAACAGGGAACCGTGGTCCAGTGTTCATCCTTACTAAACTCTCTTAAAGGGAGGAGACCTGCTGAGCTCAACCTGCTGCCCATAGAGCAATGGCCTATACGACATTCACAAATGGAGGCCTATGGCCATAAGAGCTAGAAAGAGCGAACTTACTACCACACCCGACGCCAGACCCACAGACGGTTTACAAATTGAAGGAATAACTCATCATAGGTCCAGCCTCAGGGCTGATGCAAGAAGTGATTGGGGTGAGGAAGCGCAGATTCGGAGCGCAGTGTCATGCGTCAAGAGCGGTCTCTTCCTACACGCGCTCCCACGACAGCTGAAGCCTCACTGAAGCACTGAAACACTCAACAGCTCATCATACGTGGGCAGGGCGGCTGTGAGGGTTCGGTTGTAAATCCTCTTCACCTTCATCAGCATCTCCTGCTCTCTTGAGCTGGTTGTTTTTATAGCCAGCAGAGCACTTGATGCTGCCGTTTACAGAAATTTCCGGCTTTCCGTGTTTTCACTGTTATACAGTAGGGGGGGCTATTACACATCTACTGAACGAGTACTGAATCTCCTGATCAAAACACAGGAGAAGAAGAAGCAGAAACAAGCGATATATGTAATCATATGCTATTGTAAAATAACGTAATCATCAACATTAAACAGCATATAAATCAAAACTGTCTAATGTTACTGAATGAAATGTTGAATCATGAAGAGTTAACGACTGAAGCTTTGAGGTGTTGATGAACTCGATCGACTCAATCGACTAAATGTTTTGCTCAAAATTTGCTTTTTTATGAACCTTACACACATTCAAGTGTTGATCAAAAAATAAATCATGCTAAATAGCAAAACATGCAAAAAAGAATGCTAGAATAAAACAGGTTTTGTTTGTTTAAAAGCAGAGGGGATGTTCTTTCTTTTGCATGTTCAGATATTCATACAACAAAATATTCTGGGGGCCATGAAACTTTTGTGAAAATGATCAAAAACGCTGGCGATGGCTGGCAACTTAAAAAAGAAAGGAAAAAACAGAAAGAAATGCTGACGGGGAAAGAGTCAAAATTGTTCTTTATTGCAAATTGTACAACTTTTTAGAGCTGCTTTACAGCAGAATTTGAATTTGTCTCATATTTGATGAAGTTTGCATCATTGATTGCATCATACTGCTTGTACTGTATAAAGCTTTGACTCACTCCCACAGGTATCACGGGCTTGTGCAACTGAAACAGTCTTGACTCTCTCCCACAGGTATCGCGGGCCTGTGTTACTGAAACAGTCTTGACTCTCTCCCACAGGTATCGCGGGCCTGTGTTACTGAAACAGTCTTGACTCTCTCCCACAGGTATCGCGGGCCTGTGTTACTGAAACAGTCTTGACTCTCTCCCACAGGTATCGCGGGCCTGTGCTCGGTGGCCATCATCTCGCTGGAGCGCTGTCTGGTGGTGTGCCGGCCCGTGGGCTCGCTCAGCTTCAGCACCAGGCATGCGGTGGCCGGGGTGGTGGCAGCCTGGCTCTGGTCGTTCCTCTGGAACACACCGCCTCTGTTCGGCTGGGGTGCGTACGAGCTGGAGGGCGTGAGGACCAGCTGTGCTCCGGACTGGTACAGCAGAAACTGGGCCAACGTCTCCTACATCATCTGCTACTTCCTTCTCTGCTTCGCTCTGCCTTTCTCTGTCATTATCGTGTCCTACACTCGCCTCCTGTGGACCCTGAGACAGGTAGATCCGCTCGCTCAGGGAAATATGAAGACTAAGAGGAGGTTATGCTAATAGAGAAGCAACATAGTGTCGGCCCACATCTGGTGCGCGTTGAGGCCACGTGTACTGGATCTGGGCCGACACTATCGGTGCATTCAAGTCATCTCGTAAAGTTCGTATTTAAGAGTTGAACGCACATGAGCCGATCTGTACGGGTTGAACGCACATGAGCCGATCTGTACGGGTTGAACGCTCATGAGCCGATCTGTACGGGTTGAACGCACATGAGCCGATCTGTACGGGTTGAACGCACATGAGCCGATCTGTACGGGTTGAGCGCACATGAGCCGATCTGTACGGGTTGAACGCTCATGAACCGATCTGTACGGGTTGAACGCTCATGAGCCGATCTGTACGGGTTGAACGCTCATGAACCGATCTGTACGGGTTGAACGCTCATGAACCGATCTGTACGGGTTGAACGCACATGAGCCGATCTGTACGGGTTTGGGGCACGTCAGTGAGAAACATGGCGGAATATAACAATGTAATATGTAACGATAAAGTTTGCAGTGGCTTCATAAATTAATTAAAAACATAAAAAGCCAAACGTTTTTTGGAACGTACAACCCAGAAGCGCTGCGATGTTACACTACGTGAATTAATTCAGGCCCGCACAGACGAAAATGAAGAGTTGAATAAAGTCGTTGTTTTTGTTGTTTTTTGCACGCAAAAAGTTTTCTCATCGCTTGATAAACTTGTGTTGAGCCACTGTAGTCACTTGGACTATTTTAACGATGTCTTTGATAACTTTTCTGGGCCGGCAAGAGGCAGCTCTCAGATGTAATCAAAAATATCTTAATTTGTGTTCCGAAGATGAACGAAAGTCTTACGGGGTAGGAACAGCATGAGGGAGAGTAATTACTGACAGAACTTTCATTTTTGGGTGATCTATCCCTTTAAGAACCTTGCTGTATTTTTGTGTAATTAATTAAGAGAAAGAACACCGCCATCTTACTCCGACGAAAGTGGCTTGAACGCACATGCCGTCGTAAACACGACTTCCCACATCGCAAGTACGAACTTCCCAGGAGGACTTGAACGCACCACATGTTCCTGTCGAGGGAGGAAGTCGCTTTTCATATTTGTCCGTATCAGAATTGTAGTGTGTTTTATAAATGTTTACAGCACTTCATCATCATCCTTCTCTCGCACTTTGTAACATCTTTCCCTCGTGGGTCAAAATGACACGAAATTTTGTCCAGAAAGCTTGTTTTATTTCATTTTGATAATGTTTGTTCTATTTTTAAATTCACTTTTTTTTACCTTTAAATTACTAGATTTGATAAATAAATAATAAATAAATAGTAATTTAAGCACATTACTACATTAAAATAACTCACAATTTCATGCATAACCCTTTTAATTCAGCTCAAAATGTCTTACATTGGGAGTCTCTGCCGACCTCTTGTGGAAAAATAATAATATAAGATGATATTTCATGACTCTAGATGGGCTTATATCTCTATATGGAGCAAATGAGCTGTTCCTCTGGGTCCTAAAGTCAGTTTCACTTCAGTGTGCATTCAGATACACATGTAGACATTATACAATCATGTTTTGGTAAAGTTTTAGCATTTTTAGTTTGAATTTTGGGAATTTTTAGGGTTTTCTATGTGAACTGAAGCATTCCTCGCTTTACATTCATTCCTAAGGGGCTCAGATTGACCCGTGATGGAAGGATTTGTTACTTTTTAAATTTCAACCACAAAACTCTTCAAATCCATTCAATTTTTTGGGGTGTATTAGTGGTTGAAGTGCGACACAAGTCCTGTGGTCTTGGACCCCTCTGATGAATACTCAATTTTTTAAAAAATTTTTCAAATGACCCGAGGGAAAGATAAGAAACATGTAAAGGCTTTCATATCTTCCACAAATTGTGTTGGACTTATCTTGTTTGCTCCATTCCCTGTATTGTGTGTTTAGTTTCTCCGTCTTGTTTGTCGTCCTTGTCACGGTTTTGCCTGAGTTCTAGTAATGTATTAGCCGTCACGGTTTCGATTGGTTCTCACCTGTACCTCGTTCTGCTGATGAGAGCCGTTGAGGATGTGTGCTGTACCTGTGCAGGTGAGCCGGCTGGAGATGTCTGAGGGTGGCAGCACCTCACGGGCCGAGACGCAGGTGGCCTGTATGGTGGTCGTCATGGTGATGGCCTTTCTGCTCACCTGGCTGCCCTACGCCGCTCTCGCTCTGTCTGTGATCGTAGACCCCGACCTGTACATCGACCCCGTGATCGCCACAGTGCCCATGTACCTGGCCAAGAGCAGCACGGTTTTCAACCCCATCATCTACATATTCATGAACAGACAGGTGAGTCGTGAACTTCATCATTAGATCATCGGATCGTTCAGAGATAGAGCTGAACTGAGCATGGGAATACGCTTAGAGAGACACACAGTATAAGATCAGCATCTTCTGCCTGAAACTAAACATTTTGCAGGGTTTCATGAACATAAAATATTTTGTGTGAAACATGAAAATAATGTTTATATCCTTGTTACATGTCAAGTCAAGTCAGCTTTATACATTACAGGTTGTTTCAAAGCAGCTTTACAGTGATAACAGGAAAATTAAGCATTTCGGCTGAAGTCAGTTCAGTGTTGAATACTATCATAGCTTATTATGCATAATTACATGCAACTAACCCTAAACCAAACCCTATTCCTAACACCAACCACATGTTGTTCATTTATATTATTATACGAGATTGATACGGTAAAACCCACGCCATTGTTACTGTTCGTATCACTGTGATCAAGAGCTGAGATTCAGATATTATAATGAGCGTCTGCTTTCTGACCAATCACAGCAGAGCAGCTCTCAGAGAGGCGGGGTTTAGAGAGACTGAATCTTTGATGGAAGCGTTTCAGACACTGAGAGGAAAGAGCTGATGCTGCAGTGGAGATTATGAGGACATTACAGTGTTTTTGATCATGGATGAATGTGAATCTATTGTAGGAGACGCCAAAACAACATTAGCAGCCTTTAAAATAGCATAATAATGGCATTTTAATTAAGCTTTCAGCTGATATGTTTGATCTGAAACTCTCTCTCAGTTCCGGGACCGTGCCGTGCCGTTCCTCCTGTGTGGAAGAAACCCGTGGGCCGGAGAACCGGGAGACTCGGAGAGAGAGACCACAGTATCATCCGTCAGCAGGAGCAGCAAGGTCTCGCCCGGACCCTCCCAGACGGTCTCGCCCAGATCCTCCCAGACGCAGGACTGAGAACTGAGCAGGACAGCTGTCTCTTCATGAGGACTGGCATGATTGTTTTGCTCTGTTATGGCTGTGTGTTTTTAAATTGGTTGTATATTGCATTCGAATAGTTAAAGGGGTGGTTGATTATGGTTTCACTTTTCTAACTGTAGTTAGTGTGTAATGTTGCTGTTTGATCATAAACAACATCTGCAAAGTTACGACGCTCAAAGTTCAAAGCAAAGGGAGATATTTGCTTTTAAAGAAATCGCTTTTTAAAGCTACACTGTGTGATATTTTCCCCCATCTAGCGGTGAAATTGTATATGACTACCCAGTGAATATTAGTTTCTGTTCCTTTCAATTTCGAGGGCGTTTTAACTCCTACGGTGGCCGTATTATTCCAAGATTAACATGGCTTCCAGTTCGACTTTAAAACTATCACCTGTGATCCGTCGCAGCACAGATTTATGTTACAAGGTAAACAATACTTTTTCACCATTGACGTGAGGAAAAGTAACGCAAGTTATACTAGAGGTCGTTCTGGCGTTATGCACAACCATGCTATGGTTAGACAAGCAACTATAAAACTTCGAATTTAGACAAATAGGCTGAATTACCTCTCGAGAGGAAAGCAGGCAACCTCGGCGTCCGTTTTAAAATCTTTGCTCCTCATGAGCTCTTTCCATCTGGGAAAAGTTACTCCAGTATTGACTTTGGTCTTGCTGATTTGCCTGTCTCGTTGACGTTTTAATTCTCTCTTTCGCTTCCTTGGCGACTCTGTTACATGTCCTCGAGAACAGGCGTGATCCTCCATCAGCAATCTTTCAAATCTGCCGGCAGTCGCGAGTAATCTCCCCCTCGCATTCGTCTCTGTGTCACTGAGTGTAAAGCGCGAAAGGCGAAGCTTGAATTTACAGGTATGTCCCTCTTTGGCTAATGTAGTTTCAAGATGGAGGGGCAACATGGCGACCGGCATTCGAACCCCTCACCCGTATGTACTTTCAATGGCAGATTATAAACTTACGAGAATACTTTATTACTTGAAAGAAGTAAATATACATTAATGGGCACATATATTTTTGAAAGAACTAAGTGTTTTTTGCTAAGAATCAACTAAAAAAATTACACAGTGTAGCTTTAAGGACTACAACAAACGTCTGGTAGAGACTACACCACATTCCTCCCGGGTTAGTGACATCACCAACCCTAGAATTTACATAAACCCCGCCCCCTGAACACGATAGATTATCAAGACAGAATATGCTAATCAATGACTAGAAGATAACTACACATCAGCTTCATAACTTCATCAACTAACCATTCAGAAATGTCCTGTTGCTTCTACATGTTGTCACTTCTTCTGGAGTCTCTCCATCATTGACTGACTCCGGTTTGAACATAAAAGGCTAAAAGTTTTTGAAATGTTCACTGCATGTCTGTGTGAGGTAAAAGGACACAAGCTGTTGTAGCTCCGCCCCCTGTGCCGGGAGCAGCAGCTCATTTTCATTTGTCTGACTCCAGTTTGAACATAAAAGGCAGAACAGTTTGCTGACAATTTAGGGTGTGTCTGCGTGAGGTAATCGGAGCTGCTAACACACACACACACACACACACACACACACACACACACACAAGCTCGTGAAGCTCCACCCCCTGTGCATTTAAAGGGACACACACACTAAACGGTGCGTTTTTGCCAAGCGGCAACATTCTGATCTGAAAAATGAAGCCTACCCGGAAGTGCGAAAAACTGCAATACATCGAAAATCCGCTAGAGGGAGGTCCCAAAAGGGAGCAAATGTCCATAGACCCCCATGTTAAAATGTCCGTTTTCACAGCATAAATTCATGTTTTTACAGGTTGGTCCCATGGACTTTAATTGTATTTTTCGATAGCTTCCGAGTGCCTGACAACTGTGAGGGGGGTGAATTTTTTTCTAACTCGTTAGTTTAGATCGTATTTAGATATAAAATGTATGACAATAAGGGCGTGGTTAACTTTGATTGACAGCTTGATTGACAGCTGACAAGGCAGCGCCACGGAGAATGACAACATAAGAAGCGCCATTTTTTAATACAGTTGACATATAATACTACTGTTTCTGTATCATGAAATGTAGTTTTAAGAGTTTTTCAGGCGAGAATGTAGTTGTTTAAAGCTCAAATCTGTGGTTTATTTAAAGATTTAGGAAAATTTTATCCAGTTGATCCAGCGATGACCGGGCGCTCGGCGTTCATGTACCCCGCCTGGAACAGCCTTTCCTCGGCTAGTCGTTCTGAGGTTTGCCGCCAATGCCGCGGACTCTGGCGTCTCTGTAGTGGTTAAACATGAGATATAATTCGTCTTGTGTATATCTAATGAGCGATTTTTGGTCTCGTGAATCTATAATTTTTTCCCTGGGCAATCGTTTTGGCTGAGGGGAAGTTTCATAACTTTATAAGCTATTTAACTTTACCGATGGCGATGTATGGTTAGACTAGAGCACTGACTTTGTATGTTTGACTGAATTGTTTGCTTTATTTGTATAGCTTCTTATACCTTTTACTTATACTTTTATAATGGCTAATATTGATAAAACTGAAATTTAACAAAAAGAGACTGGGTTGAGTTTTGTCATTTTAATACAACGAATATGATCTGTAATGTTGTTTACTGCAAAATCTGTTGTTTAGTACAAATGCACATATTGCCTGGACCATAAAATGTTTAATATTTTTATATTATATTTAAAATGAAAAGAGGCAGGTTTGTGTTTTATATTTTGTTTTTTCATAAATAGGCAAACGTTATGTGCAGTGAATATAATCAATATGTGTTGCCTGAACCACATTTGTGTGGCTATAATGTTTAAGATTTCTTTAAATGAAAACGAAAAGAGTTAGTATGGTGTTTTAACATATTTCATTGCCTAAAATATACACAGAGATAACCGGAGTAGCAGAGCGAGCTGAGTGACGCGCGCTGCGTCAGAAGGTGGGCGGGGTTAGGATTTCCCAAGATTTTCCAAGATGGCGCCGCCCATACCCCCCATAAACGGCTTCAAAACCGTTCTTCAGAAAGTCTATGGGTGACGTCACAGACGCTTTGTCCATATTTTTTACAGTCTATGGTTTTTGCTCACCCTCAAAAAGTGACAATTTTAACATGCTATAAAACAATATCTGTGGGGTATTGTGACAATTTGTGAGCTGAAACTGTCACACACACACTCTGGACATCAGAGACTTATTTTACATCTTGTGAAAGGGCATTATACCTCCCCTTTAAATGAATGAGCTAATCCACTTAAAACTCCATGTAATCTTATTATAGATAATATTCTCGAGCGATTCTTCCACCATATGTCATAGTTAGTGAGAGTCTGTGCATTTAGCTGATTAATGGAGACTTGCTCATTAGCAGCATCTCTCCATGATGGACTATATATCGATACGATAATGAAGGAACACTTCTGCACTTCTGATGCTTCACCGACACAAAGGAGACGTGAAACGCCACCAACATTAGTAATGTACATTTGGGCTATACATGAAGGACATGCAAACTCTGCGCAGACCTGAATCTGAATATGTAAATGTAAATCTGAACTGTTAAATCCTGAATTCTGAATTAATTGTGTAGTTATGAATCGTGACCAAGAAGGTTTTGTAAATCTTAATAAATCTCTCTCTCTCCGTCTCTCTCATTAATTCATTTAAATAGCCTAAATGTAATTTTACCACATGACTTTATTTTCTTAAAGTCCCCCTGTGGTGAGAATCCAGCTTTTAATGTAGTTTATGTGTGTATGTGGTGTGTTTAATGTGCTTTAAGACAAACCATGTGTAGATTCATAAGTCGACACCATTGCTGAGTATTTCCTCCTTAAAACTGCAGTGAACCAAAGACAGTCAAGTCAAGTCAAGTCAAGTTTATTTGTATAGCGCTTTTCACAATACAGATTGTATCAAAGCAGCTTCACAGTATTAAATTAAAATAATACAACAAAGTTTGTTTCAAGAGGAATTTATTGATTGATAAAATTAAATTAAATATCCCCAAAATATCCCCAACTGAGCAAGCCAAAGGCAACAGTGGCAAGGAACCGAAAAACTTCATCAAGTGACCTAATGGTGTCCTAAAACTCCATCAGGTGACCTAATGGAGAAAAAAAAAAAAACCTTGGGAGAACCCAGGCTCAGTCGGGGGCCAGTTCTCCTCTGGCATTTATGAGCTAGAGGCCGGATTGTAGTTTGAACTGTAGGATTATATGAATGCCTGGCTGAAGAGATGCGACTTTAATCTAGTTTTAAACTGGGAGAGCGAGTCTGAGCAACGAACAGTATCAGGAAGACTATTCCAGAGTTTTGGAGCCAAATGTGAGAATGCTCTCCCTCCTTTGGTGGTTCTGGATATCCTAGGTATGACCAAAAGCCTTGAATTTAGTGATCTTAAAGAGCGCGATGGATTATAGGGTGATAAAAGATCCGTTAAATAGACTGGAGCTAAGCCGTTTAGGGCTTTATAGGTCAGTAGCAATACCTTGTAATTAATACGGAACTTTATAGGTAACCAATGCAGTGATGATAAAATCGGTGTTATATGATCATATTTTCTTGATCTAGTAAGAACTCTAGCGGCGGCATTTTGGACTAACTGTAGCTTGTTTATTGAGGATGCAGGACAACCAGCTAGTAAAGCATTACAGTAATCCAGTCTCGAGGTCATGAATGCATGAACTAACTTTTCTGCATCAGAAACTGATAGCATATTACGTAGCTTAGCAATGTTTCTAAGGTGGAAAAATGCTGTTTTTGTAACATATGAAATATGATTTTCAAAAGACAGGTTGCAATCGAGTATAACACCCAGGTCTTTTACTGTAGAGGATAAAGTAACAGGACATCCTATGATGTTAAAGTTGTATTGTGCGAGGTTTTGTGGGCGGTTTTTTGAACCGATAAGTATTACCTCTGTCTTGTCTGGATTTAATAAAAGAAAATTACGGGTCATCCAATCTTTTATATCTTTAACACACTCTGTCAATTTGGAAAATTTTGCGTTTTCATCCGGCCGTGATGAAATATATATTTGAGTGTCATCAGCATAACAATGGAAACTAATTCCATGTTTCCTTATAATATTTCCAAGTGGCATCATATATATTGAAAATAACAGAGGGCCTAATACAGATCCCTGCGGCACTCCATAGTTTACTGGAGTTATGATCGATTTTTCTCCATTTAAATAGACAAAATGGTAGCGGTCAGATAGGTATGATTTGAACCAGCTTAGTGCTTGTCCTTGAACACCAGTATAATTTTGTAGTCGATCTAAGAGTAATGTATGATCTATAGTATCGAACGCAGCACTAAGATCAAGTAAAACTAGTATTGAGATACAGCCTTGGTCAGAAGCTAAAAGTAAATCATTTGTGATTTTAACGAGCGCAGTTTCAGTGCTATGATGCGGTCTGAATCCAGACTGAAACTTTTCATAGATCTCATTTTGTTGCAAGAAAGAACCCAGTTGAGCGGACACCACTTTTTCTAATATTTTAGACATAAATGGAAGATTTGAAATGGGTCTATAATTTGCTAGATTATTATGATCTAATTGTGGTTTCTTAATGAGAGGTTTTATAACTGCCAGTTTAAATGTTCTTGGAACATGACCTAAAGATAAAGACGAGTTAATAATATTGAGGAGAGGATCTTCCACTACAGGTAACACTTCTTTCAGTAGTTTAGTTGGTATAGGATCTAATAAACATGTTGTTGTTTTAGATGAAGTGATAAGTTTATTTAACTCTTTTTGTTCTATAGTTGTAAAGCACTGTAATTGTTCTTTCGGGGTGATAATTGAAGCTGAATTATAAGGCGCGATTGAAGATTGAACGTTTACAATTGTGGTTCTGATGCTTTCTATTTTCTCAGTGAAGAAGTTCATGAAATCATTACTACTGAACTGTAACGGGATATTTTGTTCGGGTGATGTCTGTTTATTTGTTAGTCTAGCCACGGTGTTAAATAAAAACCTTGGATTGTTTTGGTTGTTTTCTATTAGTTTGCGGAGGTGCTCAGCCCTGGCCGCTTTTAGGGCCTTTTTATAACGTGACATACTGTCTTTCCACGCGATTCTAAAGACCTCTAAATTAGTTTGTTTCCATTTACGCTCTAAAATACGCGTTTCTCTCTTTAAAACATGCGTAGTATTGTTATACCATGGTGCTTTATTTTTCTCTCTGACCTTTTTTAATTTAATAGGTGCAACCACATCCAATGTTCTAGAGAGAATGGTGCTCATAGTGCTAGTTAGTTCTTCTAGTTCATCTGTTTGTTTGGGTTCAGGCAGCAGCTGAGACAGATTAGATAAGCAATTTGAGAAATTATCTATGGTGGATGGGAGGATTGTTCTGCCTGGTTGATAACGCGACGCCGCATGACATATTACAGCAGTACGTAATATGCAAGTTACCATGTAGTGATCAGTGACTTCATCACTTTGTGGAATGATATCTATATCGGTTGGATCGGTTCCATGTGATATAATTAAATCGAGTGTATGATTAAGACGATGTGTTGGTCCGGTGACGTTTTGCTTGACCCCAAATGAATTTAATAAATCTGTAAACGCAGCTCCTAACGCATCATTTGGATTATCTACGTGTATGTTAAAATCTCCAACAATTAGTGCTTTATCGACATTGACTAATAGGTCTGAGAGAAAATCTGCAAACTCTTTTAGGAAATCAGCGTAAGGCCCTGGCGGTCTATATACGGTAGCCAAGGCTAGAGATAATAGGGATGTTTTTCTAACATCTAAGAGCGTAACATTTAGTACAAGTACTTCAAATGAAATAAACTTATAACCCGTTTTCTGGGTAACATTTAGAATATCTTTATAAATGGTTGCAACACCTCCGCCACGACCAATCAGACGGGGCTCATGCTTATAACAGTATCCAGGAGGAGTAGACTCATTAATACCGAAATAATCATTTGGTTTAAGCCAGGTTTCAGTAAGGCAAAGTATATCGAAGCTATTATCTGTGACTATTTCATTTACAATAACTGCCTTAGGTGTGAGTGATCTAATGTTTAGAAGACCTAGCTTTAGAAATAGTTTTTGTTTACTAATAGCAACATTTTCTGTTTTAATAACAATTAGATTTTTCCTAGATCCTGCATTAGATTTATTATTTGATCTCACTAAACGAGGAATAGACACGGTTTCTATGCAATGTTCTACACTAGTATTTATATCAGTTGAATTGGTGCAGCAGAGACTATGATTTGGACTTTTGGTTACTAGTCAAAGGGTATTTAACATTTTGGAGATGTTATCTGACAGAAGATCCGCTCCGAATCTGCTTGGGTGTAAGCCATCAGCACGGAAAAGCCTAGGACGCTCCCAAAACAGATTCCAATTATTTACAAAGAGCAGTTTCTGCTCATTGCACCATGACATTAACCATTCATTTAGCGCAAATAATCTGCTGAACTTTTCATGCCCTAGTCGGTACGTGGGAAGCGGTCCTGACACAATGATCGTTGTTTCAGGCGATGTGCTGCGTACCGTATCGAATAGATTCCTGAAGTCTTTCTTCAGAATCTCCGTCTGGCGCAGCCTGATGTCGTTCACTCCCGCGTGCAGGACCACAGTTCCGACGCGCTCGTCACCGTTCAGGATCTCGGGAACGCGAGCAGCGATTTCAGAAACACGAGCACCAGGAAAGCAGTGACTTTGCACCTTACTTTTACCTAACGTAGCGTGTACATGCCGAACGATGGAATCGCCGATGATCACAGCATCGCGTTCTGTTTCGCGTAGAGGGGAGAAGCGGTTTTGTGTCGATAACTCGAAAACCGGGAGGGTCGGAGAAAGTCTTGGTCTAAACCTGACTCGCGTCTTCCGCTGCGGAACCACCCAGGCTTCGTGGTGGCGTGTTGGAGCCGGAGTGAACGAGACCATGGCTGATTTCGACCGATGCTGAGGAACGCACGGAGTAGACGCGGTCGGAGTCAGCGGGTTAGTAACGTTAAACACTGATTTGTGTGCATCGGCGCGTGATGTTTCAAGAGCCAAACACCGGTCTCTCAGCTCGGCCTGTCTCAATAAAAGGTTGTGGATCTGTTTCTCAACAGCTTCCAGCTCAGACTGCAGTGCGTGCAGCTCAAATGTGTCCTCACCTGCACCAAGCGGTAGACTACTTACATCTGATATATTCGCCATTTTAACAGATGGACAGTGAGTTAGCAACGAAGCTACCAGTGATGCTATCAATATTAATACTAATTTATATTATAAGTTTGTTTGTAAGTGAGTGTGGAGAAGACGCGTTCAGCCGTGATCCATGGACGTAACCTTTAAGAGTATGCAGCGTTGGATCACTAATAGGCTTGAGACGCGTCTGCTCAACAGTCCGCGTTGTAACTATGAGGTTTTTTAGGTTTTTTAGTGGTAGGGGTGTAGAGTAGACGCACGATAGGCGAAAAAAAAAATGTTTGTTTATAAGTGAGTGTGGAGAAGACGCGTTCAGCCGTGATCCACGGACGTAACCTTTAAGAGTATCCAGCGTTGGATCACTAATAGGCTTGAGACGCGTCTGCTCAACAGTCCGCGTTGTAACAATGAGGTTTGAGCAGTAACATTAGTGCTTCTCAGTGAGGAAAAGTAGAAAATGTTCGTTGTAAGCGAGTTTAAAGAGAAAAATCAAGAATTATAAATCAAATCGATAGAGCTCCAAAAACAACAACGCATTCAGACGCAAGGCATGATAATAACAGGACAAGACATTACTCACCGTGTTTGTTGAGTGTTTCTTACTCACCTGAGCTTTTCTGAACTCGAAGGCGCGAGCGCGCGAGAGAAAATAAATAAATAAAAATAGCTGAGCGCACACGGGTGGCGCGTGTACAGGCTAGCGAATTACTAGCGTGTTGTGCTAGTAGTAACGTAAGCTAGCGATGTCAGGGTTGGGTAAGCTGTATTTAGTAGTAATATAAACAACTAGAAATTGTAGTAAATGATGGTTCAAAACAAGGAAATACGAGGCTAAGACGGAGCTTACAGCACCGAAGCAGACACACTCACAGCAGGCAGCGAGAAAAATCAAGAATTATAAATCAAATCGATAGAGCTCCAAAAACAACAACGTATTCAGACGCGACGCATGATAATAACAGGACAAGACATTACTCACCGTGTTTGTAGACAGTCTCAAACACACGCTTTGAAATCGCTGGTGTTTCTGACGTCACAAACTACCTTGTAACCAATCAGATCAACGTGTGATCGTCAACCAGTGGATCTCTGAGTGAGTGGAGGCGGGGCTCATTTGCATATTTATAGAGCCGCGCATACTAAATGAGGCAAGGGTGTCGAGTTACATTCAAGATATTTTAAGACATGAAGAAATTATTTTCAAGGAAATTGCAAATTAGCCCCGCCTCCACTCACTCACGGCAGCTCAGAGAGAAAGTGCCTCCCATACATGCATAATAATACACTAATAACTTCACAATACACATACAGTATTGTTACAACCCTGACCTTTAACCTACTGTACAAAACTTGAATATTGTATTATTGCACATTATTATTTTAATCATTCTTTCTTTCTTTTTATAACCAGAACAGCTTGTGAAGTGAGCAGGGGAATGCTGTGTGTGTGTGTGTGTGTGTGTGCGTGTGTGTGTGCGTGTGCGTGTGTGTGCGTGTGTGTGTGTGTTACTGACAGACAGATGTTAGTTTCACTACAGAACGTGGTTTCACTTTAACAGTCAGTGAGTTAAAGATAGTACAAGACTTCACGGTTGTAGAGAGGCAGGCCATACAATCTACACTTATGAGTATGGAATTCAGCTACAAAATGAGTTTGATAATATGGCTCATGTCTTTACGTACAAACATCACTATGGTTGAAAATAAATCAAATGGGAAATGAACTAAATCAAATAAACAGCATCTTTCAGTTTACAGCAATACTTTCTTTCTTTAATAAAATATGATGGATTAGCAAGATCTATCTCCTATCTCTCTCTCTCTCTCTCTCTCTCTCAAACACACACACACACACTCACACACACACTCACACACACACAAAGTTTCTTTTCTTGTTTTTTTTATTTTTTATTTAAATTATTGTTGTTTCAAGTTATACTTACAAAATGTGAAAATGTGTAAAAGAAATGTGTCAAGAACTTGATACTGAATTCTGTAATTTTGAAAATTCAATAAAAAATTCAATTACAAAATAGATATAGTAAAATACCAGTCACACGTCACGACTGAATATTGACGCAGTGCGCAGAACCGGAAGTGCGCCACAGGATCCGGTTAAACAGCAGCGACGATGGTTTATGTATCAAATGGTAAGTGCTAAAAACAAACCTTGTTTCTTTTAGAAAAATAATGCTATTTTGTAGCGCAAACATGTACCACTCTTATCATATATAGCAAACTATCATACGTGGCTAAATATGTAATTTAGCGTCATTGTGTTTGTGAAAACATCCATTATTGCTGGTTTTCCTGTCACTCTGAGATGTTTGATATATATATATGTGTGTGTTTGTGTGTGTGTGAACTATCGACACACACGACCCGCTCTGGCCAACATATGGTTTTGTTAATGTTACAGATGATATCCGGGTAGGAATGTTACGAACGATATGGTAAACGCACATCTCCTGAATATTAATGAGAACGAAGCTGACGCATCTGTAATCGTGTATCTTATTGGCTCGTCAGTTTGAATATTCACGCATCACTCTGTTCATTGGCTTGCTGACCTTCCAACGTCACGTGTTAAATATTCATAACAACGCGTTCGCCATAGGATTCACGATTGTCGTCATATATGTGATATGATCTATGATATGCTGTGATATGCCCGTGTTCTTAGGCCAGGTTCTGGACAGCAGGAGCCGCTCGCCCTGGAGGCTGTCGTTCCTCAGCGATCTCTTCTGGACCGCGGTCGAGTTCATCGGCTTGTTGTAAGGTTTATTATTGCTGAGTTTCATCACAGTTTTCTAGAGCTCTTGTTTGCAGAGGAACTTTTCCTAGAAGCTCAACATTAAGCAACTAAATTCATAAACACTTGGCTTGAGAAAGCCGGACCAGAGAGTTTGAGGTAGACTTAATAGCTGTAAGTCAGACGTTTATAGGTTTGAAGTAGTTTTATAATTAAAGTCTGAACTTGAAGGGTTTAAATTTGAAATAGTTTTAGTTAAGTAGAAGTTTTAAAAGGCAGAATTTTGAATAGATAGATATATTTAGATATGGTTTTAAAAGTTTGAAGGTTTTAAGAACCGCATAGCAACACCCTAGCAACCACCCAGAATACCCAAGCAACCGCATAGCAACTTAGCAACCACCCTAGCAACCACCCAGAATACCCAAGCAACCGCATAGCAACTTAGCAACCACCCTAAGTTTTTCAAACTATTTCAAACTTTGAAATAGTTTTAAAAACTTGGGGTAGTTGCTTAGTTGCTATGCGGTTGCTTGGGTATTCTAGGTGGTTGCTAGGGTGTTTACCTGTGATGTTTGACCTGTGTAATGTCTCCTCAGCTTCCAGACTCTGATTCAGCCAGATCTGTCTAAAGATGGACACGCCGGGTCATCATCACGCTTCAGCGACGGCAGAGGGTACGTGTGTGTGTGTGTGTGTGTGTGTGTGTGGCTTCAGCGACGGCAGAGGGTACGTGTGTGTGTGTGTGCGTGTGTGTGTGTGTGGCTTCAGCGACGGCAGAGGGTACGTGTGTGTGTGTGTGTGTGTGTGTGTGTGGCTTCAGTGCACGGCAGAGGGTACGTGTGTGTGTGTGTGTGTGGCTTCAGTGCACGGCAGAGGGTACGTGTGTGTGTGTGTGTGTCGTGTCCTGTTCTGTTCTCTGTCTTTACCCTGTGTGTTCCCACAGTCCTCCTGGGTTCCCGGGCCGCAGACGGATGGGCAGAATAAACCACGGCGCCGGTCCCACTCCTCCACCCATGGGCGGAGGCGGATGAGGACGGTACGTAAGAGACATACACACACACACACACACACACACACACACACACACACACACTTTATCGACTTTATTCTCGAAAAATGCATGGAAAAAAAACGTTGACTATCAGACTAGTTACTAATATTTTATTGGTTCTCTCTTGTTTTTTCATGCTCATAATTTTTTTTGTATGACAGGCTGGACACATACTTTGTCATGTTTCATTGCGTTATTATCACTAATAAACAATCGACTCCAAGCACAACTACACAGTGGCCCTCATTTATCTAAAGTGCGTACACCAAATTTCCAGCGTACACCCAAAACCACGGTGACTTTGAGATTTATCAATATGGACGTTGGCGTACGGCACGCTCTAATCCTCCGCCAGCTCAGGAGGTGGTGTACATGTACGCACGCTCTAACCCTACGCCAGCTCAGGAGGTGGTGTACATGTACGCACGTTCTAATCCTCCGCCAGCTCAGGAGGTGGTGTACATGTACGCACGCTCTAACCCTACGCCAGCTCAGGAGGTGGTGTACATGTACGCACGCTCTAACCCTACGCCAGCTCAGGAGGTGGTGTACATGTACGCACGTTCTAATCCTCCGCCAGCTCAGGAGGTGGTGTACATGTACGCACGCTCTAACCCTACGCCAGCTCAGGAGGTGGTGTACATGTACGCACGCTCTAATCCTACGCCAGCTCAGGAGGTGGTGTACATGTACGCACGCTCTAACCCTACGCCAGCTCAGGAGGTGGTGTACATGTACGCACGCTCTAATCCTACGCCAGCTCAGGAGGTGGTGTACATGTACGCACGCTCTAATCCTACGCCAGCTCAGGAGGTGGTGTACATGTACGCACGCTCTAACCCTACGCCAGCTCAGGAGGTGGTGTACATGTACGCACGTTCTAATCCTCCGCCAGCTCAGGAGGTGGTGTACATGTACGCACGCTCTAACCCTACGCCAGCTCAGGAGGTGGTGTACATGTACGCACGCTCTAACCCTACGCCAGCTCAGGAGGTGGTGTACATGTACGCACGCTCTAATCCTACGCCAGCTCAGGAGGTGGTGTACATGTACGCACGCTCTAACCCTACGCCAGCTCAGGAGGTGGTGTACATGTACGCACGCTCTAATCCTCCGCCAGCTCAGGAGGTGGTGTACATGTACGCACGCTCTAATCCTCCGCCAGCTCAGGAGGTGGTGTACATGTACGCACGCTCTAATCCTCCGCCAGCTCAGGAGGTGGTGTACATGTACGCACGCTCTAATCCTCCGCCAGCTCAGGAGGTGGTGTACATGTACGCACGCTCTAATCCTCCGCCAGCTCAGGAGGTGGTGTACATGTACGCACGCTCTAATCCTCCGCCAGCTCAGGAGGTGGTGTACATGTACGCACGCTCTAATCCTCCGCCAGCTCAGGAGGTGGTGTACATGTACGCACGCTCTAACCCTACGCCAGCTCAGGAGGTGGTGTACATGTACGCACGCTCTAATCCTCCGCCAGCTCAGGAGGTGGTGTACATGTACGCACGCTCTAATCCTCCGCCAGCTCAGGAGGTGGTGTACATGTACGCACGCTCTAATCCTCCGCCAGCTCAGGAGGTGGTGTACATGTACGCACGCTCTAATCCTACGCCAGCTCAGGAGGTGGTGTACATGTACGCACGTTTTGAGTTAGTGCGGAAATACGCAGAAAAACAATTCCTAACACCACAAAACGCACTGACAAACTAAAAGATATGATATATTATGACCCACTGTAAAAAAACAACAGCATAGTAATTATAAACTTCAGTGTTTATTTTTGTGCAACATAGACTTCAATGTTTAATTTGTGTGACTTTACCAAAGCATTTGATTTGTAGGCATATGTATTCCTTCAGTTGCGAGCCTGTGCGCTTTACCTGACGTTTCAAGCCTTGTTTATACTTTCGCCTGGCTCCGCAGACTGCGCGCGCACCTCCCCAAACGGACGAGTTATACTCTATACTCGACGCGCTCGCCGTTGTACTATTCTTTGAAACGATGGTTAGGCCAGGGTTAGGCCCGGCAGGTGCGCACGGACTGGGTTCAGTAATGAAAGGCTTTCAATGACCAAAAAATAATTCAGACTGACAAAATAATAAAAATGACATTCTTCTTCTTTTAAATAATAATAATAATAATGCAAATAATAATAATAACGACATTCTTCTTCTAAATAACAATAAGTGTCATTAATAATAAAAATCATAATAATAAGAATAAGAATATTACAAATTGTCATGCAATTATTAATGTGAATGAATGGTACTCCACATCACATCATCATCACTATTGTACACCCCAATACATGTGACGTGATACGAAATTAAATGTTAATCGTTTCAAAACACGTGCTGTAAAATAATGCATTGTGATAGGTCATTTGCTCATCCAAGTTTCTCTTCTTTGCCGTCTTCCGTGTGTCCATGGCGTAAAATGAGGGCGTGGGGGAAGCGGAGACTTGAATATATAGGGGCGTGTTATTCTAATGACGATCGTTTTCAGCCGCGGCATTTATCAAGGGCAGGTATTGCGTACACCTGGATTTCAAAGGTACGCACAGCTTCATAAATCAGGCGGTGAGAGGAGTGTAAGCATAATCTTACGCCAACATATACGCCTGTTTCTACGCAAGAATGATAAATGAGGGCCACTATGACTACAAAATCTTTAAAGTCCCCTCTAGGCTATCATATTATGCCTTGAAACTGATCTTTTATCACAAAAATGACATAAAAAAAAAAAATTCCTTCTTCATGCCTCAAAGGGGTCATATAATGCCATTTTTGTACAAGCTAATATGATTCTTTAGGGTCTAAATGAAAAGTTTGTAATATACTTTAATAAAAAATTCTCATTAGTATTGTAAGAAAACACTAATTTTACCTGGTCAAACACAGCTCTGTTTTCAGCACGCCGTTTAAGTGCATGTGTCTTTAAATGATAATGAGCTTTGCTGACCCCGCCCCTCTGCTCTGTGCGGACACAGTTTGTTAACACAATAACCATAATGCGTTGTTCATTATAAAAGTGAGATTATGAATTATATTGAGAACGTTGTACATAGAAAACATGCTGTAATGTACCCTGAGTGTAAACAGCCGCATTCATCGTGAAGCCTGCTAGTGACTTGCAAATATTAATATAAAGGTTAATAAAACGTTACACTCACTTTAGTTCTTCTGGAGGTGCAGCAGGAACACGAATAGTTGGTACCGATCCTTTTTTCAGGAGCAGCTTCTTAGCAAAACCAGCTTTACTGACCCTTGTTTGTAAAGCAGTCTGGTGTGTGAAATGATTCGCCCAAACATGAAAGCATTGACGTTGATCGTGGGGAATATTCCCTTCGAAAACAAACTCAGCCACTGCGTCTTCAGCGGTTCGGATTTATGAACATCAACATGATGCTGTGTTCCTCATTACACCCAAGAACAGAACACCACACTCGCTTAGACGCCATTCTGCTCATAGACAGTGCTCCAGCTAACAAAACAATGACCAAGCTGGTCCGCGCGGACTATGATGATTGACAGCTCGCTCACGAGCGAGGGCGGGTCTGTGTTGAAATGCTGCCGTCAATCAACAATCGTGGGAGGGGCGTCCGACTGTGTGACGTCACTAGGTCGAACGGCTTGATTTGAGAGGGGGGAAAACAGGGGGATGGGGAAGGGCCAGATAGCCCTTGAAACGAAGATTTTTCGGGACCACACTTCAAACGAAGGAGTATGAGAAATGTACCTGCATACACCAGCTAATCATTTTCTTTATGTCACATTCAATCTTGTGTTTATATTTACGGTCATGTTCTTCAAAGAAACGGTTGCAAAAAAATCGCTAAAGTTCGTTAACAATATGACGCGTGTAAAAAGCAAAAGTTTGAAGCGAAGTGGATGCGCGAATGAGGCGAATTCGCCTCCACCGCACCGCGCTAAACGCCTCATTCGCGCCGCAAGACCTCCAGACGCGCGTTAACACGTCTTTACATTGACTTAACATTGAAATCACTCGCGCCAGACGCTCTATTCGCGTTTGGTGTGAACGCAGCATTAGGCGTCGAAGATATCGTCATCTCCGTTGTTTTCTGCGAACTTCAGAAGAAAAATGCACAAAAAAAAAATAGCTGTAACTCACGCAATTGAGATGACTACAGCTGACGACGGCATCTTGGAAGTTTGTGATAAACATTGCCACATCTCCTGTGACGTAGGCGCTAGCGACGACGTATAATGACGTGTAACCGTGTAGTAGTGGTGTCCCATTTCTTAGCGGAATATTTTCACCCCTACGCCTTGCCACTCTGTTTCACGGGTTAGGGTTAGGGGTAGGCGAAGGGTTAGGGGTAGGCGAAGGGGTATAAAATAGAATTGGGATTGAGCCTTAGAATACACGGCTCTATGAATATGTAAATGAGCCCCGCCTCCACTCACTCACTCAGCTCAGAGATCCACTGGTTGACGATCACACGTTGATCTGATTGGTTACAAGGTAGTTTGTGACGTCAGAAACACCAGCATATTAAAAACACCACATAGACATATAAACAACATTAAACGCTGGATAAGAGTCTTCTGACAAATTATTGTATCTTTATGTTTCTTACTTTGACCGTGTTAATGCTGAATACTGACTGAAGATCTGTGTGTGTGTGTGTGTGCGCAGGTAAACGCCTGCACGCTTGTTGCAGGCGCTGAGGACGGTGACACACTGATGCTCCTGTAAAGCTGATGTTCGTCACACACTCCTCTTCCCTCGGCTGACGCTGCAAACGCAGACTCATGACGTCACTCCGGGAATACCTCACCGAGGGGCCGGAGCGGCTGATGATGGCGGCCAAACACACACACACACACACACACACATGCACACACACACACACACACACTGACTCTCTCTCTCTCTCTCTCTCTCTCACACACACACACTGACTCTCTCTCACACACTGACACACACACACACACTGACACTCACACACACACTGACTCAAACACACACACAGTTTTTTAAGTAAAGTCTTTCAAAATGTATGTAGTGGCAGAAATTGTATTTACGATTTGTGTCAATAAAGATAAGTTATGTGAGGATCCTTTAACTGATTTAGTTTTTTGTCCCTACAGTCACAAAACCTGGAAATATCCGGGGAACTCTTCTCATCTTTCCCTCGCGTCCTGTAACGCATCTTTCCCTCGCGTCCTGTAACGCATCTTTCCCTCGCGTCCTGTAACGCATCCTTCCCTCGCGTCCTGTAACGCATCTTTCCCTCGCGTCCTGTAACGCATCTTTCCCTCGCGTCCTGTAACGCATCTTTCCCTCGCGTCCTGTAACGCATCTTTCCGTCGCGTCCTGTAACACATATTTCCCTCGCGTCCTGTAACGCATCTTTCCCTCGCGTCCTGTAACACATATTTCCGTCGCGTCCTGTAACACATCTTTCCCTCGCGTCCTGTAACGCATCTTTCCCTCACGTCCTGTAACACATATTTCCCTCGCGTCCTGTAACACATCCTGTAACACATATTTCCCTCGCGTCCTGTAACACATCCTTCCCTCGCGTCCTGTAACGCATCTTTCCCTCGCGTCCTGTAACACATATTTCCCTCGCGTCCTGTAACACATCCTGTAACACATATTTCCCTTGCGTCCTGTAACACATCCTTCCCTCGCGTCCTGTAACGCATCTTTCCCCTCGCGTCCTGTAACACATCTTTCCCCTCGCGTCCTGTAACGCATCTTTCCCCTCGCGTTCTGTAACGCATCTTTCCCTCGCGTCCTGTAACGCATCTTTCCCTCGCGTCCTGTAACGCATCTTTCCGTCGCGTCCTGTAACGCATCTTTCCCTCGCGTCCTGTAACGCATCTTTCCCTCGCGTCCTGTAACACATCCTGTAACACATATTTCCCTCGCGTCCTGTAACACATCCTTCCCTCGCGTCCTGTAACTCATCTTTCCCTCGCGTCCTGTAACGCATCTTTCCCTCGCGTCCTGTAACGCATCTTTCCCTCGAGTTTCCCTCGCATTCTGTAACGCATCTTTCCCTCGCGTTCTGTAACGCATCTTTCCCTCGCGTTCTGTAACGCATCTTTCCCTCGCGTTCTGTAACGCATCTTTCCCTCGCGTTCTGTAACGCATCTTTCCCCTCGCGTCCTGTAACACATCTTTCCCTCGCGTCCTGTAACACATCTTTCCCTCGCGTCCTGTAACACATCCTGTAACACATCTTTCCCTCGCGTCCTGTAACGCATCTTTCCCCTCGCGTCCTGTAACGCATCTTTCCCTCGCGTCCTGTAACGCATCTTTCCCCTCGCGTCCTGTAACACATCTTTCCCTCGCGTTCTGTAACGCATCTTTCCCCTCGCGTCCTGTAACGCATCTTTCCCCTCGCGTCCTGTAACACATCTTTCCCTCGCGTCCTGTAACGCATCTTTCCCCTCGCGTTCTGTAACGCATCTTTCCCTCGCGTCCTGTAACACATCCTTCCCTCGCATCCTGTAACGCATCTTTCCGTCGCGTCCTGTAACACATCTTTCCCTCGCGTCCTGTAACACATCTTTCCCTCGCGTCCTGTAACACATCCTGTAACACATCCTTCCCTCGCGTCCTGTAACACATCCTTCCCTCGCGTCCTGTAACACATCCTGTAACACATCCTTCCCTCGCGTCCTGTAACACATCCTTCCCTCGCGTCCTGTAACACATATTTCCCTCGTGTCCTGTAACACATCCTTCCCTCGCGTCCTGTAACGCATCTTTCCCTCGCGTCCTGTAACACATCTTTCCCTCGCGTCCTGTAACACATCCTTCCCTCGCGGGTCAAAATGACCCGAAGAACAAAAATTATACTTTTTTTTTTTTTTTTTTTTTTTTTTTTAGAAAGCTTACTTTATTTAATTTTGATAATATATATTTTTAATGCAGTATTTTTGGAGATTTTTTTGTTATTTTTTATTCTATTTACTGTTAAATTATTAGATTTGATCAATAAATAGTAATTAGAGCACTTTCCTCACATTCTTTCAACTTAAATTCAAAATAACTCACAATTTCATGAATAACCCTTTTAATTCAGCTCAAAATGTCTTACATTGAGTGTCTTTGCCGACCTCTTGTGGAAAATAATAATATTTATGATAGTTCATGACTCTAGATGGTCTTATATCTCTATATGGAGCAAATGAGCTGTTCATCTGGGTTCTAAAGCCAGTTTCTCTTAAGTATGCATTCAGATACACATGTAGACATTATAAAATAATTTTTTGGTAAAGTTTTTAGCATTTTCAGTTTGAATTTTGAGCATTTTTAGGTTTTTCTATGTGAACTGAAGCATTCCTCGCATTCCATTCATTCCTAAGGGGGTCAGATTGACCCCTGATGGAAGGATTCGTTACGTTTTTTAACCACAAAACTCCTCGAATCCATTCAAAATAAAAAAAATATGTGTATTAGTGGTTCGAGTGCGACAAAAGTCCTGTGGTCTTGGACACCTCTGATGAACACTCAATTTTTAACATTTAAAAAAGGATGAGCGTTTACAGGGAGAGTTCACTCTAATAATGAACATTCTGTCAGTAACTACTGTCCCTCATGTTGTTCAAACCCGTCAGACTCGTTCATCTTCACAACACAAATGAAGATCTGAGAGATTTCTGTCCTTCCACTGACAGTTACGCAACTACTACTGACCAAGAGTTCATAAGAGATCGCTAAACTGAAGATGAACAATGAATTTAGGCTTTTACTCGCATATAAACATTCATCAGCGCGCACGTCAGTTGTGGGAAACGGAAGCTCAAGCATGGAAATGTTTTCAACCCAAGATCACTCTTCATCATATAAAGCTAAACCACTCTTCATCATATAACCCAAGATCACTCTTCATCATATAACCCAAGATCACTCTTCATCATATAAAGCTAAACCACTCTACATCATATAACCCAAGATCACTCTTCATCATATAAAGCTAAACCACTCTTCATCATATAACCCAAGATCACTCTTCAGTCTTCATCATATAACCCAAGATCACTCTTCATCATATAACCCAAGATCACTCTTCATCATATAACCCAAGATCACTCTTCATCATATAACCCAAGATCACTCTTCATCATATAACCCAAGATCACTCTTCAGTCTTCATCATATAAAGCGATCGAGTCTCTTCAGAATATTTGGACTAAACCGCTTAGATCATGTAGATTAGTTTTACGATCTCTTTATGAACTTGTTTAAGCGTCAGTGGTCGCTGTAACTGTCCATTTCATGAAAATATCCTCATTTGTCCTGAAGAGGTTTGGGAACGACATGAGGGAAAACGGGAAGTCACGTGGGAGAGTAATTAATGACAGAATCTTGATGTTTGGGTGAACTATTACTATGTACTAACAAATACCTACAAGTGTATTGATTCACTGTAAGGATGAGGATTATAGGAGTAATAGTTTTAGGTTAACTTAAATAATAATTATTAATTAATGAATGGTTGAGTTACGGTTAGGGGTAAAGTTAATAGTGTGATATGATACATCACAATGAAATAAAGTATTATAAATATCAGTATTAGTTCATAAATCATACAAGTGCTCTCATATGAGTGTTATTGTGGTCCAGATAGTGATGAGATGGTTAAGAGACTCGCGACCTCATCTGATGCATAAAAAGGGAAATTATTAATGGAGGAGGCATTATTCATATGATTTAACTCTACATTTCCCTATAGCATAATTTATATATATATTTTTAAAACAGAATACCAATGTAATTGTAAATTCAATTACAATTACTATAATTAATGTATGATCTCATACTTGTATATTTTATATTATTGATCAATATGTGAATCCGTTGCACGGGCTACACATGTCTCACTGGTACAAATTAATTTAGATGAGAATGAATAGAACTGTATTGATCCCACACTTGTTTGGACTTCCGGCTGAACAATAGCGGTTATATTCAGAGATTTTATATTGTACCTTATTTGTTTGTGTTGTTGAAGCATAATAAAAAATTAGAATAATAAAAAAACTTTGTTTGGTCACGTGCTTTATCTTCTCTGTTGTGATTTGTTAGATATGGTGGAGAAAACAAGTGTGACCACCAGGTGTCGCTAATGCGCACTGTGTGAAAAGCTTCGAGTAATGGACCTTTTTTGCGGCACAATTTGATGAAATCCTCAAATGCTTCAGAACGCCTCGGTTTTTCCATCACTTGGTACACAGTTAGGTTTGGGCGTGGTAAAAAAGTTAAAAATATATATAGTTGTGGACCCTTTTTGTTGTGGACAAGCCAGACAGTGGGACTTTTCTTTTACTGTCTAGGGACAGGCGGCAGGAACATCCCGGAAGTGACGGCATAAGCGCGCGCTCCTCTCCAGCCCAGCAGATGGCGGGAATGCCAACCGCCGCTCAACTGAACAGAAGAAGAAGGGATTTGTTTGAACACACTCGTTCTTCATCAGTGTGTTCATACATGTGCAGATAATAGTGGCGATCATGACTCAGACAGACAGAGATGTGGAGAACGGCAGAGACCGAGAGAAGGAGCAGCGCGGAGTGAAGAGACCGATTGTTCCCGCCACGGTCCCGGAGCCCGCGCAGGAGGTGACGTAACATTACCGACGGTTACACACATCGTTCATGACGCCTGATCAAAACACTAATAATCAGAGTGATCAAAACACTCATCAGAGGGAGATAAACACACCCTTCATTAATCAGAGGGAGATAAACACACACTTCATTAATCAGAGTGATCAAAACTTTAATCAGAGTGATCAAAACACTAATAATGTCAGTCATAACTAAAATAACTGCCTGTTTTGGCGAGCCGTTTTGACTTTTATTCTGTTTATTTGTGCTTGATAACATCAACAAATCCATTTTCACTATTTAAAATGATAATTCTGGAAACTAATGGTATTTTCACTAGTTAAAAGGCTATTTCTTGATGTTAGAAATTAGATTTACTCTAGTAAAAATGTTAATTCCTGATATCAACAATGACGTAACTTTGATATCATTAACAATTAAAATGTCACTAGTTAAAACGATAGTTCTTGATATCTGTAACTGTATTTTCCACTAGCTGTCACCATAATCTCCATTCAAATTCAATTGTTGATATCAATAATTGATTTCTTACTTGATAATTCCAATTTTACACATCATACTTTCTTATGTCAATAATTACTTTAATTAATTAATAATCATAGTTGCTAGTCCAAATATAAATTCTTGATATCAAGAACTCAGTTGTCACTCGTTGAAAAGTTCATTCTTAATATCTGTAAATGTATTTCAACAAGTTACATCTGTCATTTCTGATATCTGTTTCTAACGATCACATTCATGAGGTCAGAAATTAACATCGTCACGAGTGGAAATAGAATTATTGATATAAAAATGTAAAAAAAATTACTAGTAGCAACTCAATTGTTGATGTCAAGAACGCATTTGCACGAGTAACAAAGCAATTATTGATATTCAAAATTATGATTGTTACTAGTAAGAACTGTATTTCTGATATCACCAATTGAATTAGAATGGAAGCATATGGTGACAGCTAGTGAAAATACAATTACAGGAATCAAGAATTATAGTTTTTATAGTGAAAATGAATTTGTTGATGATGTCAAGAGTTCGTATTTCTGCGAGTGATGACTTCATTGTGGATATCAATAATTAAAAAAAAAATTCAAGTAGAAATCTAAATCCTAATATCAAGAATGATCATTTTAACTAGTGAAAATTTAACTGTTGGTATCAAATTCATATCCTGTGAATGAATAAAAGTCAAGATGTCAAAAGTAAGAATAAACATGGCAATGACAATTTTGATTTTACTAACTATTCATTTAATATTAGTAAAAATTATTCTATTTACATATATTTACTAACTGAGATGTTTTTCATGTCGATTTAACGGCCATGAATCTCCTAATTCACGTTTTGTTTGCTTATCGAAATCTGAAGTCAAAAATCTGAAATACACTGTAATAATGGAAATATTGACTAATTAATCAGAGTTTAGGAGTTAAAGTGTTCATGATATCTAAATGGGCAATTTTTATTATTTTATGGAATATTGCAGCATGTGCCTCGCAATCTCTAATCACAATAGTTTCATCTCCCTCTTCCAATCTTTACAATAAACCATTTATTAAAAAAAAAGAAGAATTGTCTATTTTGATTTCATGGTGACTTTAAAACGGAGAATATGTTTGATATGTTCAGCAAATCCAGGCGAACTTCCTGGTGGTGATCCACCCCGGGTCGAGGACCCTGCGCATGGGTCGAGCCACGGACACACTGCCTGTCAGCGTCCCACACGTGATCGCCCGCAGACACCGGCAGCCCGGACAGCCCCGCCGCGAGGACCCCAGCCTGCTGCGCCACGGACTCAGCGTACGCTAGCGTTAGCATGCTCAGGTGATGAGTGTACGGCTGATGAGTACAGCAGTGAGTGATGAGTGTGTGTGTGTGTGTGTGTCAGTCTGCAGACAGCAGTGAGCAGAGACAGAGTGGCCTGAAGATGATCGATCAGGTGATCTGGTCCAGGAAAATGTCCAACGGTGTGAGACGAACGCCAGTGTCCGCAGAGCAGGTGTGTGTGATCCTGAGAACGAGTGTGTGTCAGCAGGTGTGTGTGTGCTTCAGCACTGAGCGTGTGTGCGTGTGTGTGTGTGTGTGTTCACAGGCCAGATTATACAACAGACAGATCCGTCCTGCTGTCCTCGAGCCGAACTCTAAAGTCAGCTGGACAAACACAGCTCATCAACCCCAATATCTCGTCGGAGAAGAGGTGAGTCATGACATCACATGATGCAACACCTCAAAACAATCAAAACTCTTGCTTTCTCAAACGTTCTTACGAACACAATTGGAACAAGTTTTTACCCTTTATCCTTTTAAAGTCGGCATGAAAGGGAATTTGCGCTCATCTTTTCGTCTGCTGTTATTTTAATGTCTATGGCCTGTCGCAGTCTGGATCCCTACTTGTCTACTCTTGTCCAGGTCCTTTTCCCCTTCAGCTTCATAAAGCCAAAGTTACGCTAGACTTTAACGCAGAGGGTGCCGGTCGGGTTTCTCACTCCTCCGTCACGCGTCTCTGTTATATACACAGCTGAACACCACAGACCGTCCAGGGAACTACGTCACCCTACGTGTAGTTCCCTGCCGTCCAGGCGCCTTTAGCGTTCCGTCAACATTACGTTATCAGTTAACATTTAGAAAATAGTTTTTTGACATTTGTGATTCGATTCAGAATCGTTCGCATCGCATCTGAGGATCGACTTTCCCCCCAGCCCTACTGATCACCCTTTCCAAAATGTTCAACTTTGGAGTCTGTGACCTCGTAGATGGTCAGATCCGCCGTGGCAGGAGGCCGGATTGGAAACGCCAGAGCTTGAACCTGCCGGGGAGCAAGAACTTCTCTCAGTGCCATCAAAGGTGGACCTGAGCCTGAGCTGGTCCCCTTGTTCTGAGGGTTGCATCCATAGACTGTAAAAAAATATGGACGACGACCCCTACGCTCTCTTCCATTGGTGCGAAGTGAAGCCGCCAGTGTCCCGATATGGCGCTGACATCTTGGGGTTTGAGTCTGCGCAGTAGCGATCTCGGGACCAGACCCCCCTCACTCTCAGTGTGAAATAATTAATTATAGAAATTTAGATATTAAATTTAAAGCTCCAATCTCCTCAGTCCTCCGAAGATCCTGAAAAAAAAGACTGTTGGTGCTTCAGTGACTACTTCACTCAGAGAACCTGTCAATCACAGCTGTCAATCATGACATCACACCAGCGTTTTTATAGCATCACATCACTAACTAAAAACAAACTTATTTTAAAAACAAACACTTGAATTTACATCAGTGTGATAAAAACTACAGTAAATGACAGAAACCACCTTCAGAAAAAAGATATTTGAAGTGTAATTAAATTGTTTAGTTGGTCTCAAGTCCCGTTGAATAACACGGGGAGGCGGGGCTTATGACCTATACTAGGACCAGCCACCGGAGGGCGATCGAGACGCTTTGGCTTCACTTTTCAGGGCTTGTGCGGCACGCTTGGTTGCATCATACCAACGACCTAGGCTCTTATTTGGTTTCTCCATTAACGTTGAAATTAATTCTTCCCCAATGAAAAACCGACTTCCCTTGATTATAGAAATGCTCCTGGATTAACTTGGCTTTATCTTCATCCGAGCTCACTCGATGTTGTGCCGCAACTTTTCCAAGAGCCTCCTGGTGCAAGCCTTAGTTGTGGTTAGTGTGGTCATATCATCCACGTACGCCCTGATGGGAGTGAGCCGCAACCCGGGCTTGACCTTCTCTCCTCCTACAACCCACGAGAGGCTCGGGTGATCACTTCCATTGTCATGGGAAAGGCCAGAACCCGCCATAATACCTCTTTCCAATCATTGGCGTGCTGTGGTGTACTCAGCATTTATTAGGCATCGCTGTATATCATGAAGATAGGCTTTTACAAGGGCTGTGAACGCCTCTGGAACGCTGAAGTCGTTGAATGCAATCCAAAGGAGATTGTGGGGAACTGAACCCCAAGGCATTGGCAAGGTCTAGGAACACATGAAGAGGTCTTCCCTCTTTTCTGTCTGTCTGGACTTGTTGCCAGATCATGCTTGTTTGCTCCAGGCACCCTGTGAATCCTGGGACTCCTGCCTTCTGCACAGATGTGGCCACATATCGAGTTTACGGAGATAAGCTGCCAGCCTTGTGGTGTCAATGCAGGCAGAGCAATAATATTGTTGAATATTAAATTAAATGTCCCCAACTACGCATGTAGTGGTGGCAGGTCAGGTGGAAGTGTAATCTGAACATCTAACTCCTTCCTTGATGTTGAGAGTCTGTCGCTCTTCCCCTTTGTCAGCAGACTCTTCACAAACCTGAAGGGGTCTTTCAGGAAGTTTGTTCTTGCCCGATCTTTCTTTATATAGAAATATATAGAATACATCTCTCTTCCTCATCCGCCACTCCTTCTCCCCCATGCGAAGATCACCAAAAACTCACCCAAGAATCTAAATGGTTTAATGTAAATGATTATCATCGAGTATTATACTTGTTTAGTATCATTTGAAATGTCTCAGTGCGACTGGTACAAATGTCTCATTTCCAAATAAGTAAAACAAAAGGTAATAAGGTTTTTAAGAGTTTAGGGATAACTGGCACACAAAGGAAGGTGGTCTCCTGGCGAATGGTCTCATACCACCAAAAGGTGTAACCTCTGAATGTGAATTTCCATTGTTAGCAGATGTTTCCATGTGAAAGAGGTTCTGTCTATATAATGAAATGCAGCAGAGGGCTCTGGGCCTTTCTGTACCTCAAGTTGGCCCATGATGCTAAGAGTGACCAAAACTCTTAGCATCATGTATTTTAATGTTGGGTTTGCATCTCTTCTCTTTATTCCAGAGCATTTGATGTTTTGTATCGATTATCTTTGAATTGATTATGTAATTGGCATGATACATTTACCTGACATAATAAGTTGTTACATTTGATTATTCTAACTGACTTTGACATTTTATTTTTATTAAAGAGTTAAAAAGAATAGTCACATTTTTGCTCAATTGCACAATTGCTCACATTTAATGATGCACAGATATCATTAAAACCTTTTCATTTATGGAGTCAGATGAAATAACGAGAAAATACATATGAGAAAATGTATTGCATTTAATCAAAAATACTTTGCCTCGAGAAAAGACAGTAACACGTAGAGACCTTCCGCACTGGCCGGATGCTGGACTTTGGGCCGATCGAACACTACTTGTGCCAGGTTCCTCCCACAGGGGTCGGTAGCTAGCCTATGGCGGCCCACTGGGGTCGATAGCTAGCCTATGGCGGCCCACAGGGGTCGATAGCTAGCCTATGGCGGCCCACAGGGGTCGATAGCTAGCCTATGGCGGCCCACAGGGGTCGGTAGCTAGCCTATGGCGGCCCACAGGGGTCAGTCCCTCCGTCCTGCTGCTCTGTTCACAGCGGTCACTGGTTACATCCAGAGATACAGTTACATTTTAGGACGAGATGGTAATATTGCTTGCTTTTATTGCACTTTTCTGAGATGAGTGGGAAACAGATGTGGAGGATGTGTAGGTACTCGAGATAGAGGGACTGAAACAGCATTAATATGGCTTTTATAAATGTTTTATGTTATCCATGTATAAACATTGATTAATGCACATCAAATACATTAAATGGAAGCTCAACCATATTCTCTCTCTCTCTCTCTCTCTCTCTCTCTCTCTCTCTCTCTCTCTCTCCCCTTCTCTCAGGCGTTGTATGTGAACCCCTCTGACTGCTACAGCCTCCACTGGCCCATCTGCAGGGGTCACCTGAACCTCCACAGTGGACCGGGCGGCTCGCTCACATCTGTGCTGACCGACCTCGAGAACATCTGGGCTCACACTCTTCAGAAGCTGCTGGAAATCCCTCTGAAGGACCTGAAGGTACAGCAGAACCTGAGGATTCATGTGACATGATGATGATTGATGATGGTGATGATGATGATGGTGTTTCAGTATTACAGGTGTATCCTCCTGATCCCAGACATCTATAACAGGCAGCACGTGAAGGAGGTGGTCAACATGCTGCTGGTAAAGATGGGCTTCTCAGGTACATGTCATGAAGACCAGTAGCTCTTGCTGATCTGATCACACAAATGAAACTCCGGCCTTGTCCGCACTAATACGCTTTCGTTTGAAAACGCATCTCTTTCTCTCTGTTTTGGCCTTCCGTCCACACTGAGACTGAATAATTGCTAAATAAAATGATCCTGTCAGAAGAATTGCTCGATAAATATCAATAATATTTAGCGTTTTCAGGCGTGTCAGTGTGGATGAGAAACTTTTGGAAAGCGCTAGTGTGGACGGAGAGCATTTTGAAAAGGAAACGCTGATTTGAAATGTACCCTGATGAATGTAGACGTAGCCTCGGCTCTGCAGTCGCTGAGGTTCCCCTGATCATGTGTGTGCAGCTGTAGTGGTGCACCAGGAGTCGGTGTGTGCCACCTTCGGCAGTGGGCTGAGCAGCGCGTGTGTGGTGGACGTGGGAGACCAGAAGACCAGTGTGTGTTGTGTAGAGGACGGCGTGTCCCACCGCAGCTCCAGGTCAGACAAACACACTATACGCTTTATTATACGCCATGTGCAGTTTATTTCATATAGAGCAGGGCTCCAGACTGCCACCAAATGGTCACATTTTGCGATTATTTTTCCTGCTGGTGCAGCCAAATTTTGATATAGGTTTGCTCTGGCGCGACCGCAACGTTGCCTAGCATCAAATGGCAAACGAAATGAAAGCGGAACGAAACTGCGCTACTCATTTGTGCTTCACGGACCGTTTATTAGTTCGGACCAATAATAGACAGCTCCTCGCCAGTCACGGGCCGATCTCGATCACGCGACACCGTTACTCCTCAGTGCTGGAGATCCATTGAATTCGCCACAGAATGAATAACATCGCTGCGAGATCCAGTGAGAAACATTCAGATTCAGTGCAGAGCTTTCTGTTATAAAGAAACATGCTATAGAGGTTATAGAAGGCTATCAGCAACATTCACCATGGATTTAGTGTAGTAACACTAACTGTAACTGTTGTAGTGTGGCAGAAATAGTCAAATGCTTACGAGTACTACACATCTTTTTCCAGCACCTCAAAACTATAATTGTGTAGTGAATGTGACGTACATAATTCACCTTTGTTGTTAAGCACAGTTCTACACGCTGTTGATTTTAAACGCAGCACTTTGTTGTTAGCGTGTTTCTTCATGACTGTTCAGGGATCGCAGTCCCTTTAAATGTTCTGAATGGGTGAGGATGTGGGACACTTGTCAGCGCCATTTGTTCTCTGTGTTTACCTTCTGAAATAAATGACACACATTCGTGTGCTCAACGTGAGAAGTTGTCTCTTGCAAATTACTGCAATTTCCACAATATCATATTCTTAATATGTTGAACCTTTTTAGTTCATCCTTCAAAGATTGTCCCCATTTATAGAACTAAAAGTTTCAAGATGTTGGAAAACTAAAAAAATATTAAATTACCATTATAACCAGTAGGTGGCAGCAGAGGACACTTATTGGATCACTCCCAAATATCTATTTTTCCACTCGTTTTGCTTATGAATTAATATTAAGACATTATGAATGATAATACTTAAAGGCCTGGTTTCACAGACAGGGTTTAGATTAATCCAGGATTAGGCCTTAGTTAAATTAGGATATTTAAGTAGCTTTTATAAACATGCCTGAGAAAAAAACATTACTGGTGTGCATCTTGAGACAAAACAATGGCACTGACATATTTTAAGGTATATCAGTGCAAGTTGCTTTCAGTTAAAACAGCTCTGTTTTAGTCTGGGACTAGACTTAAGCCTTGACTGTGAAACCGGGCAAATGTCATTTTTATCTACACCTTAAATTAAGCTCAGTGCTTTATTGTCCCAGTGCTACCCAATGCTTCCTGCAGAACTCCGTGTCTCCGGTGCTGCGGCCCTCAGATGCTAGTCTAGAGCCTGTGAGCTTTGAATAACACCGCACACTGTACTTTCTGTACGTTAAGTCTGTTTATTACCAAGGCATTGTTCAGTAATGCAGTCAAAATGGGGGGAAATGTGAATAGCTGTGTTGCAGGTTGTCAGAAACAGTTAGCCTGGAGCCCTGTGAAGTGAAAACTGATGGAGAATAACCATTAATCATTGTTTTGAGTATAGGCCTAAATGCTAATTAATCACATGAATGATAGAGTATTGAAAGCAGCTGCATATGTGTTGTGTGAAGAGTGACCTGGTGCTGATGTCACACAGCTCAGTAACGCGGCCCAGAATCCTCTCGAGCTCAGTGTTGTGTGTTCTCGTTCTCAGGCTGTGTCTGGCGTACGGTGGCTCGGATGTGACGCGCTGTTTCTTCTGGCTCATGCAGAGAGCGGGGTTTCCCTACAGAGAGTGTCAGCTCAGCAACAGACTGGACTGTGTGTTACTGCACCAGCTGAAGGAGTCCTTCTGCCATCTGGACCAGGTGACCCCGCGGCACTCAGCTGAAGGAGTTATGCACTGTTTTAAAGGCTGCTAATGTTGTTTTGGCGTCTCCTACAATAGATTCACATTCATCCATGATCAAAAACACTGTAATGTCCTCATAATCTCCACTGCAGCATCAGCTCTTTCCTCTCAGTGTCTGAAACGCTTCCATCAAAGATTCAGTCTCTCTAAGCCCCGCCTGTCTGAGAGCTGCTCTGCTGTGATTGGTCAGAAAGCAAATGCTCATTATCATATCTGAACAGCACGAACCAAACTCTTCCAGTCTCAGATACATTACAGTGTTTGAGGGTGGAGCTAAGAGACGCTGTTCAGCCAATCAACACCACAGGCTGGCATTATGCTAATGAGTTACAAACCTACGCAGGTTCAGCAGGAAGAGAGACTGAATTACTAACGACTCGTTTCAGTTAAGAATTACTTCTTTCGTTTAGCAGACAATATATTGGATATATTCTCCATCTGCAGGGTGTCCGCGGGGTTGTAAAAAGTATTAAAAGGTAGTAAATGAAATTAGCCAAAATTAAGGGCATTAAAAAGTATTAAAGTAATAAACGTCATCTGACGAGGTATTACATTTCCGAACCCCCATCCAACTAGGTCTATGAGTTTCAATTTGTGTTAAGTGCAGGCCTTTCTTCTAAAATTCCAAAAATTCGCGTGGATTTGTTTATATGTTGCGAGTAGGACCTGAGCGATATCATGTGACTTGGTGCTCGTTCGCGCGCAGCGCGTGCTGAAACAAACTGGGTACCCGGCTGGTTTGCTGCTAAACCTGTTTGCGAGTTCGCTTCTATTTCAGTCATTTAAGAGACATCAGGGTTTTCCTGCATTGAAATTTTTTTTTTGGCGGCCGCCAAAGCCTTATTTGATCGGTGAGTAGCCTAATGTAGATGACTGCTGCGCTTGTGACAGGGTGCATGTTACTGAAAGAACGAGCAGAGAGAGAGAGAGACCCGGTCGCACGCGCGCACTCTCTCCACTCTTGCTCTCTCTCATCCTCGCTATATTAATCAAAATCTATTGATAGGCCTGTCACGATAACAAATTTTGCTGGACGATAAATTGTCCAAGAAATTATTGCGATAAACGATAATATTGTCGTTCTGAGACCATTTTCATCTAATATAATGATAATGGCATAATAATGCAGGTACACCTTTTCAAATATCTATAAACTTTTATTTCTAAAGAATATTAAACATTGAAAACGGAAAACATTTTAAATATCCACAAAAAATTAACAAAACAACCAAAAACAATAAAAGCAATGGACTCTGTGTCTGTTAACAAAAAAATTCACTTGAATAAATACCAAAAACGATAAATAAAATGGATGTAAACAAAATTGCACTTCAAAAAATATTAAACATTAGGCTCAGACATAAATAGTGATGCATTCCATAACAGGCAAAACTGCTGGTTAGGACCTTTGTAAACACATAAAAAAGCCTCAACAGGCCATATCACACCATTCTGCACTGTCCTCCTGTTACTTTGTCTACTAAACGCCCGAGTGATTGTGTAACTTACTGTCGGGAAGACGGAGACGCACTTTATTGTGTGTATATGCTATGCACTGAAAATACTTGGTTAGGATTAGGGGTGAGGAGTGCGTGCGTATTACACGCCATAAAGTGCGTATCATATGCACGCAAAAACAATTTTTGCCGTATAAATGGCACGAGAAAAAACATTCGTGGTATAGATACGCATTTTCATGAGATCTCTCTCTCACGGCAGTCGCCGCAAGCAGTCCCGCTTTCCCATACAAAGACCATGTGACTGACAAGAGGGTTCACTCCTCATATAGCCTACGCCAGGGGTCGGCAAGTAACTTTGGCCGCGGGCCAATATTTTTTTTAGCCAGTAGATGGCGGGCCAGCTACACGGAGTAGGCCTATGGATACAAATGAAATACTCTTATATAGGCCTATAATTGTGGAATATGATGTGTCCGTCACCGTCCGTGGATCATTCATTCAATCTTTTTTTTTCAAATTAAAACCAAAAATAAAAAGATGAAAAACGACTTGTTTTTCCATTATTTATTTCCTGAACTGAAATGAAAAAAACGAATAAGGACGGATTTTCTGATTGTGCTCAGATCAAAAATAGAAAAAATGAATTACTGGATTAGACACATTTTAATTTTGATTTTTAATTTGTAATTTAACACCTTATGCATATATCAAGGAAATCATTTTAAACAGATCAAGTACTATTGTGGTAACAGATTACAGCCATTTTAATAAAGGTGTGAATAGTAATCATGCCTCATTCCGTACAGTCCGACTTTTGAACTTTATTCCTTTTTTATTATTATTATTTATTCGGGGACACACACATACACACCTAAGGTTTAAGGAGTTCTGCGCGGGACAGTTTTTTTTTTCCGTCCCGCTCCCACAAGATTCTATTCAGCAACCGCTTAAAATACACTCGGTGTTCACCCGCTTTATTTCCCGACCTGACGGGTCCACAAAATTTAGATCTCGTTTCCATAATCTCACATTCAAATGTCTCTAACGGAAAGAATGAGATTAAGTAGCCTATAATAATTATAAATGCTATACAAAAATTGTGTTCGTGTCAATATAAATATTAGGCTATTTTAACATTGTACTGTCAGCAGAGAAAAAAAATGCCACAGAAAAAATATATTATAAAAATATAACATAAATTAAATAGGACAAAGCCTATCACTCAAATTTCTAAGCAACATAAACGAAAATCATATTGCCCTACTGACGAAATGAAGTAGGCTATTTTCTGCCGAACTATTTAAAACATCCTTGCAAAAAAAGAATGTTGTTGACTGACAATGGTTTCAGTACCAAACAGCTCCTCAGAGCTAGGTGTACAGGTGGTCAGAATTAAGTGCGGATACGCTGTCAAAAGATGTCGGGAGTGCGAGTGGGCTATTGTCAGTCAGACCCCCGCTCCGTCCAAAGTACACCAGAGTTCTGACCGCTAACGTCTTTTGACGCGCGAATGGACACAAAGTGGTCAAGCGTATAACTAGACGCGGCAGGCGCGAATTTGACGCGCTATTCGCGTCCGGTGTGAACGCACAGTTATACTTTAAAATGTAATCCCGCGCCGCATGATTCCCTATGGGCGTTTCACACAGTATGCGGCGGTGAAATCGACTACGGCTTTTCTCAAGTAGTGGAAGAGTTTTGTGCAGCATTTAGGACTACCAAAATAATCCGGCGGGCCAGAAAATATTGCTGGCGGGCCAGTTTTGGCCCGCGGGCCGCCAGTTGCCGTTCCCTGGCCTACGCTAAGGAACCGAGAGTGGTCATCCAGTCTCTTTGGTAGAGAGAGAGAGAGAGACGAGGAAAACAAACACGCATGCAAATGGAATTATCGCGGCCGGAAAAATGATCGAGCTAATTTTTTTTCTCGTGCGATTAATTGATTTATTGACTATCGCGACAGGCCTATCTATTGACACGATGGTAAAAGGTCGGAAGACCGAAGTTTCACGTGTCGCATTCGGAGATTTATTTCTTGAATTACCGCTGGGTGTGAATTGTGCTAAAATACACAGCCTTATCTTCTCTGAAAAGCGTTCCGCACACTCAGCTGACATAAACCACACTCTCAATAAACAAACAAAAAAACTATCCAGTGATGAAATGTTTTCTGTGTTGACACACATCTTGTGCGATGTCCTAAACTGCTGTGATAATCACACAACGCGTACACGTCCGCTAATGACACATCGCCTAATTCGCGAACTAATGACTCCTTTGAACTGATTCACTTTAATGAATGGTTAAAATAACTGATCTGTCCGACACGGAACTCACGAGACGTCTGAATCCGTGTGGAACAAATCGGTAACACTTTACAATATGGTTCCATTTATTAAACTCTAGTCAACTATATTAATTAACATTAACTATTAATAAACTGCACTTCTACAGCTTTAATTCATCTTTCTCAATGTTAATTTCCCCATTTACTAGTAGCTTACATTATTGAAATCAAAAGTTGTATTTGTTAACATTAGTTAATGCACTGTGAAGTAACATGAACAAACAATTCATGTATTCATGTCTGTAAACTACGTAGTATTTTCAGGTTATTTATGTTATAATGTGTAGAAACATTACCAAAAAAAATTAAAAAAAAATAATTTAGTTTAGACTGGAGTGAGGTAAAACAAGTTATTGTTATCTAGCAGCTAATTTGTTTTATCTTGCAGCTAATTTTATTCAATTGTACAGTATATGGTAGAAAATTAGACTATTAATTAAAATTAACTTTTTTTATTCTACTTTTTGATATTGATATGATTATAGACCAAAATAATTATCAGGTCTAGCAAGAAGGATTTTATCTTACAAAGCTATGAAATCAAGTGGTAAAATCACAGCTTAAAAAACAAACAAAAAAACTTTACTTTTCACTTTACACCTCTACAGTTGCAGCTTGAAGTCGTGCTGGTATTAAAAAATATTGTGAAGGTATTAAAAAAGGTATTAAAAGGTATTAAATTCAACTTAAGAATTTCTGTATATACCCTGATCTGTAAATGTTAGAGAGTCAAACAAAGATGTCCATTTCTCTGTGAGGAGAGGATGAGCTTCTGCAAGAGAATCTCTGCTAATGTTCAAGCTTGTGTGAACGAGCGCTAAACAGGCGGAGCACAGCAGAAAAGTAGCGCAATAACTCGAGTAAAATATACATAATGCTAAAATATTTGTTGTTGGAGACAATTAATGTGCCGTATGTGGAATCTTAAACCTACAAGTATATTTTTATGAATGGGAGCATTATAATGGGCTAATCAAACGCAGGCTAATATAGTTAGTTTCTGCTTTTGTTTTGTTTTTCATTCTTAGTTTAGCCTTTAGTCAATATAAAACAAAAGCATTATTTTTTGTTTTTAGATTATAAAATCTACCTTTTTGATTTTAATCCTTTTTGCACATAATATATTGCATAGTCTACATTACACTCACTATACTTGTTTCCATATCCTTCAATATCAGCATTGTGTGTAGGGTTAGGGGTAGGGTAGGGTAGGGTAGGGTAGGGTGTCATTGGGCAGGATGTGAAATAATAACATCTTTTTAAAAAAATAAATACATACAGATTTTCTTTATCCAAGTAGAAAAACGTTGAAATTACATATATATATATATATATATATATATATATATATATATATATATATATATATATATATATATATATATATATATATATATATATATATATAGTGTATTGCCATTTAACCAACAAATACAGAGATATGATTTTTTTGGCCGTATCGCCCAGCTCTACATGAGAGGGAATATCCCAAAAAATAAACATAATAAGGGCACTTTAAAAGTGTTTATATGTGTGTGTTCAATATCTATATCTGCTGTGTAATCTGATGTATTATTGATTGTCCTGCAGGATATTTCTGGGCTGCAGGATCACGAGTTTCGCACACGTTTCCCAGAGTCCCCAGTGCTGCTGTATCAGCTACGCTTAGGAGACGAGAAGCTACAGGTAGAGATGATGTCTGAAGTCAAAGTCCGCTTGATTTCCATTGTTTCAAAGCAGCTTCACAAAAACAAACAATAATAGAATCAATGATGCAAACTTCAAAAAGACAAAAGTCATGATTCGGCTCGAGTCGGTCCAGTGTTGATTCAGTTCCGCTCAATAACAAAGCATCGCACAACATGATTGCAAACGTGATGTTTAACCAGTCGATCTGCTTTCTAGGCTCCCATGGCGTTGTTCTACCCGGCTGCGTTTGGCATTGTGGGTCAGAAGATGACATCACTGCTGCACCGCTCTCAGGGCGACTCCGAGGATCCGCACGACGAGCACTTCCTGCTGACCACACAGAGCAAACAAGACCAGGCAAGCACACACCCGAGCGTTGTGAACGCACACCCGAGCGTTGTGAACGCACACCCGAGCGTTGTGAACGCACACCCGAGCGTTGTGAACGCACACCCGAGCGTTGTGAACGCACACCAGAGCGTTGTGAACGCACACCCGAGCGTTGTGAACGCACACCCGAGCGTTGTGAACGCACACCCGAGCGTTGTGAACGCACACCCGAGCGTTGTGAACGCACACCAGAGCGTTGTGAACGCACACCCGAGCGTTGTGAACGCACACCCGAGCGTTGTGAACGCACACCCGAGCGTTGTGAACGCACACCCGAGCGTTGTGAACGCACACCCGAGCGTTGTGAACGCACACCCGAGCGTTGTGAACGCACACCCGAGCGTTGTGAACGCACACCCGAGCGTTGTGAACGCACACCCGAGCGTTGTGAACGCACACCCGAGCGTTGTGAACGCACACCCGAACGCACACCCGAGCGTTGTGAACGCACACCCGAGCGTTGTGAACGCACGAGGTCCTTGCACACTGAGTCCGAGTGTTCCGTATGCGTCATCCGGTGGTCAGGTGGTCAAACACCTCTCAAACGGCTTGAGCTACGGATGCGGGAAAAGCAGAAAACTGAACCCGATCCGGATGTTTTCAGGCAGTGTTAAACGTGATTGACACAACGTGAGGTCGTATTTATTTATTAACGTGCACATATTTCGGACGGTCTCGGTGTGCGAGGACCTTTGATCTCGTACCAAACGATTTCAGTCGGTTTTGAGCTTTAAAGGGACAGTTCACCCAAGATGAGGATTCATTAATCACTCTCATGTCGTTCCAAACCCGTAGACTTCAGTTCATCACCGAAACATGATCTGGGTGAACTATGCCTTTGTGCCACCCAGTGTTTAAAAGAGCAATACTTTCACAGCATATCGTTCCTCAGCGCTGTTCCTGCTGGTGAGAACACATGCCGTTCATTATACTGTGATCCAGTCGTGTTTCCAGCTCATTTCATGTCAGCCCGCGAGTTCATGTATGAAACGTCTCAGTTAGCGCTTCCTAACCAATCCCCTTCCCTGTGATTATTAACCCCTCACGCGGATCACACCGGTGTTTTCAGAACGCTCCGTTCTATACTTCATGAACTGTTAGTTGGTTCCGCTCTTAAACCGGCTTTTAATAAAAAGTTTCTTTAAAAATTACCATTGTAATACAGAGTTCCCATGTGGAGTTTGTTATTGTCATCAATTAAAGTCGGCATGAAATCAAAATGGATTTTTTTTTTTTTATGGAATATTGTAGTGACTATTGTAAATGATTTATGGGTGCACAACATTATTGTTTTAATAATCGTGAATCAGAATAACAGCAACTTCTCTTCTCTGATGACGAGGGCGGGGCAACCTGTCACTCACATGAGATCAGCCAATAGCAAACCACAACCATCCAATCAATTCCCCACAGACACAGTCAAGCCCCGCCCACATTTGTTCTTGTTCCTGAAGCGTTTCACTCGATATACGACACCAATAAAGAAGAAAAGACCAGCTCAACTTCACTTTCATGCTGACTTTAGTTTTATAGTTGGCTCTTTTTGAGGATAGACAGAAGCAGAATTAAGTTTAACGCCTCTTCTGTACGAGATATGACTATCAGGACTGTCTGACAAACACTAAAACACTATCCATACTTGCGAAGTCAGATGCAGAATCATTAATCGCTATGTTTCTCTTGTATTATTACACGGCTCTGTAGAATGCTTGATTCTGATTGGTCAATCACACATCCAGTGGTATATTATTCCCAGATAACAACAGAACACAGAAACACAGGCTCATCCGGGTCACTGAAGTCAGCAGCACTATACACTCGCTAGGAACGTTTTTTATTTGTGGAAGTTTTGCGTTTGGTGAGCTAATAAAATATTAAAACTCAGTCAAATCAAATTGTGTACAGTTCTTTAATTATGCCACTTGCATAACTTGAACTTTATTTATTGAACATGCTGCTGAAACTGCTCTCTCCGCGGAAGCGTCGCGTTTAAAGAGCTAATCAAATATTTCACGAAAATGTTGTGTCTAATTATTAACTTATATCTGGCAAGTATTCATGTGATGAGCGGGATAATGAACATCCAGCCGGTTGTTATCTCAGATTAAACCCTACCCTTCAGGTGTGTGTGTGTGTGTGTGTTCTCAGAATAACCCCTTCAGGTGTGTGTGTGTGTGATGAAGACCTGGTCCTGATTACCCTGTCGGGTTTATTCTGAGATAACAACCGGCTGGATGTTTATTATCCCTTACATAACACACTCAAACCGGATGAGGAATGACGGAGTGTGTCTCTCTCAGTCTTCCAGAGCCACAGCCGAGCGCAGGTCGTTCCCGAAGCCCAGCGGGTTGGAGGGGGAGTCCAGCATGAGTGACCCGTTGGAGAAGGGGAATCTGGCTCAGGATCTGGAGCTCAGCCACGCTCAAGCTGAGGGCCTGGTCCCCGGAGCCGAAGCAGAGGAGTCCTCAGCGCTGGTGTCCAGGAGCGCGGCCATCACTCAGTTCGAGGGAAAAGCCCTGGGCATGGATAAGGCCATCTTACACAGCATCGACTCCTGCGGTGAGGACTCACTCTTATGTGTGAATCTCTCAAAAAAAACATAATTAAAGCTTGTTCACACCAATACAGTTTTCAAACAGATTTTTGAATTCATTAAAGGGTTAGTTCATCCAAAAATTAAAATTAGCCCATGATTTACTCGCCCTCAAGGCATCCTTGGAGTATATGACATTCTTCTATCAGACGAATACAACCTGAGTTATATTAAAAAACCTCCTGGCTCTTCCAAGCTTTATAATGGCAGTGAATAGCTGTTTCTGTTTTGAAGTTCATAAAAGTGCATCTATCCACGATAAACGAACTCCACACGGCTCCGGGGGGTTAATAAAGGCCTTCTGAAGTGAAGCGATGTGTTCATGTAAGAAAAATATCCATATTTTACAAAGTAAAATTCTAGCTTCCGGCCAAACAAACATATCGTCGCTGTCGGGCGGAATCCTCGTATCTCCAAAACCATTATTTTTCAGGAAATTAAAAAAACTGCATATTTTTTTGAGTTATTAAACATTGTATCGTTAAAGTTGGTATTATACCTTATATTGCTATCATATACTGTTGTATACCAACATTAACACAACATTTCCCTAAAATCATGTTTAATCGGAGATACGAGATTTATGACTTGGGAGCAGGGAGATACGAGGTTGCGCTGTCATTGATTAGAATGGAACGGACACAGACGTCGCTGCTGCCAGCAGTGTTTATCACAGTCTGCGGTCGCGTTCAGCCTTTTGATAAGAGATAAGGCTTTAAGAGCTATTCAAATCTAATGATTGTGGTTACATACATCTTCCTAAACTCCATTTTAAACGTTTAAGAGATATGAGTGATGAAATACCAAAATATTAGGCTGTCTAAAATAGGCGGAAATTAATCTGCACGCAAACAAAATCGGCGGTCGCGTTGAGCCTTTTGACAAGAGAAAAGGCTTCAATAGTTAATCAAAGCTAACGACCGTGGTTACATACATCTTCCTAAACTCCATTTTAAAGGTTTAAGAGCTATAAGTGAAGCAGAACAAAAAATGATGAGCTGACTAACGTTGTCTAATAGGTGGAAATTTGCCTAATCTGCACGCAAACTTACCTCCGTGGCTCACGGGCTTCCTTCTGCACCAAAGCATTACAGCTATCGATTTTTAACAAAACAAGCCAACTCAAATGTATCTAACCTAACTATTTTCACTCGTTATTGTCTAAAAAACAGATAGAGTTATGCAAAAATAGGCTTAACTTACTGGCGCCAGTAGACAGACCCTTTTTCTCCCATAAATAAAACCTGCTACTTGGGGTATTTTACATGCACAGTGCCAACTTCGAGTCAGTAAAATAATAATAAAAACAATCATTTAAAGCTGGTATCCAAAACTTTTAATTCAATTCAAGTATAATATTAGATACATTTTAAAACTTCAATGCACAAGTATAATAAGCCTAATAATAAGCCTAGTAATACGTAGACATTTAAAATGCATCAATAACTGATATCATAGTTTAACACAGATAAAATCAGAGTTAAGGCTTGCTTTACGTGTTGCTCGACGAGGGTTTCTTAATCGTTGCGAGTTTCAATCCTGAGGAGACAAAATGCCGCGAGGCTCCCGCCCGCCGTGGAGTGAAGAAGAGGTGGAGTTACGAGGATTCTCAGACAGTTGAAGTGTCCAATGGAGTTACGAGATTTGCTCTCAAGCTATTTTCAACAGTTTAGATTGGTTAATAATTTGTAAAAATAACAGAACCACGTGGGGACTGACCAATAGCATCGATTTGTGAAAAAATATGAAATTGACCAAATTTGGACATACGAGGTTTCCGCCCGACAGCGACGATATGCAGGGTCCTATTTTAACGATCTGAAACGCAAGTATCAAACACGAAACGCAAGTAACTTTGTGGGAGGATCTCGCTGTTGCTATTATACCGGCGGGATAAATGACTCTCCGACGCAAATCTAAAATGTGTTGGTCTGAAGTAGCTTCATTACTCATAGGTGTGGTTTGGGCGTAACGTGAAATAAACCAATCAGGGGTGCGTTTCCCGAAAGCATCGTTGGCCAACTATGGTCGCAAGTTCATCGCAATGTCCATTGAACTCTATTGGTAACGACGGAACTTGCGACCATAGTTGGCCAACGATGCTTTCGGGAAACGCACCCCAGAGCATCATCTCACATTCCCTTTAAGAGCAGGCGCGCTTGTTCCATGGCGGGTTGCTATTATAACGGCGGATTTGCCAGACGCGCGCCAGGAGCGGTTCACAGCCGAGGAGACCGACGTTCTCGTCAGGGCCGTAAAACACAGAGAAGTGACATTGGGGATGGAGAAACACACAAATTAGCTTCGGTTAAACAGGCGTATAATAATTTGGGTAAATGTGTAAGCTAGATTTATACCTATTTTTCACATCTTCATGGACACAACAATGATTTCCCTCGTGTGGAATATTTTTCCTTGTAATTATGTATGGTTTTCTAAAAATGAGAACAACTGCGTCTGTGTGTAGATGAGAGAAGTAAAGTGTGTGTGTGTGTGTGTTGTGCACACGCTACATTATGGCCAAGCATGCGCCCTTAAAATAGCCTCTGAATAACATGCACCACTGACTTTAGACGAGGTTTCTCCTGGTCTGTGGCGGAATTGTTTTCTGAAACTGCAAAATAGCACCAGGGAACGTTTGCGCCGGAACACGCCTCCTCTTTTCCCTGAACCGCCCCCGGGAGCGCAAGTTCATTCCCTAATTTACTGACGTGCGTCTGTGGAGGGAAAAGTCCGCTGTGTGTCGGGTGAGAAATAGGAATGATACATGCGTCGCTGTACAAAGTCAGTTGTGCTGGGTGTGAGAGAGGGCCGGCAGTCTACTTGTCTATGAAGCGCAAGCACTTTTATCATGGATATCTTTCCATCTATAAATGGAATTATCTGTTTTCAAACATACCTTATATTGTTGTTTTATATTGTGTGTGTGTGTGTGTGTGTGTGTGTGTGTGTGTGTTGTTCAGGCTCGGACGAGACGAAGCGTAAGATGTACAGCTGTGTTCTGGTGGTGGGCGGAGGACTGATGTTTCCCGGAGCGCAGGAGTTCCTGCAGCAGCGAATCCTCAACAAGATGCCGCCATCCTTCCGCTGCCTGGTGGAGAACGTGGAGGTCATCACACGGCCCAAGGTGTGTGTGTGTGTGTGTGTGTGTGACTGTGGTTAAACTTCACCATTTGTTCACAATATTAAGTAATTGAATCAGAGATGTCAGATTTTCTCTTGCAAAAAGTGCTTCATAAACAGCAAGAGAAACCGAGGGTAGCGAGGCCAGCTAAAGCAAACACTGATCATCATAATGGTGACTTCAAACATTATTTTCAATAAGACAACATCTAAAACTCTGTTAATTCTCAATAAGAACTTTAGTATGAAAGAAAGTCAAACTGGATTGTAATAAGTGAAGATGCTGAGATCCTGACAGATCTGTTAGTGTTTAATGATCTGTTTCTGCAAGTCACATGATACACAAATAAATGGAGATAGTACTTTGTGATATGGCCACCAGAGGGTGCAAAGGGACAGTTGGCGTTATTGCTCTCACTGTAGAGAACACGGTCACCGTAACTGAACACAGGCCTCAGCACTGCACGCACGATGACCGCAACTGAACACAGACCTCAGTGCTGCGCGCACGATGACCGTAACTGAACACAGGCCTCAGCGCTGCGCGCACGATGACCGTAACTGAACACAGACCTCAGTACTGCGCGCACGATGACCGTAACTGAACACAGACCTCAGTACTGCGCGCACGATGACCGTAACTGAACACAGACCTCAGTACTGCGCGCACGATGACCGTAACTGAACACAGACCTCAGTACTGCGCGCACGATGACCGTAACTGAACACAGGCCTCAGCACTGCGCGCACGATGACCGTAACTGAACACAGACCTCAGTACTGCGCGCGCGATGACCGTAACTGAACACAGACCTCAGTACTGCGCGCACGATGACCGTAACTGAACACAGACCTCAGTACTGCGCGCACGATGACCGTAACTGAACACAGACCTCAGTACTGCGCGCACGATGACCGTAACTGAACACAGGCCTCAGTGCTGCGCGCACGATGACCGTAACTGAACACAGGCCTCAGTACTGCGCGCACGATGACCGTAACTGAACACAGGCCTCAGCACTGCGCGCACGATGACCGTAACTGAACACAGACCTCAGTACTGCGCGCACGATGACCGTAACTGAACACAGACCTCAGTACTGCGCGCACGATGACCGTAACATTCCATAGATCGTTTTTGAGGATGAATGTGTCATTTTGAGTAGAAGATTTACTCCAGATGCGTTTGAAAGTGTTTTTAAAAACGTGAGCGTTTGAAAGCACAATCAGGACCGGTCCGCTGATAGACGCCTCGTGTGTGTGTGTGTGTGTGTGTGTGTGTGTGTGTGTGTGTGTGTGTGTGTGTGTAAGCGCTCGCTGGAGAGCCTCATTGATGTATATTTACAACATGTTTTAGAAGCGCTGATCATTGTAGCCAATCACAGACATATATGATGAGCTTGTGAACACAACGGCCAATCAGAGGTGTTTATGATTCCACTCGACAGCGCTCAAAGCCTCACATTATTTAAATTTCAGTACTGACTTGGAACCGAAGTCGGTACTTTTGACAACACTATAACATTCACTTTTCAGTGAATAAATTGGGTGTTCGTAAAGGATGTTAAATGTCAGATGGGCGTCCCTCACACAAGGCTGATCGTATCTTTGTGGCCTGTAGTTATTAAGGGCCTGATGCGAACCCTACCCATAATGCCCTGCGCTGTGCCTCTCCTCAGGACACTGATGCGCGTGTGACGGCGTGGAAGGGTGGCTCGGTTCTGGCGTGTTTGGACACCACACAGGAGCTGTGGATCCACCAGCGTGAGTGGCAGCGCTTCGGTGTGCGGATGCTCCGAGAACGAGCCGCCTTCGTCTGGTGAACCGGCGCTCCTGCTGAGGACCCTGGGGAAGCATATCACTGCTTACTAAAGACTGGGACAAAACATGCCTGTCGAAAATAAAGACTGGGACAAAACATGCCTGTCGAAAATAAGACTATTTCATATTCCAGTGGGAGTTTTTCATAAAAAGTAAGTATTGTTTTGTATTATTCCTAAAGTCAATGGTCAGAGCCATTCCCTGAACCCACTGCTTCTTACAAAAGACATGTTTATTTAAAAGATACTTATTAAAAAGGGATTTATCTTTAAAATAAGTTGCTATTTAAATTTCCCCCGAACAGTTCTGGAACTGAACAGCTTTTGCAAAATCTCATCATGTAATAATTGCATAAAATGTCATTTCAAATGTACTTTTCATTTTCTCAACAAGAACAAAAACCAATAAAATTGTGAACGGTGTAATAATGTTTACTTCATTATTACTTACTATGACAACTCTTAGTGTAGTAAAGCACTACATTATCGAAAGAGTTAAATATTTATAATGTAATGTAAATATTGAGTATCATGTAATAACATTGTTGCATAATGTTGTTTTATGAGAAATTGAAATCATCAAAAACATAATCTCTTTCTAGGGTTACACTTTATTATATTTTTGCATGTACATTTCATCATTTAGCAGAGGCTTTCATCCAAAGCCAATATGAGCCGTTTGTCTCAGAGCCAGCAATGAGTGAGCGAGTGATTGGCTGAGTGATTGTGGAAGAGGCGTGTCTTCGGCTGCTTCTGGAAGGATGTGATGAAGGGTCTCGTATGCTGAAATCTTTATCAAAATCAGAGTTTATGCTTAAACGAGACAGAATAAATGTGTCAGTGAGGAAAATAATCTTCATTTCCCTTTGAATTAAGTTTATTTTTCTGACCCCAGCAAATTTTTGTTCTCGTTTTCAATATAAACTCTTTGTCTTAATATCTTCAGTCATTTTGCTTCTCCAGTAATGTATCTTGATTTCATCATGAAAGATGCTTCCTCTTCCAGCAGACCTCAGTTCCAGCTCTGATCAAACTCACTGAGCAACTTCTTCACTGGTTCAGCTGTTTTCAAAACATTGTGTCTTGGTTATGCAAACGTTTAGGGAACATTCTGTTTTGTGAATGGAATAGAGGAGCCTAATGGTGCCCGACTAAAGGTTGTTATTGGTCTCTACTAGAACAGGTTTTCCTGCTTGAATGTTGAATACTTTCCCCATATTCTCCATTGTTGCAGCCCCTCTCTTCCCAGTCTGTCAACCAGGCCCCGCCCCTTTATTCTAAGTATGAATTATTTAAATGAGGAATATTGTGACGTGTTCGTGTTCGTCTGGAAAACAAGACAGAAATACTGAGGAAGAGTATATATTTTTTTGAGTATAATAAATGCTTATTGTATTGATTTAATCATGCCATCACGGGCCAAATCTAGCCCTGATGAACTATCACCCCGAGCAAATCACTTCAGATAAAATTGTCTGTCGAAATCTAAACAAATCCTGAACCCAAAGAGCACGGGTGTTCAGCTGAGTCAGTGTTTGTTCAGGTTAGCAGCCGGGACCTTTGACCTTTGAGTCGCTGGTCTGTCCACTGATGTGTAACGTTCTCCTAAAAATAAAGGTTCCTCCAGCAGGAGTTCTTCTCTATATCAGTGTCAGTGTTTCTGAACTCTGGAGGTTAGGGTCCAGTCTCATATTCAGGTCCAGTCTAACCCTAATCCTAACCCTAAGGGATTTCAGTCGCTCACGTTCGACGTTACATCGATGTGCCGACGTATTTGGGATCACTTCAGGGATCACATCTTCGAGTGTCTACAGAACGAGCCAATGAACGTTGGCGTGCGTGAATCGTGTCAATAAACAATAAACGCACCTTTGTCTTTCACTTCGGAGCCAAGTTTGCCTTTGTCTTCAGTATAGACTCAACTTGCATCTGAGATTCTCCCTCAGTGGCCGTGAGCTATAAATAAGCTCAACAACTGCTTTTGACAGCACACAAATTTCTGTGTCGGCTCAGTGGGCGTTTCCATTGAGAATCTCTGCTGTTCCCATTCCCTGGGTGCCTCAGCACTATTTGAGAGATCAAAAAATAGTACTTTTATTCACAAAAGAGCAACACAGGCGTGACACTTCGTCCTTTTCAGGATGTCATTCCGTCTGTGCGTTTCTGGATGTGGTCGTTCCCTCGTGTTTGGGCATTAAGCACGCACCCAGGCAGCTTTTGTGAATAGTTCATGTTCTCAGTGCGGGAACATGACTATTGCTGTGCTAAGATCGAGACTTGCTTACCTCAAGGGCTTCTACAGCCCGTACTTCATTGTACCCAAGAAAGGCGGTGGGTTACGACCAATCTTGGACCTGCGCGTCCTGAACCGGTCCCTTCACAGTAGAGTTTTCAACGGGCCTGAAAATTACAACCCGACCCGACCCGGCCCGTGGCTTTTAAAGCCCGGACCCGATGTAACCCGACACATCAACATGAATTATCTGCCCGAACCCGGCCCGCGGCCCGACGCCGGAATCAATTTTTTCTCATACACGTATTATCATGACCAGCAGACGCGAATTCAAATCAACCGTTAATGTTCACGCCGTTTAACAATACAAACAACTGAAACAAACTTTAAATATATAAATAGGCTTTAGTAGCGACGGTGAATTCACCTGCGGCAAGTTTACTTTTCACCAACTCCATCTTCTTCTCCAGGCTAAAGGCGTGCACGCAGCGGCGTCTGCCCCCGCCCGTCTCCATGATGCACGTTGCACGCAGCAGCCAGACTTTCTTTACGGTGAACAGCAGCGATGATTAATAAATGTTTTGTTTTTTTTACTGAGCGGAAAAGATTAAGTCCGAGGTCCGACCCGACCCGAGTCATTTGCTTATATTTTCTACCCGAGCCCGCGGGTCCCGTCGGGTTTGTCGGGCCGACCCGACCCGACCCGTTGAGAACTCTACTTCACAGGCTGCCGTTCAAGATGCTTTACTCAGAAACGCATTTTCAAGTGCATCCGTCCCCAAGATTGGTTTGCTGCGATCGACCTGAAGGACTCGTACTTTCATGTCTCGATTCTCCCACGACAGAGACCGTTTCTTCTCTTTGTGTTCGAGGGACGGGCATATCAGTACAAAGTCTTACCGTTCGGGCTGGCCTTGTCACCCTGTGTCTTCACGAAAGTCGTGGAGGCGGCCATTGCTCCCATGTGCGAGCGTGGTGTTGCTATCCTCAACTATCTCGACGACTGGCTCATTCTGGCTCAATCAAGAGAGCAGTTGTGCGAACACAGGGACGTGGTGCTCAGTCATCTCGGCCATTTGGGACTTCGGGTCAGCTGGGAAAAGAGCAAACTCAGCCCCGGGGATGTCCCAGAGGATCTCTTTTCTCGTTGTGCTCGCTTCAACCAGCCGGGAACGAGACATTACGTCACAATCTCGGCTCCTCAGCGAAAAACAAAGGTGCGTTCATTGGCTCGTTCTGTAGACACTCGAAGATGAAAGGGCTCCCTGAAGTGATCCCAATTACGTCAGCACATCGACGTAACGTCTCCCATTCCCTCCTTCAGGGAGCAAGGGTTACATGCGTAACCGAGACGTTTCTTCAGGGAACGAACACGTCACAATATTCCTCATTTAAATAATTCATACTTAGAATAAAGGGGCGGGGCCTGGTTGACAGACTGGGAAGAGAGGGGCTGCAACAATGGAGAATATGGGGAAAGTATTCAACATTCAAGCAGGAAAACCTGTTCTAGTAGAGACCAATAACAACTTTTATTTTAAGTCTAAGTCGGGCACCATTAGGCTCCTCTATTCCATTCACAAAACGGAATGTTCCCTAAACGTTCGCATAACCAAGACACAATGTTTTGAAAACAGCTGAACCAGTGAAGAAGTTGCTCAGTGAGTTTGATCAGAGCTGGAACTGAGGTCTGCTGGAAGGAAGCATCTTTCATGATGAAAAATTTACATAAAGGCACATATTATGGCAGGAGATTATGCAGGTGTTTGGTCCCGGATGTCGTCTTGGGCACAGGTTAGGAGGTCTGTGTGGATCTCCATCTTCTTGAAGGCGTTTCTGAAGGTGAAGGAGCTGAAGCAGGACTGGAGCTTCAGATGGAGCTTCTCTGAGTCTCGGGGCAGAAGGAATCTCCTGAATCCTCTCAGCTCGGGTCGAACGCTCGGGTCCTCGGCCTGCAGGTTGATGACCCAGAACTTGTCCCGGCCGAGCGGATCACGGGCAGCGCTGGACACCAGGTTAAGGGTCAGGGCGAAGAGACTGCTGGCCGAAGCTGAAACCGTGTCATCGCTCACGCCGGGAACTAGGTTTGATTTAAGGTCGTCTGCAAAGAGAAGCATTCAAAGAAGAAAAGAAGAGTGCTTTCAATACGAGTTTATCAATAATTGCCTAATATTGAGACACAAACAAAAGGGTCATTCTCAGATAATATGTCCCCATATAATTTACAGGACTTATTGGTTACCCTTTATTTTAAGGTGTCTTAGTTAAAAGTCTGATTATACAAATAAGTACTTGGTAAAATGAACTCAGGACATGTATTTACTAGCGCTGCCTTCAACTAAAGACTTTTCTTGTCGACTAGTAGTCGTTCATTTAAGCCATTAGTTGACTAATCGCGTGTTTATATTAAGCCATAAATCATAATAATGTGCCTTTAATTGCCTATATAAAATACGTATAGCCTAATCAGCGCTCAAATTCAAACATAAAGCCACAGCACACCAGCAAACGTAATGATTATGAATGTGTCGTGAAAAAAACAGAATGAGACTTGTCTAAATGTTTTAATAATTTATTGGTACTGTTTTCTGTGTTGATGCGGACTCTTCATCTCCGCAGTAGTGGACATGCATATATGCACGTTTCATACGGATTGCATAATCGGAGAATATTTATTATCCATTGTAATCTGTTCATTCAAATGTAAAAATGTCAAGCTTTCTATAGATATATTACTCATGTCTGTGAGGTTCATTTATGTGACGCGCTCAATTTACACCGAATCGTCAAAGTGGCATTTTCTTTTTTACAAAAGCTCAACTGTTTGTTGTTATTGTGAGTTTATTGTGAGACCTTTTACAGTTTGCGTTACTCTTATCTGTATGACCAAAAATGACAGAGTATTTTAAGTTAAATGCAAGTGATTGCACCGGCGCCTGTATGTCATACAGTAAACACACTGTCCACACAAACAGTTATGTGTCTAATAATAACACACATTTGTCTAGGTTAGCATTAGAGCGAGCAGACTTGTAAAGTGCTGCTACTGCACTTACTAGGGGTGGAACGGTACACAGAAGTCACGGTTCGGTTCATACCTCGGTTCAGACATCACGGTTCGGTACGAGTTCGGTACAATGGAGGGAAAAGCAAAACAAAAATGCAGAAGGCTTGTGCATGTCTCAGGCTGGACCACCAAAGGAAAATAAATTACTTAAGCCTTGTATTTTTTTCAGTTTATTTGTAGTGCATTGACAGTAGTTTTATATAATTAGTTTATTAATTAAATTACTAAAAAGACAAAAAGACCTGGAGATATGTTTGGTAATTGTGCCTGAATGAATTGAAAAATAATTTGCTATATTTCAGATCAATATGTTTGTTTTCCTTAAAATTTTAATTAACAGTAACTTAAATACTTTGCAGTTTGAATGATGTCCTGCATAAACAAAATGACGGAGTATGTTTTTATGTTTACACTGTTCGATCGCGCGCCTCACACACACACACACAAATATAAGTAAGCACTTTGCGACTTTTCGATAACGACCGCGCCTCTCTCTCTCTCGCTATCTCTCTCTCACACACACACACACAAACAACATATTCCAGCATTGCAAATTGCAATCTTTACATCGCAGTCTGCTTCAGAGCTAAGGCGTGGCTACAGATTAGGTGTCCCTAAAGAACCCGCGTATCTAACAGTAGTTCCGCATTACATTAATTAATTTGCACGCAAGTTTTCTCCGTGTAAATTTATGCACCGAACCGTGACGCCCGTACCGTTTCGGTTCAATACGAATACATGTACCGTTCCACCCCTAGCACTTACATATTTCAAGTAATAAGCCATATTTGAGGTTGAATAATGTTCTGTCAGGACCACTACCGTCAAATACGATTGACAATTAGCACACAGTTTGGATTGGCGGTATGGTTCCGTTCTGGGCGAGAACTTCCTGCTCATCCATGTAGCCTAGCATGGATAAGAGCAGCAATAACCCCCCTTGGGGTAAACCCAACAGAACCAACATGAATGTTTGCAAATATATTTAATTCAAGATTTTAAAGTACAACATAATTCGAGAGTTTATTCTGATTCAAGGGGAATCAGAATGCCAGATCCTGACTGGGTGAGAGGAGGAGCTGGGGAGGGAGGAGGGTAATCAGCTCCTGAGAAACGCGATAGCTGCTGATAATACTGAAGGAGCTTATATATGTATACGGTGATAGGTGTCGCATTCCTATAGGTAGATGTGGATCAGCTGAGAGTCAGCTGATGTGAGCTTGACTAGCGTGACCTGTCAGAGCTAACGCTACGCTTGATATAGGCGAATGTTTGGATTTCCTTCCGTTAACTATCTGTCCGTTACAAGCCTGCGTGATTCTGCGACTAAACGACTGATCAAATTTAGGTCGACTAAGCCTCTTCTATTAGGGGGCAGCCCTAGTACTTACTATTGGGTTAGTTGCTTGTAATTTTTCGTAATTCCCCACAAAGTCTGCGGCACATTGACAGGTGCTGAGAGGAGAACAGTGAGTTTGGTACCGGTCTGAGGCGGTGTGATGATGAGGACCTTGTCTGCGAGCTCGGCCTGTGTGTTGATCCAGCGCAGCGGGCCTTGTTCCGCTAGGCTTCCTCTGTCCCACATGTCGATGACCACCGTTACGCCAGCGCGACTCTGCAGGGATTGAGCCAGGAGCATCACAGTGCGCTGAAACACACCGTCCACTGCGGGATACACCAGCAACACTCGCACACACGCGCCACGCTTCGAGCCACGGACCCACCGCAGCATCTGGCCTGGAAGAGCACGAGTACGACAGTTATCATAAAGTATTTGGTCACATTTCACATTAGGTGGCATTAACTACTATGTACTAACATTAAATACCTACTAGACTATGTAGAGTTGAACCTTGACTAACTAGGGCTCAGGTCAGAAGCAGACAGACTGGCTAAACCAACCGTCTGCTAGCTGTCTCACGTCACTGAGGTCAGATAAATCCCATCACATAGAGCCTCTTTCACCTAGATATCATCATATAGAGACTGTGTCTGTTCCCCCGAATTAGGACTTACAAAAAACTCCCAAACCCATTTAAGGGTAAGAATTGAATTGTTGTTTAAGAAATAAAAAACAATATAATACCGATGAATAAACAATAAAGCTTGGATTGAAGCATCCGTATTACTCAAAGGTCTAGTTTAAAATATAATTCTTTTGAAGTGTTGGTGCTTAAAGGGATAGTTCACCCAAAAATGAAAATTAGCCCATGATTTACTCTCCCTGAAGCCATCCTAGGTGTAAATGACATACTTCTTTCAGACGAATACAATCGGAGTTGTATTAAAAAATGTTCCGGGGGTTGATAAAGGCCTTTTGAAGTGAAGCGATGCGTTTGTGTAAGAAATATATCCATATTTAAAACTTTATCGACTAAAATAACTAGCTTCTGGCACACGGCCGTACGCATCGAAAGAGTAACACATAACGAGTATAATACTGTGTGATAATTGTTCATATTAAACCATATAGATGTTTGGGTGAATTCAGGTAGGGGTGGGTGAAGGGAATGATGTGTAAATTGGGAGGTGATCAACTCAAGTGTGATCGTGTCTCGAATGGGGACGGTAATATAGCAAGAGTTCAAATGTTAATTTCCTTTGTTTTCTCAGAGAGTAGCTCCCTCTCTTCCAGTGCTTCCAGTTTCTCTCTGCGTCAGACTGAATAAGGAGAATAAATGTTGAAATAAGTGTTATTTTATGTTTTTCCAGCTTTGAGTTTAACTTCCTTTCTTTTGTCAATATTTTTTAGGCCTGCTTACTAGGGTTTACAGTTCTTTGTCCATACAATGGAAGTCAAAGGGCACCAAATCTTTTTGGCAACCAATGCTCTTCAAATTATCTTCCTTTGTGTTCCACAAAAGAAAGAAAGGCATGCAGGGTTGTAACAAAATGACAGTGAAAAGAAAATAGTGCTGGTTCTCCCCATACCTGTGTACAAAGGTGTGAACCACCTTGTTGTCATTGTATTGTTCACTTACACGTGATGCAGCCGCAGAGAAGCACGGACAGAAGCGCCAGAACGCACCCCACACCAGTGGCCAACCCAGACTTGCCTGGAACTGAGAATTCTAAGAGGAATCACACACATGTTCTGAGCAGACAACAAGTATAACGAGATGATGAATTATAGGATACTCACTCATACAGTTCACTTTATGCCAAACTTCATTTTTTTCCTTACAGTGTTCAAATTGAGATGTTATCTTTAAAAAAAAAAAATAGCACAAAAAAAAGCAAGTTATTTCAGGTTCCCTTTCGAAGTGGAACGGCGTCCTCAGTTGGAACGCTTCATGAGCCGGTGTCTGAAGCACGTGTGTTAGGGTTAGGGTAAGGGTTAGGGTTAGGGTTAGGGCAGTCAGGAGTTGTGTGTAATATGTCTAGGGTTTATATAGTGTAATATGTCTGGCAGAGGGCATGTTGTTGGACCGATCTAGTTCTGAGGACGGGAGTTGCGGTGGATATGCTGAGTGACTCCGTCTCCTCGCTTGACCCCACATGAGGAGATGGTTGATGACATGACCCCTGCCACGGCCAAATTAAACCCAGGTTGGTCGATGGAGAAAGAGGAATCTGCCCAGGGTAGACTGGATGAGCGATTCCTGGCAGGTCATACCAGGGCCGGATGAAACTTACTCCTACTTTCAAACTTAAGAATAAAAGCAAGTTATCAAATGTCTTAAAGCTAAGAATCACTCTTACTCTCCCAGTTATTTAAGACTCTCAAGTGGTTAGGAGTTTCCAGTAGGAGCTTGTGATGACCCTGAGGAGACAGAGACGTTCGTAAATCTTTCAGGAGAGGAAGAATGTTTTTGAAATGTTTGAGGACGAGCGGTTAATCAAGCGGTCTCGTTTGGACAGAGCAGCATCATCTTTCTCAGCGCTGGTTAATGCTGGCCTGAACTTGCCTTTTATAACGTGTTTCCGCTGTTCGACTAATTCAGCAAGTAGCTCACATCCATGACCCACACTGTTGTTAAAGTCCCCCTGTGGTGTAAATCCAGCTTTTAGTGTTGTTTATGTGTCTATGTGGTGTTTTTAATATGCTTTAAGACAAACCATGTGTAAACTCATAAGTCGACACCATTGCTGAGTATTTCCTCCTTAAATATCGCTGGTGTTTCTGACGTCACAAACTACCTTGTAACCAATCAGATCAACGTGTGATCGTCAACCAGTGGATCTCTGAGCTGAGTGAGTGAGTGGAGCCGGGGCTCATTTGCATATTCATAGAACCGCGTATACTAAATGAGGCAAGAGTGTCGAGTTACATTCAAGATATTTTAAAACATGAAGATTTTTTATTTTTTATTTTGGTGATCAAAGGGATTTAAGGGATAAAATGATTGACTACAGGGGGACTTTAAGAGGAAGGGTTGCAGGGTTTTTGCTGTTGGTGTCGCGCCTCATCGTCTGTTGACTGCGTCTGTATGTCTCCTTAGCAGTAAAGCTAGACTGTTGTAGATGATGTAGAGTTATTGATACAATCTACTACCTTACTTGTCTCTCCAGAAGCTTGCACCTCTCGCTATGGAGGTAATATGGATATGCCTTCCTTGTATGTTTGGTGTTGCAGGTGTAGAGTTGGGCTTCGTCGCTCTTGAGTACTTACTTGCACATACTTCAGGCATGGCAACGTCTTCCTTCAGACAATCTGAAGCTGATGCCGTTCTCTCTGGGCAGCCTTATATAACCTGTAACGTCACCTGACTGCAGGAGCCAATAAGAATTGGCGTGTCAGACACCGGCTCACGTGAAGCGTCTGAGGACGCAGCATCTCATTCCCTTTCTCAAAATAATATCTGTTTTGCTTGCTTCAAGGTCTAGCAATTTGTTCTGGAAAACAGTACAAAATACTGACTTTGTACAACCCCAATAATGACCATGATGAACGTGTGTTACCATGCACAGACTTCTTACATAATTTGTTGATAATATGTATTTTTTTCCATGACTTTCCAGTCATTTATAATGATAAATATTATGATTTCAAATAATCATTTTATAGCGACCTCTGAGGCAGTTTCAATTTCTATGTAAGATACAAATATTTGGGAAAACTGGGTAATAGATTTAACCTGTACCGTTTTGGTAAGTAAAAAAGGAACAAATCATCTTCTAATTTACAGTGAAAAACTGTACATTACATTCCCAGAACTCCTGTGACACTTTGATGGTTTTTCATTTTAATAAGTATTTTCATCAGTTATGTATATTAGGGTATTATGTTACATCTTATGTTGTCAAATGAATGTTTATTGCATTATTTTAGTCATGCATGTTTTGTATTGTTTTGTGCACCTTCTATGTATGAGATCTGATTCTATAGTCACCCATATTGTAAGGTCTTCACAGGGACCCGTGTATTCCAGTTCCACGTGACATTTTTCTACTTTGCATCCCTGTAGGGCCAACAAACAAATATGAAAAATGACAGAACAGGCAGAACTTTTTTTTTTTTTTACTTCATCTGCAGATTTTCTTTTTTCTTTTTTTTTTTACTTGTTTATAAGATATTATAAAGATATATTCTCTGAAAACAGCTTTTTATTTCATTTTATTTATTTACATATTTTCCTGTGGGTTGCAGTGTTCTTTAAATTAATTTTAGCACAAAATAAAATATTAAAGAGAAACATACCTCTTTTATCTCAACGGTCTTTAGGGTTTTTGTTGGGTTTTCCAGTTTGATGGTGTGTCTGTCCGCCGCAGAGCTCACATTGAAGGTCACCAATATTTTATCATCATGAAGGACTGAATAAATATGAGCGTTCCATTGGATTTTTGCTGGGAAGTCAATCAACAGTCAGTGAAAATCAATTAAAAGTATTAAAGTGGAGTGTGTGTCGGCCTGCTGTGTTTGTGTTCCAGACATGAACGATTCGTCAAATCAAGTGTCTTGCTGAGGAGAAATGTGCTGTGCAACTTTCAGCTTCTGGATAAAACTAGTGGAAAATCCCACAGATGTACATTAAAGAGAGACCCGAGCCATATCTTGATATCAGAGCTGTGTCTGAAACCACAGTGAAGATGATCTAGTCTAGAGCACTTATTTAATCTTGCATGTTCTCCTTGCGTTTCCTCTTGGTGCTTCGGTTTATCAAGCTATATTTATAGTGTTGTCTGGCTCATATGTCAGTGACTCAGTGACTTGGTCACACATATCGATTTGTTCTATTAAGAGGTTGGTTTTGTTCTATTAAAGAGGACCTATTCTGCTTTTCTCCATGTTCATCTGTGTTTAGTGTGTAATGTTGCTGTTTGATCACGTAAAAGCTCCAGTTCTTCTCTATATCAGTGTCAGTGTTTCTGAACTCCCTGAAACGCCTCCATTGTAGTCTTGAGTTTCTTCTGGGAACGAACATGTCACAATATTCCTCATTATAATAATTAATGCGCTGAATAAAGGGGTGGGCCATTACCCAAACACGCTCAAAGTGTTTGACCAATCACAACACACAGCTCCAGCTGACCAATCAGAGCACTGTGTGCTTTTCAGAAGGAGGGGCTTCATAGAACAGTGAAACACAGATTTGAACACCTGATCAACAAATACATACATAAACGCTGCTAAAGATAATAATGGCGGTATCAAAGATAAGATGATTTATATACACATGATATTACAAGTTTGATTTGCTTTTAGCTATCTTTAATTATATTTCAATCATTTATACCCTCTCTTAACTCAATTGGTAAAGTATTGCAATAGTTGCCTTCCGAGGAAACGCGCACTGAACTCTCGAGGGAGCTACTTGTGAGGATTATGAAAAATCACCAATCTGAGTGCCACGCTCCCGCTTGGCCATATTTGACAAGATCTTTGGCGGCGCTCATCATGGAGTCCGCAAATGGATTTGACAGGGTAACCTAAGACTGCTGAGGCACTTTCTCAGGAATCCTCTGCCAACGAGTTGTGTAAATCATAGAAAAAGCCACACTCTTCAGTAATACAGTAATATTGCTGGGGCGAGAGAGAGTGGGTATGGGAGGATGCCTCGGGTGGAAGAGCCTCTGGCCAGCTATCTTTCCTCCCAATGTTGCGTCATCCCTGAAAACCCTGGTGCTGCCCACCAAACCCTGCCGTGATACATCTTCTTTGGTGGGCAGGGCTTACATGGCTATGGGTCGGGCTGGTGCCAGTCTGTGCAATACTGCAGGCATACCAGGCCTGGCATCTCGGGATCGAGATGTCGTCCTTGCCCACATCCAGAGCTTGGGGTTGAGACTCAACACAAAGAAAAGTGTGTTGGCACCAGCCCAAAGAACCACGTTCCTGGGAGTGGTGTGGGATTCGGTCATGATGCAGGCACAATTGTCTTCTGCATGGATCGAATCCATCCTGGCCACAGTGACCAGGATAAAGCTAGGCCAAGCCATCACTGTAAAACATTTTCAGAGAGTGTTAGGAGGACTCATGGCAGCAGCGTCCAACGTCATTCCATTCGGTGCACATGAGGACCCTGCAGTGGTGGTTGAAAACCAAGGGGTTCTCCCTGAGGGGGGATCTGTTCCGCATGATCAGGGTTACGTGCAGATGCCTTCGTTCCCTATCTATGTGGAAAAAAGCTTGGTTTCTGTCCCAAGGCCCCGTAGTGGGAGCGTCATGTCACCGGAAAGCCGTCTCGACAGACGCCTCCCTCACGGGCTGGTGCGCGGTCATGGACGGCGCATAAATTGCCTGGAAATTCTGGCGGTGTTCCGAGCTCTGAGGAGTTTTTCCTGCCAGACCTCAAAGGTCACCACGTCTTGTGAGGTCAGACAACATGTCAGTGGTGGACTATATAAATCACTAGGGGGGTCTGAGTTCGCGCCCTCTATGCAGACTGGTGCATAAGATCCTCCTATGGTCCCAGGGGAGACTGTTTTCTCTCAGAGCAACATACATCCCAGGGGATCAGAATCAGGGAGCAGACACCCTGTCAAGGCAGGGGCTGAGGCCCGGGGAATGGAGACTTCACCCCGAGGTGGTGAGTCAGTCTACTCCTGGTAGCCCCATTGTGGCCGGCCCGAGTATGGTTCTCAGACATAATATCGCTCCTAGACGGCCCTCCATGGGATATTCCTATCAGGAGGTACCTGCTGACGCAAGCAGAGGGCTCAATATTTCACCCTCGGCCAGAGCTGTGGACGCTGTGGGTGCAGCTTCACACTGGGATAGGCAGGGCTCATTGTGGCATAGTGGGTACTTGTTCCCCAAAGTGTTGTATCGATGTAGTGAAAGGGAACGTCTTGGGTTACGACTATAACCCTTGTTCCCTGAGAAGGGAACGAGACACTGCGTCCCTTCGCCACGCCTTCTCCTAACTCTGTTGTGTGCCGGCGTCCCTTTGGCTTAGTTTCATTCATGCTTCAGAGGCGCTGCGCTGGGGGCATTCCCCAAAATGTCGTCATCGACACAGTGTATCGTTTCCCTTCTCAGGGAACAAGGGTTACAGTCGTAACCCGAGACGTTTTTCAATAATGAATGGCTCTAACCGAAAATCATGAATATATAAATGGAACAGAATAGGGCCCAAAACTGAACCTTGAGGAACTCCAAACATAAACTTTGCTTCCTGTCTGATAAATATGAATGCATACTGTAACATATATGACACATACATTTAACACTCACAAGTGTGAGCTTTGAAAGGAGCACCCTAATGTTTCACAGTATCAAACGCCTTCTTTAAATGCTCTAAAAACCTATTCTAATCATCATTGATTTGGTTACACACAATTTCACAGAGTCTGATGTGAGTTTATTGTGAATTTTTTTAATTGAATTTAAATTTAAAAGTCATCTAAGTGACAATGTTGAGGAATATATGATATAGCTTTAAATTCCAATAGTAGCATCTCTGCTTTCAGGCAGAATTAACATGATGCCGTTCCTTACTGTAACTGAATATGGCTCATATCCTGGTCATTTCACCCACGTCAAAGTAATTATAAAGTCAAAATATAATGATTTAATCCCACATTGAGCAATTCCATTTGGTCCTTTCTCATGTAATAAACTTAATGACATTAATAAAGGGAATTCTGCCTGAGAATGATTTGAAACACAGCTCATAATATCCCAGACAGCAACATAGTGTTGGCCCAGATCCAGCCCACATCCGGCACACGTGGATTCCCCACAGAATGGGCCCGGGGCCTGGGCCGACACTATGGTGCTGTCTGGACTTGATGCCGTCTTAAACATCAAAGGTTTTGCACGTCTGAGCACCGGCCTCATCTGTATATTTCAGCTGAAGTAGATCTCAAAATTAAATGTGGAACACAATGAGCAGTGGCTCGTAGTTTATAGTTTTAATGTAAAATTATAATAAGATGGAGAGGAAATAATCAAACATCACACCACAGAGAAAGAGTGGCTGTAAGAGATGAAACTGACCTGCTTCGAAACTCTTTAAATAAGTGTCGCCTGTTCCAGGATTTGGTGGTGGAAGGTTATAGGCCAAGAAGTCATAGTTGGTTGAAGGACAAAGGGACACATTTGACACAGTGAAACTGAACCACAGCTGTCAATCAAGAAGAGAGTGAGATTAGGACACACAATCTCTCAGTGTCTAACTAACAAACTAACTGTGTCATGGCAGATATATGTTCTTATTTTTAAGTGTAAAGTCAGCGTTTCAGCGTTTTGTTTTTCTGTAAAATATCTAATATATATATATATATATATATTTTTTTTTTTTTTTTTTTCATTGAATTTGTCTAATGAATTGTAAGAAACTGTAGTCTGCCTCGACCCAGATTCCACTCCAAACTATATTTTAGAATGAGCTCATCCCCAAAATGGCTTAATTATCATGGAGATGAAAGAAAGTCAAGTTATTTTGTTTCTTCACCATTTGGGTTGATCACATCCTGAACAAATGCTAGTCAAGTGTAGAATGGGACTGGATGTGGGACACAGAGAACCTTCTCAGCCAATGGGGCGTCACGACTTCATTAACATACAGACCACAGCTGTTGCTACAAGAGCAACTTCATTTACATTAAGAACAGGATAAAAGGTTTAAGATTTGGATGTTCTGGGTTCCTTCTGAAGGTGCTTCGTGTAGCTTGAGCCACTGCTATGCTGTAATAAACTTCATTTTTTAGATCTTCGACATCCACATCATTTTTTCTTACAGAATATACAGTAGTACCACGAATCATTGTTTTCTTTAATCTCTGGCACCTTCCCGATGCTGATATAAAGTGTGTGTGTGTGTGTGTGTGTGTGTGTGTGTGTGTGTGTGTGTGTGTGTGTGTGATGGTCATATGCTCACCTGTTGTAGGCCAGCGAGGCTGTTCTCATCAGAGAAGTCAGGCTTGTATCTGCATCTATAACTTGATAATGTTTTAGAATTTTGCTCTGACCATGTGACCCATGTGCCAGTGAGACTGCGAATGGTGCCTGAGAACACAAGCATCAGTTTACACAAGTCTACTGTACAA